>CM044955.1:32647553-33065267 GCA_024516035.1 Bactericera cockerelli | reverse complement strand
GTGTGCTCAGTACTGCGTACCTACACTGTACTTACATTTATCCTTCACTAGCGGGCTGCACCCGCTTCGCCAAGCCATCACACACCACCCATACATCACACACCACACCCACACACCACATCACACACCACACACACCTCACACACACACCACACACACACACATCACACACACACACCATCCACACACAAACACACCACACACACACATCCACACGCACACCCATACACAACACCCACCCAAACACACCCACACACCACACAACACACCCACACACATCACACACACACCCACCACACACACCACACATACATCCACACACACCCACCCACCCACACACACACACACACCACACACAAACCACACACACACGCACACACACACACACACACACATATCATCACACACACACACACATCACCACACACACACACACATCACCACACACACACACACACACACACACACACACACACACACACAGACACATCATCGCTGTAAATTTCAAAATCCCGAGCCAAATCTATCATAGCGGATATTGATAATGTAGCAAACTGGCCTATATTTCGAGAACGGTTTGTCAGAATATTTCAACAAAGGGCTCAAATAAAAGCATGTGATGTTCTGAGAAAGTTTTACAATTTAAAAAATATAGGTCCTCGCGATAAATTTCAAGTTCCGCGCTGGAAGCTGTTAAAAAACGTGAAAAGTCTGAACAAAAGGTAGAAATTTCGAACATTCTAGCTTATATCTCAAGAACGGTACGTCAGAATGTGACCTTAAATGCATTAATCGAAAGCTTGTTTTGTCTAATTTGTTATTAAATAATAAAAAATATAGGTCCTCGCGATAAATTTTAAGTTCCATGCTGGAATCTGTTAAAAAACGTGAAAAGTCTGAAAAAAAGGTCAAAATTTCGAACATTCTGGCTTATATCTCCAGAACAGTACGTCAGACTGTGTCCTAAAATGAATTAAATGAAAGATAATTTTGTCTAATGTGTTATTCAATAATAAAAAGTATAGGTCCTCGCGATAGATTTCAAGTTCCAGGGCAAAGACTGTCTTAAAATCGGACCCTTCCTCAAGGAAATACTTGAGGAAGATCATAACTCAAGGACGGTTTGGAATTTCGGAGTTTTGAAAGTTTTCCTGGTATTTTTGGGCAATTTTACTTGGGGTCATCTCTCATCAATTTTTTGCTATCTCTTACCGTTTCGCCCAAACAATTCCCGCACACAAAGATACAAAGCCCGTCCATATTTCTCATTTATATGTATATAGAGATTGTATGTATTACCCAGTCATTTTCTATTTTTCAAAAGAGTTGTAACAGTAAATTGTGTCTTGGGTAAAAAGTGTGACATATTATTTTCTCGTTGGAAATTACCTTAGAGAATAAAGCATATTGTCTGACACTCTGCTGACTAGAGAAATGAGGAGTCATAAGGCATAGAGTGAGTCATCTTGAACCAATTTTTTTGTTTCCTGGGACTGGAAGTACTAAGGAAATTATATTTTACGACTCAGGTATAAATATGATACATGTGATACACTGATACATTCATAAAATATGTATAACTTGAAGTAAACATTATTTTGTTAAGATAAAATAGTGAGAGGGGAGATATTTTTTTTTTTTGTACATCGATTTACATTATGGTTTGTAACGAAGCATTGCTCAAGAAATAAGTATACTAGGAAAAGTGGATGTTACGTCGGAATGTCCATAGCTAGAAATAACTTAGAACTGGGTAAGAAGTTACGGGGAAATGTGTCACAAAGTAGCGCAACATTGCAAGAATGAGACCTTGGTTATTTCTCGCGATTCTTCTGCTCATTTTTTATATGGAGAATATAAAAAATTCTCATGAAGACTCTCATGGTCGGTACTTTTGCTGGTTACTAGCCTAAAAATGAGAAAATCTACCAAGCAAATCGCTATGTGGAGCACTGTGGCTTGTAAAAAGTCCTCACTAGTCCCAGGGTTAGAAAGGAGTTTGAGCCAGCATGAGTATCTCGATCCAGCTATCAGATACAAAGTTATAGGTACTATGCTCTAGCAGTCTAGCAGGAATGTTTCATTAGAAACTTATGGCCAGAATAAAAGGTGTTTCGAAAATCACGAATACAATTAAATTAAAAAAGCTCTTTTTTTTATTCCAAATTGTGATGAAAAGAACCATTCGCTTTGCAAAATTATTCATGGAATGGCATTTAATTATACAGAAGTACTTAATTTTGTTCCTTATTTTCAGTACGGTGATGTGGATACCAATGAGATTGACAAGTACGTCAGCATCAATTAGAGTGCCCAGTGCTGTGATAACTGCCGTGTCGGGAATGCCCAGCTCCTTTACGTGCCTGCCCCATTAGGCGTGGCAGGTGCAGAGGTAGGGGACAGTCCACATGCCAGAGTGGAGATGCCAGCATTGTAAATAAGTGTGCCAAAGATTTTGCGTCATGAATAGAAACCATTGTATTTCTAGCCGATGTAATATTAAGTTTGTATTATCAAAAATAGAAAAGAGTACGGCTCCGGCGCAAACAAAAGATGTTCTCATCTTAATGTAGAAGATGTAGCGATAGACAAAGAAGCAGAATTTAAAGAGGAAATTGACATTTGCCAAGGAGGATTTCCTATGTTGTGATGTAATTTTCAGATTACAATGGAATAACCAACCATCAAAGGAAACTCATGTTTTCGAAGATATTCAAGCTCAGGTACATGTTCCCATTTTCCAATATTTTTTCCTTTACGATTATTTTCATCAACGAGGCTCGTAAAACTGACTACAAAATATGGTAGCTAGTGCTTTTTGTGTGCTAAATGATTTCAGGATATCTAAAAAGAAGTGTGCGCCGAAATAAAAGCAGATTTAGCCAGTGTGAACATGGCTGCACTACTTCATTATAACGGCCTTTGTAAAAATGCTCAATTTTTTTAATTAGAGATCCTGAAAGCACACAAAAATTGAGTAGTTATCAAATTTTGTACTTTAAGCAGTGCGGCCAGCTCGACGAGGCTGGTCGACGGAAAAAACATCTGAGAGTGGGGATGGGCCGGAAGGGCAATGCGATTATGTTTTGGACGGACCAAGTTCATAGCGTGGAAACAACCTTGATCCGTCCTACCTCAACATTTTATTCTCAGGATATTTGACTGTTGAGTTCTTAGCTCCTTATGAAGGTAATTTTTTTGCACTATTTTAAGGAAAATATTGAATTTTTTTCAATTTTAGAATTTTAACCTCTTAACAAGCTTTAGGTATACATAGTTTTAAATCAGAACTTGTATGAAATGTTTGATACAATGGGCAAACAGCTCATTTGAACAGTAAGATCATACATTTTTTTGTTATGGTTGTTTATTTTCGTGAGATATATTCGATTTAGTTTCATTAAGTTAAGTGAAAAGAAGATTCTTTCTTTACCAAACAATAAACATAACTTTCATAATTATGAAGTAAAATTGTAATTACATTCAAATGATGGATACATTCTGTGTGGTAATACAAATGAAAAAATTGAAATCGGAGCAAAAAAATATTTTTTTTTTACAAAAACGAACACAATACTTCCGATTTCTAATATTAGAAATTTCTCGGAAGTAATAACCTTCTCTTCAAATCACTCTGTTCAAAGAGTTATGTAGGTAGGTAGACAACAGTTAGTTACATAATACGAGTATTTGAAGAGAAATTTTTGTTAATTTTTCATACTTTTCTTTTAATTTGTTGATTTGTGTGCCTGAGAGGGACCCATAGAATATGTGTTTATTTTGTAATATAAATTATATACTGAGTATGAAACTCATTTCAGACCATTTTTGTTGTCATTTTCGTATGTTTTACATTAGGTATCAACTATCAACAAATCCAATAATCCATAGAAATTGGTATTGAAAGAACAACTATCTTAGTTCATATTAGTACCAATCACTTCTATCGGGAACACGGTCAATAGTTCACGGAAGTGTGAAAAAACGAACATTAACTTTCAGAAGCATCATGGCAACCTAAGTATTAATAAGTCAACCTAAGAAAACCTATGATCGCCTGTAATAGTTAAGAGTATGCAATGTGCAATGAATAAAAGTTGACAGGCATGACAATACTAAGTAGTACCTACTCGGTTTATTATTATTATTTTTTCTTTTCCATATTTTTAAACAATGCGCATATTTCTTGCTGTCGCAATTTATTCTTAACACTTTGAGCCCCAGAGCTGGGATCGGCGAGTGAGCACGAGGGACCACAAATTTCAGAACCCAACACTCATACATTGCTCCCAAGGACCACAAGAACCTGTTCCCTATGAGATACACATAGAAACGAATACCATAGGGAGTACTCATGTCTTCCAAGAAAAGGAAGGTCGTGAATACCATATAGAGTACACAAGTCTACAGTGAAATTTTGGGTGAGTAATGTCCTTTGTGAAATGTCAGCTGAGGGTCATATATGGTATTCATGGGCTCAAAGTGTTAAGGATCTAATAATTTTTCGGTCAGTACGATTTATTCTACTTTTTACGAAAAAAGTTCAACCTCATTTAAAATTTATCAAAGAAAGTGCACTACTAAAACTTCAATATTTTGACAACTTTTGATGACTAAAGAAAATGAAGGAAGGTAGAAGAAGTTTTCAAAATGTTTCTGTGATTTTTTTGAATGCTTTGTCATTTGCATAAAAAGTCAACTTAATGATATTTTATTGAACGGAAGGAGAAATTGAACAAATTTTCAAACATTGAAAACATTCTTTTTGCAACACGCACTGTGTGACAAAATGGCCAAATGTTACATTCGATTTATAGATAATCTAGACCAAGATCTATTTAGATACATTTTTATTTTCCTTTATTTATTTATTTTTTTAATGTACTAGGTGCAATGAAAATTTAAAATAACAAGAATAATAAACAGAGCATGGATCAAGGTAGGCAATAATGGCTGCGTTATTCTCTTTAAAATGCTGAAATACTTTTGTTTTTGCATTTTTTGTACCATATTCAGAAAACGAAAAGTCAGTCCTTTTCATGAAGTGGAAATTTTCTAAAAAATAAAACCCTCATAGGTAGATTAAACATATTTTATTTATTTTAAACATTATCCAAGTTCACATACTTTAACTCCAAGTTACTGAAATAAATTTCAGAGGAATTTTCAAACAAAAGTTCTTGCCAACACCTGCTCCACTGTTGTAATTAAGAGCACTCGGCCTTATCAAGTCAACAACTTACACCTTTCTGACTCAGCTTACTCATACGTACATACATTATGGATCCATGCGTTCGAATACACAACACACACTCGAGTTTTTCTACGTAAAGTTCAAACTTTTCGGCAGAAAATAAATTTAGAACTCAAAAGAGAAGGTGTGTACAAAGAAAGTTTAAAACGAGAGAATGGAGAAAAGATAGGTCACATTCAGTGTCGATAAAAATCTTGTGGAAAAAAAATATTTGTAGGACTTAATATAATATTTACAGTATTTACTTACATAATATAGACATAATGAAGTTACACTAACAGAATTCTGAATAGAAAAATAAAACATCACTACTCATCTCACTCAACTAGAACCTCTGGTAAGCTCTCTCTACACCACTACTCATCTCACTCAACTAGAACCTCTGGTGAGCTCTCACTACACCACTACTCATCTCACTCAACTAGAACCTCTGGTGAGCTCTCACTACACCACTACTCATCTCACTCAACTAGAACCTCCGGTAAGCTCTCTCTCACTACTCATCTCACTCAACTAGAACCTCTGGTAAGCTCTCTCCACACCACTACTCATCTCACTCAACTAGAACCTCTGGTAAGCTCTCTCTGCACCACTACTCATCTCACTCAACTAGAACCTCTGGTGAGCTCTCTCTACACCACTGCTCATCTCACTCAACTAGAACCTCTGGTAAGCTCTTCCTACACCACTACTCATCTCACTCAACTAGAACCTCCGGTAAGCTCTCTCTCACTACTCATCTCACTCAACTAGAACCTCTGGTAAGCTCTCTCTACACCACTACTCATCTCACTCAACTAGAACCTCTGGTAAGCTCTCTCTACACCACTGCTCATCTCACTCAACTAGAACCTCTGGTAAGCTCTCCCTACACCACTACTCATCTCACTCAACTAGAACCTCTGGTGAGCTCTCCCTACACAACTATTCATCTCACTCAACTAGAACCTCTGGTGAGCTCTCCCTACACCACTACTCATCTCACTCAACTAGAACCTCTGGTAAGTCCTCCCTCCTCCACGGTAGCACAACCCGTGGTCACATAAAACACTCCAGCTAAGTCTAGTAGTCCCTGGGGAACAATCATGCGGTTAGCATAGTCGGGGTTAACTTGCGAACTCGGGGCCCGAATATTCCCCCGGAGCTCCCAAGCTGCTCAGCACCAGACCAGGCGGGGTGAGGAGGTGAGAACAGGCGCCCCAGTAGAGATGAATTTATTTGCGTTCAGGATAGAGACTTTAGAACTATTAAAGGTGAAACTCTGTAATATGCGAACTATGGGTGTACTTATGAAGCACTATGTGTAATTCATTGATAGGGTAAATGCCTCTACATATAAGACCAGTGGTGAAACTTCAAGGATAAATTCAATAAGCTTACATGCTGCCGACCAGGCCGTCTGATTTTCGTATACATTATGTTACATTTATCTTAATATTACTGAATACCTTTGCATTTACATTATTCCGAAACATGTATTCTTTTGGTATTAAGGTGCTTATTAAGAAAGGCTTTTTTTAAAATTTCCAAATATGATGCCAGCTACGAGCAATTTTCTCAACTGTAACAAAGTACCAGGATTTAGCAAGTTGTAAATAGATCTGCTGTATCTGATACTCCTGGTCACGGGTTTGATAAATACATAGGACAAATAAATTTAAAATAGTAATTTACACTGAATCTTGGAAGAGTTTTGGAATCTCTACCACCACTGAACGTAACATTAAGATCTCATTTTACTATTAGAATGGTGTATTTTCAGCAGAAGACACAAAATAATGGAATGCCAAGCATATCTTTCAAATGACACGAGAAACAAACATATTATTCGACATCAAGCTGAAAGATCACGTTTGCTCGTAAAACACCTGGATTCCAGATTTCATATGCACAGGAATTTCATTAGCTACTTTGGGATTCACATCAGGGGATGATGTCTTCAGTTAACATGATGTGTTCTGTAAGCAGTAAGGAGGTTCATACATTGGTAAAAAGTGAAGAAGAAATACAATATGTTTTTGGTAAATCATTATAAAAAAGTTAAACTATCTAGCGTCACCCAGATGCGCGTCATTATTTTAGCTAAGAGCCAGAGTTATGAAAGTTTAAATTTGAGCGGTACCGCATCAAGTAGCTCATCAATAAACTGACCATCCTAAAATTGGAGATTCAACCAATCACAGCGCACTATATTTCGATTTTAAGGAAAGTCTGGGTTCACTAAACGTTAATCCTGTCTCATAATTCGGGGTGACAAGTCTTACTGAACGATGATATTATGATGTAACAGATGTGGAGTATTGGAATAGTATTTGACTGCATCGACGAGGACTCCCAATTAGATTACTTATTTAGGAGAGAAAATGGTACTAGAACTATAGAACTGGAGGGCCGATGTTACTGATTGTTGATAAATAAATAAATAAAGTAGTCATCTCCTGTTTTCAAGACATAGGATCAAAGCGTATTTTATCTATTATAAAGTAACAATAATAATATCGCCTTATTTAAACTCCTCGATTACTAGTATTAAGTCCCATTATTCCAGCAGTAAGCACAAGACGTATTATTATGTGGTAAAATACCAAATTGGAGGATAACTTGTCATGTCCCGGCTGGGCTTCGATCCCGCGACCTCTGGAGTGTCCGGATTCACAGAGTGTCGCCTTTACCACTGAGCTACCGGGACAGACATGACACAGACAAAATATGACACAGAGGGTGTAAAAAATGAACACAATACTTCTGCTATCTTCAGATATTTCTAGAACTATAAGAATATTCCGCAGCTGCAAAGTTGCCGAGTGGTAGTCTGCATGAGCTATTCTGACGCTGAGTGGTAGTCTGCATGAGCTATTCTGACGCTGAGTGGTAGTCTGCATGAGCTATTCTGACGCTGAGTGGTAGTCTGCATGAGCTATTCTGATGCTGAGTGGTAGTCTGCATGAGCTATTCTGACGCTGAGTGGTAGTCT
This sequence comes from Bactericera cockerelli, assembly GCA_024516035.1. Classification (NCBI taxonomy): domain Eukaryota; kingdom Metazoa; phylum Arthropoda; class Insecta; order Hemiptera; family Triozidae; genus Bactericera; species Bactericera cockerelli. The sequence goes on along the minus strand of CM044955.1, from coordinate 33,057,039 downwards.
GCATGAGCTATTCTGACGCTGAGTGGTAGTCTGCATGAGCTATTCTGACGCTGAGTGGTAGTCTGCATGAGCTATTCTGATGCTGAGTGGTAGTCTGCATGAGCTATTCTGACGCTGAGTGGTAGTCTGCATGAGCTATTCTGACGCTGAGTGGTAGTCTGCATGAGCTATTCTGACGCTGAGTGGTAGTCTGCATGAGCTATTCTGACGCTGAGTGGTAGTCTGCATGAGCTATTCTGATGCTGAGTGGTAGTCTGCATGAGCTATTCTGATGCTGAGTGGTAGTCTGCATGAGCTATTCTGACGCTGAGTGGTAGTCTGCATGAGCTATTCTGACGCTGAGTGGTAGTCTGCATGAGCTATTCTGACGCTGAGTGGTAGTCTGCATGAGCTATTCTGACGCTGAGTGGTAGTCTGCATGAGCTATTCTGACGCTGAGTGGTAGTCTGCATGAGCTATTCTGACGCTGAGTGGTAGTCTGCATGAGCTATTCTGACGCTGAGTGGTAGTCTGCATGAGCTATTCTGACGCTGAGTGGTAGTCTGCATGAGCTATTCTGACGCTGAGTGGTAGTCTGCATGAGCTATTCTGACGCTGAGTGGTAGTCTGCATGAGCTATTCTGACGCTGAGTGGTAGTCTGCATGAGCTATTCTGACGCTGAGTGGTAGTCTGCATGAGCTATTCTGACGCTGAGTGGTAGTCTGCATGAGCTATTCTGACGCTGAGTGGTAGTCTGCATGAGCTATTCTGACGCTGAGTGGTAGTCTGCATGAGCTATTCTGACGCTGAGTGGTAGTCTGCATGAGCTATTCTGACGCTGAGTGGTTGTCTGCATGAGCTATTCTGACGCTGAGTGGTAGTCTGCATGAGCTATTCTGACGCTGAGTGGTAGTCTGCATGAGCTATTCTGACGCTGAGTGGTTGTCTGCATGAGCTATTCTGACGCTGAGTGGTAGTCTGCATGAGCTATTCTGACGCTGAGTGGTAGTCTGCATGAGCTATTCTGACGCTGAGTGGTAGTCTGCATGAGCTATTCTGACGCTGAGTGGTAGTCTGCATGAGCTATTCTGACGCTGAGTGGTAGTCTGCATGAGCTATTCTGACGCTGAGTGGTAGTCTGCATGAGCTATTCTGACGCTGAGTGGTAGTCTGCATGAGCTATTCTGACGCTGAGTGGTTGTCTGCATGAGCTATTCTGACGCTGAGTGGTAGTCCATGAGCTATTCTGACGCTGAGTGGTAGTCTGCATGAGCTATTCTGACGCTGAGTGGTAGTCTGCATGAGCTATTCTGACGCTGAGTGGTAGTCCATGAGCTATTCTGACGCTGAGTGGTAGTCTGCATGAGCTATTCTGACGCTGAGTGGTAGTCTGCATGAGCTATTCTGACGCTGAGTGGTAGTCTGCATGAGCTATTCTGACGCTGAGTGGTAGTCTGCATGAGCTATTCTGACGCTGAGTGGTAGTCTGCATGAGCTATTCTGACGCTGAGTGGTAGTCTGCATGAGCTATTCTGACGCTGAGTGGTAGTCTGCATGAGCTATTCTGACGCTGAGTGGTAGTCTGCATGAGCTATTCTGACGCTGAGTGGTAGTCTGCATGAGCTATTCTGACGCTGAGTGGTAGTCTGCATGAGCTATTCTGACGCTGAGTGGTAGTCTGCATGAGCTATTCTGACGCTGAGTGGTAGTCTGCATGAGCTATTCTGACGCTGCGCTGAGTGGTTGTCTGCATGAAACCCTCGGTCCTCCCTTCCCCATTCTCTCAGAGCTTTTCATTTTTATGAAGCAGGGGCTTGATATTTCAAACATCTGTGAGAGCTAGGTAGGAAAAATTTAATATAATTTCACCACAACACAAGAAGAGTCACAAGAAATAATCTCGTTTGAAATGTGTAATGAAATGAAATTTCTATACCTATACAGCAAGCAGTGGGGTTTTTTGGGGATATTTCACTTAGCTCAGCTGTAGTTGGCAGTTGCTTACAAAGTAACGGTTGCCAGAAAACATTATCTTTCGTACCTTGTTCCTTGTAATAGTAGCTTTGATTACTTTGGTTTTTCTGTAAAAAAAAGACATTTTTATTACATGCACTAGAATAAAAAATGTCTTTAGTGAAATCTTCATAAGATTTTTAAACTTTAAGCTAACGTTTTTCTTCATGAAATGAAGCCCTGTGGATTTCCCAAATTTCATATACATACTTTCACTATTCAAGATAACTTTTTCGAAACTTCACGTTAAACTCATTCAAAAAAACACGTCTTACTTTCAATCTGCTTCCTCGAAATGCCCGAAAGCAGTCATTATCCGGATCTGGCTCCAAGAAACTGAAATTCACAATGAATGTAGCGTTTTTTTGTCAGAGGACTGACTGGTTTCAGTGGGACGGAAACAAGACGGACAAAAATGGACTTTGTCAATTTTTTGACGAAGTCAGGAGAGGGAGATAGTGGTGTATTATACGGATTGTACTGCAGAATCACGGTGATTTAAAAGAAGTAATCATATATTTATGTGTGTATAACACTACTTAAGGTATTAAGAGAAAAAAATATGTAGAACATACAGACTCGAAAGAGCTATTTCAGTAAGGATATGAATAAATCTTTTAAGGGGATAAAACTTGCAGTAGTAATACAGGAACAAAATTGCCAATTATGGACACAATACTTCCTCGTGATTGTTTCGCATTGTATACACGTGCATTTTAGTCTAGCTTAAATTTCGGGGCGCGGCACCTGTCGAGACTTATCCGCAATAACTTGTATCTAAATCTATTGTCCAAAACAGCTTCATCTATTTTCTTCAATTTTGTTTTATGTCCCTGTAGCTCAGTGGTAAAGGCGGCACACTGTGAATTTAGAGGAATCCATAGGTTCCAAAGGTCGTGGGTTCGAAACCCATCCGGGACATGACAAGTTTTCCTCCCATTTAGAATTTTTTACCAATTATAATACGTCTTACTTACTTCCTACAAAGTTGCTCAGGAGGTTATGAAACGTTCAGAAATATGAAAAAAATGAATAGGTATATGAAATTGGAGCAAAAAACATTTTTTTACAAAAACAAACACAATACTTCCGATTTCTAATATTAGAAATTTCTCGGTAATGCAGTACATACTTGAATTTGCTGGTAATATTTGTATATTTATAGTATGTAGGAAAGCAAATGCAGTACACACTTGAATTTGCTGGTAATATTATTTGTATATTATAATAAGTAGGAAAGCAAATTAGTACATACTTGAATTTGCTGGTAATATTTGATATTACTATTAATAGTATGTAGGAAAGCAAAAACTTTGAGTTTCAAACCTTGGTTGACCTGTTGCTTTGTTTGGCGCTTTTATTGACTGTCTCGAGTAGCGAAGAGGAGGAAGGTTAAATACTAGAACCTTCCATTTCCATCCTCATTATTCCTCCCCCAATTCTCTTCTGATCACGTACTATTGGAACTCCAAGCTCACAAGCAGAGGTGGGCAGTTCTCCTGGGATTCCCCTGGACGGCTGGGGGTCGGTGGATAAATAAAAGAAACAATAACTGACCCTCCGGTGCCGTCTGAAGGAATCATGAACTTCTCAGAAGGTGAAAAGGAACGTCTGTTCCAAAGTTAAACTGTAAAATCTCGTTATCTCTCTTTGGCGACCTACTTTGCGTTTTATCTGAAACAAACGGAAATGCCACAAAATTTGCTGACGAAATTTGCCATACATAAGCTATATTATGTTTATTTTCTTGTAATACCTACTTACATTTTCTTGGGGTTTTGTTCACTATACTGATGTCATCTCTTTAGAATTAGTGTTCTCTGTTGGCACGTCACAAACCTATGGTAGCAGTGTTTGATGGTGGTTCACCAAAACTAATCGCTAGTTATAAGAACAATACCATGAAGTACTACATTTTTTTTTTTTAAGAAAAAGGATTTAGGGAACCCGCCAAATGAAATCCACTGAAACAAAATCAATAACTGTTTGGAAGGAATGCAGTGGTGCATGGAGGCACAAGTACCCTCTATTATAATATCGAGTGTCTGTACACCTCACGTAAGCTTGAGGAGGGGGGGGGCAACTTGAAATTCTCTGAGAACTTAATCTAAAAGTTTCACATCCAACCGGCAGGAAGCTCCGCTCGGGGTGGGGAGACAAATTGTCTCCTCCGCCTGCTCCATGGTGGGAGTGGATGAGATAAGTGGACGACTAGCGGGTGAAAGTTTTGACACTTGCTTTCCATCTATTTCATGTGCCCTCTTCTTTCCAATTCGTTTCGCTCTCTCTCTGTCTCTACTTCTGTACAGGGTATGTCATTTAAATGAGGTGCATTTGTTCAAATTGTTGATTTGAGGTGTTGACGATCTTGAAATTCTCTCAAAGAATAAGTTTAGACTTGATATTTGAAGTATTTATTAGATACCTTCTAAGGTTTACAATTTATGTGTTGTTTAAAAAAAATTAAAATGGAGCGCTTGTATTGTAATGCAGAATTTTCCTGTGGGGAGTGAACGGTATGCAAGTATAATTCTACCTTGTTAATAAAAATGACTTACCCTGTATATCTCGCTCCCTCTCCCTTTCTTTGCCGTTGAATCTTTATTCCTCCCCGTCCCTGCTTGTTTTATCATTATCAAAGTTATTTGTAAACTTGACATGAGGAAGCAACATGGAATTCCAATTATGTCACAACGGAGGAGGCGAGGTGGTATCTTGAAAATCTTGCGCGATTTTAATCCATGCTAATACAGTTTGTAATGACGTTCAACTAGTCAATATAGCCCATCACAATTCTCCATATTATGACATTTACATACATAGGACTGATACGTTTGGGAAAATCTTGCTAAATGAGCTTTACTACTATACATATAAAAGATTAAATAAATAAGAATTCTTTGTGAAAAGCGAATTATTAGAATTGCATCCATTGTTGTAAAAAAAAATCTGATTTATTCGCACGTTTTTGATATTAATTCAATTTAATTAGTACGAGTAGATGCCCAACAATGAATAAGTAGGTATTGGTGATTCTGAACTCAGTTTTGAAACCTAAATTTTCTTTTTCGCGAGTTCAATTTCCGCCTTGGAAAAATATTTTTTAGCAAAATTTTGTCCTACTCACAGGTTAGCTATTAACTAAAGACAAGCTGATTTGTTTACGAGAGTGTAGAGTAAAAAAACATCATTGAATTCAAAATGATGAAAACTAGGTATATTATATAAAATATCAATGTGAAAAATTAATCAAATAAAATGAATCTAGAATACATAAATATATAGTAATACGAGCTAGTCTGATATCATATGAGTCATATTGATGACATAATATTTTGGCTGAACATCTCATGAGAAGAGATGAGCCAGCTTTTCCCTATCAGCTATCAGTCATAACGTAATATTTTATCCCGTGATAAAATGTCATAGACATAGGTACATGATAAACAAATCATTAGTCACCACCAATCCGCCCTGGCCACCATCAACACATTAGAACCCTTATCAGCTTATCACCATCAGATAACAGCCTTATCAACACAATCAATAAATCAATAAAAAACACTGAATGTACAGAACTTGGTAATTTGTAATAATAAAATTAAATGTGTAATCAACTCGGTAATATAGTTTTTTATGGAGCTGATAAGTTTTCGTAACGACACTTGTAGAAAGCCTATGTGATCAAATAGGAGTAGTCCCCATGGAACTCTAGTTCAGTCGGTTTTGGTGTGTCTCCAGTGTTGTGACGTGTTCTAACTGTTGTCGCGTGTTCCCCTCCAGTATCTCGTGTTCTAGTGATTGTGTAACAGTGTTAAGTGTGGAAGATAGATCTGAAGCATTTGTTTCCAAAAACCACCTTGTAATTTCAACCCGTTTTTCCAGGAGTAAGTGTTGTGCAAGTCAACCAGAGGTAAGTGTGTTTGCTCTTGTCCTGTTACAAGGAAGCATTGTAGTACCTAAGTAGGTACTTGTTGCACAAATGATTTATTGGTTAAGCCTTCAGTCACTCTCAGGAATACAATTAAACTATAACGGATGAATACAGAGAAATAGAAACTTGTTTAATATACTTTAGTCCCTACTAGAATCATTGAAAGTTTAAAACTTAATGAATGTTCCGCCACACTGAGAACAAATCCCTATGCTTTTTCTTCTTCTCTTATAATTCTATCTTAAGTCACGTTGGACATCTTAGTCATATTCATATTTTACTATCCACTTGTGCAATATACGTTTTTGTCAAAAAATATGTAAAATTCATATTGTTTACTTGCAATAAGATACTCACTAATGTCTGAATGTACCTCTATCTGGTATAAGTACCACCCAGTTACAGGTATAATAAATAGGTGATAAAGTTATAGTACAACGTATAGAGTATGCGTATTTTGTTCTCTTATCTACAGATTGTAAAATCTATTAATTCTTATCAGTACTCGCTGACGGTGTGTCACACACAATTGAGTGATTTTGGGTAGTGTGGGGGAAATAATTAAAGTACTTCCAGCAGAAATGGAAGTAACTTCATCCACCTGTTATAAATCTAGAAAATAAATTTAATTCTTCGTCGTGTTTTAGTTTTAACTATACAGGGTGAGCATAAAGTCTCACCCCACCCCCCGTATCTCGAAAATGGCTGAAAATACAAGAAAACGCAAAAACACGTATCCCTTCGATTTTAGGGGGATTAATTTTCAGCCAAAAAAAATTTGCCTACACGGCCCCAGTCAGGCTGGGCATGGACCAACTTTAAAATCTTCAATAGAATGGTATGTCTTGTGGCATATCGTTTTAAAGGTCTCATAGAGAGTAGTTCATTACAACAAATTTCAGTTAGCTATGACTTACCGTTCTCAAGATACAGGGTCGGACGTCCTGCGTAATATCCATATTTTTTGACCTATAACTCGTTGACCGTAAATTCCAGAAAAATGAAATTTGTTGATAATAACTCCTTATGGCAAGAACTTTCGAACAAGTTAAAACTTGATTTGTTTTTTCGTTAAAAATTTTCGGACTGTTCGTCCGGCTGGCTGACGAAACCGACCAGAAACCAACATCAACAGAGTATGTCGAGTTATAATTTTTTCGACAGGGCTTGTCATAAGGAGTTATTATCAACAAATTTCATTTTTCTATAATTTACGGTTAACGAGTTATAGGTCAAAATATATGGATATTTCGCAGAACGTTCGACCCTGTATCTCAAGAACGGTAAGTCGTAACTCACTGAAATTTGTTGTAATGAACTTCTCTCTATAAGACCTTTAAAACAATATGCCACAAGACATACCATTCTATTTAAGATTTTGAAGTTGGTCCATGCCCACCCTGACTGGGGCCGTATAGGCAATTTTTTTTTGGCTGAAAATTAATCCTCCTGAAATCGAAGGGATACGTGTTTTTGCGTTTTCTTGTATTCTCAGCCATTCTTGAGATACGGGGGGTGGGGTGAGACTTTATGCTCACCCTGTATATAGCTATACAAGTGACACAAAAATATATGAATAGTATCATGAAAACCAAGTTTACTTTAGACAAAGTTGGACACTTATGAATACAAAGGCATTGAAAAATCTCCTCAACAGTTTCTAAACACTTTCAATGGTAAAAAAACAAAAGCTGGACCTCTATTTATGTTGGTCAATCCAAGAGCGAGGGATCGTGTTAGGAGAAACGGTGTACAATAAGATCTATTGTTCCAAACACAAGGGCGGGAAAAGCTCTTGAGATTTGTTTTACTTTTCTTCAGCCTTTGACCTGACAAAGGTTTGTTTCGTGTCCTGTTTACAAATCCTCAGCCCTCTCAACACTTCTTTCCTTTTTATTAAAACTTGTAAAATATCTCTTTGTGTTGAATTCTCATTTGCTGGGGTGGGGGTGGATGATGAAGTGGAGTGGAGAGAGGAGGTGTTGGGGAAGAGAAGTGTATGAGTTAGGGATGGAGAACAGGTGATGAGTGTGAGAGGGGAGAGAGTGAATATGTGCATTTTAATGGATGCTGCTCTGCTCAGGACGTAGCTGCAGTTATCCTTGTTATGTATACCAAAATTCTGTAGTTGTACCTACGATTGACTCATTTTCTTATTTTGCGAGAGAAAAAAAAGTATAGGAGACTACTTTACCCGAGTGAGCATATGATTATATCCTATTCCTAATAGGTTCAGAGACAACTAGAGAAGAGTATCTCTAGAAAAAAAATCATATTTTGTGTTAATAACAATCGTGATGTCACAATTAATTACTCTAACTCACTCTTCTCTATCATTATCTACTTGGGACTCGAATCCCCGACCTTCAGGTGTCAAGTCTGCTTTATCAATTGAACTACTGAAGTCGTTTTTCTTGTAAACTAACTGCGCAGACACGCAAATGTTATAATCTTGATCGTAATATTACAAGTGACAGGTGGAAAGCTTCTGACGGTTCGGAGAAGACGAACGAGAAGCAAATGAGCTTTACAAATTAAACTTTCACTTGATTTTCCACCAGCCATGTTAGAAAGAGCTCAAGTTTTTCTTAACGAAGTTATAAGTTGAAGCAAGAGCAAGGTGTTTTTTTTTATGCCTAGTGCTTTTCATTAATTCAGGACCAAGTTGTTTTTGTTATGTTTGACAGGTTGTAAGTAACTTGAAACTTTCAGGAGGCGCACAGGAGGGGTGTGAGCGACGGAGTTCACACATAAATAAAACAAACCCACGAACATGTGTCGTTAAAAGATGAATTTTTGTTGTTGTTAACACTAAATTATTATAACAGTATTTCATGAAATAAAAGGTAAAACACATTACTTCCGATATCTATGCGATATCTATGGTAAAAGAGGCTATAGACCGGATAGTAAAAAAATACAAAAACAGCCATATACATCTTGTCCAAGTTCCAGACCGTTTTGATAATGTCGGATTGAATTACCACATAAACCGTGTAAACAAAAGTATTTACTTCCATACAAAAAAATACAAGAACCTTACAACATATAAAACAAGAGAATTAATAAATAACTGGGACTACAATGGACAAACTATAATTAATAGAAATGGGATGAATAAAATCTGCAGACAAATAGGAAACAACATTTCAAATCATAAGAAAATCCCAACTGAAACCAATAAGTACAATACAAAAACCCAATTTCCTATTTACCAAGAAAAAAATTGGAAAACTCAAGCATACCATCCAAGACCCACTGTATCATCAACTAAAAATACACCGCAGCAATATTCAAGAAACACTCAACACCAACAACCACAACCTGAGCTGCATAACCACCCTGAACCACATATCTCACATCACTTCAGGCGACAAGGCACTCGAACCCAGCCTCCTTCACGTCCATACAACCGCACCCGAGCTCAAACTGCATCAGATCCATCCAGCCGCACTCAAACTCAACCTACACCACGTTCATCAAACCGCCAATGGGGACAAGAGACACAACCTCAAGCTGCTTGGAAACGAGGCAGAGTATTTGAAAATACACAAAAACTGCAAGTACACCCAGTATTCCGTAAGGAACAACACAAAGACTGTAGATTTTCTTTCGACTACGATAAAGACTTTCCTACCTACCGATCACGTACTAACAATCAACAAAATCGCACTCTAGGTAATCATAACAATATTTTTACCTCTAACCGACGAGCCTGAGTATATACCAGACGATAGCCTATTTATTTCAACCATTGACACTGTACATAACGTTTTACATAATGACACTGTACATAACTCTGACACTCATTCCTATTCTATTTCTGACAATAATCAGCACTTTAAAGTACCTCGAGTTTCTCATCCTTCTAAAACAAAAAGAACTCGTGTTAACCCTCCTACTTCTTCAAGTAAACATGAAATATACTATCAAAATGTTAGAGGGTTAAGAACTAAAATTAAACAACTTTTTTGTGGTCTATCGTCTCACCAATCTGACATTTATGTTTTTACAGAGACATGGCTAAACGATACCATTCATACAGCAGAACTAGGATTTGATAATTATATTGTATATCGTACTGATCGTGGACCTTCTAACTCTGAATCTTCTGAAGGAGGAGGAATCCTAGTGGCCATCCATAAAAAAATCCAGTCATATCAAATAACAGTAAATAATAATAAAATAGAACACACCTTTGTACACGCAAAAATTAAATCTACCAAGTTCATTATAGGAGGCATATACTTACCTAAACCATCTATACAAGTAGTTAATGATCTATTAGAATCGATAGAAGAAATACAGCTAAAATATAAAAATATCAAACTACTATTACTAGGTGACTTTAATTTATCCAATATTTCATGGACTCCGTCATCTGAACCAAAAATACAAACTCCAGTAGGTAATCACACTCCCCATTCTGAACTCCTCATATCTGTACTAACTGATTACCACAAACTCGAACAATTTAATTACCTGAAGAACGAACATGGTACCATATTGGATTTATTGTTTACCAATCTTCCAAGTAGCGACTTATCAGTAACAACATCCGCTGACCCTATCCCGATACCGATAGATAAATATCATCCTCCGTTAGAAATTTTACTTAATATTAAAAACAAAACCAAAACTGTAAAAAACAAAGTATGTGATATCCATAAACGTAATGAGGATTTCTACTGCTTTCAGAAAGGTAATTATGTTGCACTTGAACGTGATTTAGCAGAGACTGACTGGATAACAGAATTCCAAAAATATAATGACATAAACTCAGCCGTGTCTAAATTTTATTCAATTTTAAAAGAAAAAATGACAACTTTTATACCTAAAAAGACAATCAAAGACCTCAAATTCTCGATCTGGATGTCTAAAGAATTGAAAGAACTAATAATTCAAAAGAAAATAGCCCATAAAAGATTCAAAATTAGTAAATTAATCAGTGATCATACCATTTTTAAAACTCTAAGATCAAAATGTAAAATTAAATCCGAAAAAGACTACACTGATTATGTCCAAACTAAAGAAAAAGAATTTTCTAATAGACCTGAAAAATTTTGGGAGTACATTAATTCGAAGAAAACAAATAATGGATTACCATCAATAATGAAATTTGACAACAATACATCCAACGATTATCTTGAAATAACAAATTTCTTTGCGTCAAATTTCTCGTCAGTATATTCCAAAGAACAATTAGCTCCTCCAAATTTCAATTTTGAGAATACACTTTCTACACCATTGAATAAAATAACAATTAATCCCAATGATTTATACAAATCAATGAAAAAACTTAAATCTGACTCCTCTAGTGGTCCAGACAGCATTCCCCCTATATTAATTAAAGAGTGTGCCTCTGCATTAGTGAACCCACTCTGCTTTCTATTCAACTGGTCGCTATCCTCAGGGTCTTTTCCTGATAACTGGAAAACTTCATACGTCATCCCTATCTTTAAGAGCGGAGTAAAAGAAAACGTGTCCAATTATAGACCTATCAGCAAAATATCAACTATCCCAAAATTAATGGAACAACTTATTTACAAACAAATACAACCAATCTTAACTCCACTTTTAATCAACCAACAACATGGGTTTGTAGTAAAAAAATCGACAACCACTAACCTTTTATCATTTACTGACCATGTATGTAATATAATTGACAAAGGAGATCAGTTTGATTGTATAATGACAGATTACTCTAAAGCATTTGATAAAATAAATACAAATATTCTATGTGCAAAACTCCGTGCATATGGTATTTTAGATCCTATGCTTTCCTTTTTCTACAGCTATTTCTCCAACCGTACACAAATAGTAAAATTAAAAATGATGAAAACGGACAATAACAACTGTCAGTGTTATCAAGATAAAAAGATAAACAACTATATCACATACTTATCTGAACCTTTTGATGTTTTATCTGGCTGTATTCAGGGTGGGCATTTATCAGGTCTCACTTTCAACCTTTATATTAATGACATTTACTTTTACCTACCAACAACATTCTGGTTATTTGCTGACGATAAACGAACCGGAATGAGTATCAATGGACTATCTGACTCTATACAATTACAATCAGCTCTCAACTCTCTTTATGAATGGTGTCAGATTAATAGAATGGAATTAAACATCAACAAATGTAAAGTAATGTCCTTTCATCGTAAGAAATCCCCATATATCTTTCAATATTCTATTAATAATATTCCTCTTGAAAGAGTATATCAAGTCAAAGACCTAGGAGTTACTTTTGATTACCAATTGTCATATAATGAGCATTATTCTATAATAACTAAGAAAGCATTCAAACTTCTTGGCTTCATTAATAGAAACAGTCGGGACTTTAAAAATCCAAAAACATACACCATACTATATTATTCATTTGTTAGATCCATACTTGAATATGCCTCACCTGTGTGGTCTCCTTACTATGAAAAACATAAATCAAAAATCGAATCAGTACAACATAGATTCCTAAGGAGCCTTGCTTTCAAACAAAATAAACCTATGAGCATAACAGACCATAATTATTCGGAAATAATGAAAGCAAATAATGTGATTAGTCTAGAACACAGGCGTGACACAAATGATGTTTTGTTACTTTTTAAAATATTAAACAATAGAACTGTTTTACAAGAATTACTGGAGGAACTTTCATTTAGGACAAATCCTAAGAATACTAGAAACAAAAATCTATTGTATGAAAAATCTTGTACAAAAAACTATTCTTTTTTCAAGCCCTTCAATCGTTTTATTCGCCTTTTTAATGAAGCTTGCGAGAAAGGCACTTCAATCGATCTTTTCTTTGATAGTTATGAATGTATAAAAAATAAACTGTTACAACTGAATAATATCTAAACAAAAATATCAATATTGTCCAATCTTCAATTATCAATTTTTTAATTAAGTTTATTCTAAGTATTTATATTATATCTTAGTATAAGTTTTTGTTTATAATTAATTTACAAAAAATAAACATGGGTTAACCCCGTTAATATGTTAAAATAAAATAAAAATCTATAGATATAATTTCAAATTGCTTCACAGCTAGTTTATTGCTGATACCAGAAGATGAAAGGTCAAAAAATGCTATCTTAATGCCTTTCATTTTTCAGCACAAGACAAATGACTCAACAATTCTGTTAAATAATTCTCGTTACAAATTATTATTTAGGTTTTATATCTCAAGAGAAATCCTTGTGTACAACTGTACATCTCCAGGTTCCAATTTATTTACATGAGACTCAAGAAGGACCAGAATGCAACCAGGCAGTGAGTGAATTTATTTTTTAACAGTATATGTACATTAAATAGAGAACAATAATGTGAAGTAGATTGTACGAAATTGTATTTTCGGGAACTTTTGTAGACGTGTCACTTTCAGCAGTGAATGTTCATTAAGAACCTCAAGTCAGGTGTACCAACATACACAAAAGAAGAACATTTCTTTTGTTCGACGTCTGATAGGTAGCTGTGCCATTCCCCGAAGCAGGGGTGTATGGAGGGCAGGAGAGAGAGAAATATATTGTTCTCCAACACATTAAATTAAGTAAAAAGTTAAAGATGCACCACCCAGCCTGCGAATTTCTTGCACCCCTGTCCCTCTTCATTTTCCCCTAACTAAGCTCTATTTGTTCTGGATCTGTTCCACTTGAATTCTACGAAATAGAAAGAAATATCTCTTTAAACAATTGAGAATGCTCATAAAAGAACTGGAAATTTTCGTACTTCGGTACAGGATGAATGTAAAATTGTGTGCCTTGTCGCCTTATTGGTAGATTACGACCATGTCTTTATGGGATACTAATTTTCCAATAGTGATTACCTTAAGGGTGCTTGATTTTTATAATATTTCGCGATCTTGTTTGGACTTTGGTAACGAAGGAAACATACATGCGCGGATATAGGGGGGGGCACGGGGGGCACGTGCCCCCCCAGATTTTTTCGGTAAGCGGTGTTTCTCAAATTTCGTTATACCTAATCCCGTAAAAAAAGATCTCAATGAGTTAGGGGGGCACGGGCCCCAAAATAATTCCCAATTCTAAAACTAATCCCGTAAAAAAAAAAGATCTCAATAAGTTAGGGGGGCACGGGACTCAAAATAATTCCCAATTCTAAGGCTAATCCCGTAAAAAAAAAAAAAATCTCAATAAGTTAGGGGGGCACGGGACCCAAAATAATTCCCAATTCTAAGACTAATCCCGTAAAAAATCTCAATAAGTTAGGGGGGCACGGGACCCAAAATAATTCCCAATTCTAAGACTAATCCCGTAAAAAAAAATATCTCAATAAGTTAGGGGGCACGGGACCCAAAATAATTCCCAATTCTAAGACTAATCCCGTAAAAAAAATCTCAATAAGTTAGGGGGGCACGGGACCCAAAATAATTCCCAATTCTAAGACTAATCCCGTAAAAAAATCTCAATAAGTTAGGGGGGCACGGGACCCAAAATAATTCCCAATTCTAAGACCAATAAGAAATAACTAAATAAGAAAGTTGTCAAATCCACACAGATTGTCTGAGAAACCTGAAAATTTATCTATAGGTCTATTTGGATATCTCTAGGGTTCAGCTACACGGGGTAAGTACAAAAAATGGATGGGTGACACAAACTCAAAGCGAGAGTGTTTTTGCAAGGGTTAGAGTCTTTATTTGACATATTGACATTTGTGCGTGTGTGTGTGTATGTTTGTGTGTGTGGGGGGGGGGGGGGGGGTGATGGGCTTGCGAAGCGGCTTGCTAGTTAGGTATATTGTGCGATTGTGCCCCCCCGGTACAAGAGGGCTATATCCGCGCATGGAAACATATCCCACAAACAGTTATACAGACACTTATGAGTAATATTTTATACATATTAATTAGGTACTTTATCTGAGAATTTGATTTTATATGGAATGACATCAATAATTTAAACAAGAAACGGTATCCGGTACTTCGTTAATCCACAACTGACTCTATTCTAGAGATGAGAGTTCTACCACTAGGTACTTAAGTAAATACATGCAGGTATGCAATATGTCATACAAGATTTATGGATGTGCCTCCTGCACTTTTCATAACGATGTCAAAACACGTGCACCTGGGGAGCGTTTATTTCTCATGTGTGCAATGTTTCCAAGGAAATAACGTCTGGAAACTTTGCACGGAGAGCAAGACTATAAGCCCATTGTTAGAGATAGAGTGTGTTCTTGTTTCTATTTAACTCCTAATTAAATAATTTAAATTTTAAGTCTGATGAAATAGGTACCTACTACCTATCTATATCGGTAGAATGAGTAAGGGTACACCTTAAAACAAGTGTGAATAGAATCCTAAGAAAAAGGTGAATACATCGACTTCTAATCAAGTCAAAACATTTATCACTGCCACACAAGGGGCACGTGTCATTGTGACAAAATATCGTGGTCGAATACAATAGAAATCAATTTTACTGTGTAAACAAAAAGGTATCGTATATATTACCAAAGTAGACAGTCGTTCTCTAAATAATAAACAATACCCGAAACCGAACCTTCTGAATTAAAGTTCTCTGAATTCCGTCGTGACTCGTGATGCGACCAAGCAGTTGAAAGCAACGTTAAACCCAGATTGAAAAAAAGCTCACTGCGCTAACCACTCGGCTACTGAGCCAATTAACATGCCATGACAAGATAATTCGTGAAAACTACCTACTTTCACTGTGTGAGAGAGTATTAAAAAAAGAACTATTTCCTATCTCTCCGATCCCCCACTAGTTTCTAATCTGCAGCACAAGTTCGCTACATATTTTATCGCGAATTTACGATCCCTCTCCGCAAGTGAAAAAAACTCCGCCAATTTATTCAGAAATATTGAAGCTTTTATGTACGATGTTCGAGAATAAATCTCCAATTAGGTGGATGAGGTGCGCGCTGTGGATTTATCCCCCGCACATCCAGGTAAGGTAGAGGTATCATTTATTTTGGTAGGTGTCTACCTGCTTGCTGACTCTGGCCAATCAGCCACCCAGGAAGTGGTAGAAGAGTAGGGATGTGGTGAGACAGTTTATAGTCAATGGATGTGTTCAAATATAATAAAAAATACGCGAATATTTTCATATTATTATTAACTTAACCCGTGAGTACACGCACATAGGGAAAAATTCTCACACGCTCGGAAAAAACGCTAGAACTTGATCGATATTGGTCCTAACCTGTAGGGACCTGGAGTAGCTGTTGATAATATGTTTATCTAGATGTATCCACAGTCCCTTGAGCTATTTTCAATTTCTGTTGCCCGTGACGTGGCGAAAAGTTCAGATCGGTCTGAAATGTGAGATTTTTTTTCATCGCGCGTGTACAGACGTAACTTTTTTTTGAGAGTTTTTTTTTCTGTTACTAACTATTTAGTTTAATTTAATTAATTATTTATAATAATTAGTTTTAATAATTAATTAATATAATAATAACAATTGTTTTAAATAAAAAAATATATTTTTTAAAAGAAAATTAGTGTGTTTACCTACCAAATTCGTGATTGTTCACTATTGTTATAATAATTATTATAATAATTTTTAACTAACATTGATTAAATTTCTTTGTAATAATATTAGGTAGTTAGGTACCTTCCTACACTTTTTTTGCTAGATACTGAAATAATTAGTATTCTTTGTAATCTTTCTCTACCTTCTATAATGGGTACCTACCTATCTACTCACCTCCTGGTATAATCTAAGTACATTTATTTTTTTATCGTTTCTGTTTTTAGCTTTTAGAAGTACCTAAACAAATATAATTGCATAATATTCTTGATTATAAGATATACTGTGAATTGCCCTACAAACTTATGTCAGTATGGCTTACGATGAACAAATTTTGGAGAAAAAAAAATTCAAATCAGGGGTTCGAACTGCAACCATTTGGAAAAAAAGTTGCTAAAATTACTTTAAATATCTTTTAAGTCCATAAGTCAACTTAATGTATCTTAAAAAAATTATATAACTCTTCAAGCAGAACGAAATGCAAAGCAAAACCAGGTGTGAGAATTTTTTTCATCGCGCGTGTACAGACGTTCGGATTTTTAACGCGTGTACTCACAGGTTAACCAGGACCCGAAGCACAACCTTTCGACTGATCTCTCCATTTTTTTCCCAGTATCTTCAATGTCATATATTAGTGTGTCATGTGTCAATAATGCACCTAAAATGAATACTGAATTCCTAACTAATAGATTTTCGGTCAGTTCTTTAGGTTGATGTTTTGAGTTAACCTTCTGAATATCATAACTATACATATAGTAAATTATTATTATGTAAATGTGGTTTTTTTTTTTTAATTGGTGCCAATTTTGAATGGCTCATTATCATCACAACCCCCTACCTTATAATTTATTATTATTTTACTGTTTACATTTGCTAATTATAGTAGAGCAGAGGAACGTATTGATAATCATATTATTATCCTGTAGGTATTAATTTTAAAAATAAATTGTTTTCTCCTAATTTTGAAGGTACACTACCGTTGATGAATAAAAATAAACTTATAGCGAACTCTTACAAAGTCAGTCGTGTGCTTGAAAAGAAAATACAGAATATGACCCTTTCTAAAAAAAACCATGATGATTTTTGAGGAAGCAAAAGACAATTTTTTAAAAACAGAAACAAGACGCTAAAAAAATCTTGACTTTAGTATTATTTCTCCGCTGTCTTTTGTCTTTCGCTCTTCACTTAGTTAATTATTTCTGATTTAATCTTGTGTCTCATCTCCATTGTTATCATTTTCTTCCAATTCCTACTTACAAACAGAAAATACATTTTTATTTCTTTTGGTAGAAAAGAACGGTTCTTGAAGATGTTAGGTAATTAAAACATTAGACATGATTAAAAATAACGAGTATTCTGGGTATTATGAGAATAATGTACAATTTAAGTATACACATGAGTCCAAGTAGGTACCTATTTTTCATAAGTGGGTACTTGAAAAATTATTACTTGTGGAAAAATCATTATTTTAAAATATAGCAACAATCTAAAAACCTATATCACAAAAATCTGTTAGTTGACTGGCACAAAAAGCTGGATCTGGCGATGAAGAGGCCAGGAGAAAAATGATTTATATAAATATGCAAATATCTCCAAAGAAAATTATAAATTTTTTACTTTCACCTTCTAAACATTGGGACCCTGCCGACAATGGGACAAAAGTTGGTGGTAATATCTAGAGATCAGAGAACCATTTTTTATTTAATCTATCAACAAAAAATCTTTGGAGTGGGAATGTCACAACCTCACTATATTGTGACATTTTTATCGTTACTTTCTGTGTTTTACTCGTAGTTTCGATAATTCGTGTATATTATCTCCATACATCAAACACACACCACCCATACATCACAAACAAACAAACACCACATACACATATCAGACACACACACACACATTCACACAAACACACACACAACCATCATTGCTGTAAATTTCAAAATCCCGAGCCAAATCTATCATAGTGGATATTGATAATGTAGCAAACTGGCCTATATTTTGAGAACGGTTATGGCAATAAAAGACTCAAATAAAAGCAAGTAATGTTTTCAGACAGTTTTTACAATAAAAAAATATAGGTCCTCGCGATAAATTTCAAGTTTTGCGCTGGAATCTGTTAAAAAACGTGAAAAGTAAAAAAAAAGTCAGAATGATTCCAAAAATGCATTAAATGAAAGATTGTTTTTCTAATGTGTTATCAAATAATAAGATTCCTTATTATATGATAAGGAAAGTAAAAATGTAGGTCAATGCCATAGATTCCAAGTTCCAGGGCAAAGACTGTCTTAAAAACGCATCCTTCCTTAAGACCCATACTTGAGGCATGTCACAACTCAACGACGCTCGACACGGTTTGGAATATTGGACTTTTGACAGTTTTCCTAGAATTTTACGACAGTTTAATTGGGGTCAATTCTCATCATTTTTTTTTTTTTTTTGCTATTTTCGCCCAAACAATTGGGACACACAAAGATACAAAGCCCGTCTGTATTTCTCAATTATATATGTATATAGATTTATATTTTCGACAGTTACTACACTGATCATAGACAAAAAATCGTCTATACTGAAAAACAAAAATAAAATCCTTGAATAATTGCATGATCTGCCCAAGGCACAATATAAAGCTCTTAAGTCGCAATTATATCTATTAAACTTTTCTATTAACTTAATGCATGTTTAATCCGCACAAACAAAGGCAAGAGCAGCGGGAGGGAAAGTTGCAAAAGTTGGGAGAGGTCCTCAAGGTGCTTTTTTTCTTCCCATTATTTTAAATTGCTCCATTTGACGTCTCTCTTACTTTCCTCAGCCATTATTCTTTTCCATTCCCTCTGGAGCAGCACGATGTATTTGGAACATATGAAACACTTTGTAGTCATCAAATAGTACATGGTCACATTGGATATCAATTTAATAGATAGGAGCAAGGAGGCTGATTGTTAAGTCTCCTCTCTAAAAAAATCTAATAGATATTATATTTTTATTCACATAAAAAATATGTAGAAATATTACACTGAGTGACAAATTTAGCGGAACGCATAGGTTTTTTCTCGTCTAACGTGTGAATTTCTTGTTGGACAAAAATATTTTTAATTTTTTTTAATTGCGGAAATCACACCAAAATAAGTACAGAGATAGCAACAATAAGAAGGCCAATTTTCATAATTGAATAAGTACTTGGCATTGTTGACCTGTCCCAACAGAGTGTACAAAAAAGCTGATTTTCACTGATTTTTTCAAAATTTATTATTTTGGATTAAGAGTGATATTGTCTTGCTCATGTACGAGTATTCATCCTCAATCCTTCTTGTCTCAAAGCCTTGATGGACAAGTCATTATTCATCTGAAGCCAAATAATGAATTTTGAAAAAAAAAATCATTGAAAAACAGTTTTTTTCTACACCCTGTATGGGAAAGGTGAACACTTCATTCAAAAATGAAAATTGGCCTTCATGTTTTTGCTATGTCTGTACCAATTTTTGTGTGAATTCTTCGATCAGAAACAATATGAAAAATGTTTTTGTCCAATAAGAAATACACATGTTATATGAGAAAAAACCTATGTGTTCCGTTAAATTTGTCACTCAGTGTATTATTATTATACCACTTTATAATGGTTTATTTAATGATATAGGAAAATTTATTTAGTATTTTTGTAAGATGGTAGTCACGAAATTATTATGTTTAAAACCATAATTAATTAATTAACCATAATTAATTATACACTATCATGCTCCGCAAAAATTGAAAATGGATCGAAAAAAACTTCTATAATTATTTCAATTTTTTATTATTTACCCTATTTTTAATTTTAACTACTGGAAAATACTGTGTTCTCGTCTCTCTAGTCTTTTTGGGCGTGAAGACTATTCATTACAGCACCAAATAGAATACATGAAACTCACGATGATTCTGTGGAAAGGCCATGTATCCTCATTATACAAACTGTTTGGAGAGTCTTTTGACTAAAAAAATTGGTCTGATAATAAATATAATCATTAGTATAGACCTTTGACGGCCATGTCATTCCTTTATTTAGAAATTGTGTACTAGCGAGCAGCACCGGGTAGTCAGCTAGTATTTCCATTAGAAACGCAGAGAAGATCACATCTCCATAACGTCAAGCTTGGCAGTATATTTCGCTCTAAATTGAAGGAAGTCATTTTCCATAATTTTCCCATAAATTTCTTCCCTCATTAAATGCAAAACGTTTTCATCATCGTCAATATGACGTTTTCCATGTTCATAAGAGTCTCCTCCCTTCCACCCCTCCATGTACCCTTCAGCCATTTCCAGGATATTTAAGCCTTGAGGGGAAATAAGAGTGTGGTAACCATCCATTGAAATGGATTCAATAAATTTCATCTCTATCACGAGAGAAAATTTTCGTTAATATTATTATAAGAAAAGATTTTATTTTCCACAAATCCCTTAAATCCATAATTTTAGTAATAAAAAATATAAAGTTATTAATAATTTCAAAAGTTTCCGTCCCCTTCCTAAGCACAATTTATTACTTTCTATAATATAATAGAGATGAGCACCAGAGATCTCAGGGATGTTTGTAGAACATGTGAGATTATTTTCACACTGGGTGAATAGTCTGAGAGAGATCATCTAAGCTCCTGGAGCTTGGCTGACAATCAGAATATCGCTTGTTCGATCCCTATTGACTCTCTGAAAATTATCTTCACGAATTACAGATACCTATCTATCAGACTATAAAGTATCAAGTTGTAGTAAATAAAAACATTTTTATTATTATTTACTTTTAATTATTATTTAAGGACAAATATCTTTACTCATAATATTAAAATATATACTTTCAAATTGAAAATACTTTGTCATAATTATGTTAGATGTCCATGTGACTGTACCCTGCAACTTACCTAAACACGGGCTTGTAATATTTAATCGTTTTATCTCCCAGTTCAAAAATGAAGAGAATTGTTCAACAAAAGCCTTTACAATATTGGTCGAAGACTTTCTTCCTCTTCTTGTTATTTTCTTCCTGGGAGTATTTTCATTCCTTAATACTTGGACAAATATCAGATTCACGCTCTCTCTTTCGATCACAGAAACTGAATTCGTTCCTTTGTATCCACCTTTCGCCTTAAGATACAATACTGCAATAGAGTGCGAGTATAATAGATAGTGAATCCTATGACCCTGAAACTTGGCAGTTCCTGAATATTTTATTACGAGGTAAGAGAGAAAAAGAAAGAGAAAGACATAAACGGAAAATAAGTGAAGCAAGTTTTTCAGGATTTTGGTTGATTGATTGAGAGAAGACTGAAACAATATTTTGTGTGCAGTAGAGATGAGAAAGATAGTGAATAATCCGAGAGAAAGGGATGAATAGAGAGGAGGGAATCTCTATCTTCATTATAATTTTAGTAAAAAGTTGTTTACTTTTTGTTACGAGCTCTCTGATTGGTTGATTAAAAAATGGACACAAAAAAGATGACTGCAAAGCAGACTTTAGAATCAGCTGTTTAAATTTTAACTTTGAGTTTAATGTTGATGGGACAAACATTGAAGTACCAGTTAAAATTGTAACAACTAGGTATGCAACGAAAATTAAAATTTTAACGCTCCGGTAGAATCCTTATTGTTCAGTTAATATTTGTGAGACCATTTGACCTATGCACTTCCCCACGAGTATAATTTATTTTAAATGTTGTTTAAAACTATTATATTATAAACAATGATCCCCCAAAATCCTAAGAATATTCCATGTAGTAATATTACATCTATGTATGTAGTTGACCTTCATATTTTGGTGGATGTGACAAATTAACCATTGGGAAAGTAGCTTTGTAAAGAAAAGGCTCAATTCTTTAATTAAATCCTTTTTAAGGCCTGTTTAGTGAGAGAACTTAAAAATTAAACAATTCACAAAAACTCAGACAAGTAATGCACCAACGATTTATCATGAAATGTAAATTAATTTTCCAAATGGTTGTCTAATTTGAATTTTAATCTTGTTTGTTTCAGATTGTTATTTGTTCTTTGTTTATACGAAGAAAAAAGGTATGTTGCATTTATTATTATTATTATTGGACGTTAGAGAATAGTATATTGTTCAACGTAAAACTCAAC
Organism: Bactericera cockerelli; assembly: GCA_024516035.1. NCBI lineage: Eukaryota > Metazoa > Arthropoda > Insecta > Hemiptera > Triozidae > Bactericera > Bactericera cockerelli. The sequence continues at coordinate 33,034,508 of CM044955.1, read as the reverse complement.
AAGAAATCCGCTTATTACTCCTTGGCACATCAAAAGAGTGCAACGATTGAAATATATTGTTACCTCTCTTACTGAAAATGTTGTTTCTGGATTTTAAAATTTCATTTTCAATGGATCTTATACATATGTACATAATATTGTACTAAAATAATTTGAATACATTGTGTACATACAAATACATTGTGTATGTATTTGTATGAATGGTGAAACTACGAGTATAACTTGAGAACCACTAGCTCGATTAAGCTAAACTTTGTTATGTTTCTGACTGAACTTTCAGGTCTTGGACAACTCAACCTGGCTATCTGTCCAAAGTAATGCCTATTTTATAAAAAATCTGAGCATCTTTATTATCTTATAGTATAATTTCCGTGATTATTGAAGTATGTTGAACATTTGAGGCCGTTTTTTAACTGAGTGCAACATTTTGCTTCGAAACGTTGAGAAATATTTCACACCGTTTCATGCTCAGCTCTCCCTTTAGAATCTAATGAGATCAAATCTCACTGACTGGAACATTGTTTTGCAACACAAATTCTGGAAATGTTCCGAAACAAAATGTTGCGCTCTGTGGGACATCAGCTTAAGGAGATTTTCAGATGTCACAGCTTTGGACATGAACTTAATGGAAACTTCATCCCTCTGTTTCGTGCCCAACTCTCCACGCAGCAGGGCTGTATCCCTTAGGCTGTATCCCCTCCATTCAAGACACGGCAAGATCTGTCCAGGATTGAAATGAATACATAAGCGTGCTGAAATCTGCTCACCAGGAGGTCCTGAAATCACAGGTGTTCTGCTAATGACAGGACGAATCTGAGGAAAGGTCTTCAGGACCTTACTTGGTTCTGAGCTTTCTCTATGACAAATGTTTCGTCATGCTTGTTCTAACAAAGCTCATCTACCTTTGTCTTTTTCTCTCTTCCTGCTGATATATTTCAATTATGTCGCACCCCGGGTGTTATTCTGACGACTACCTATCGCTTCTGTGCTCAATGTAGTAAAAAACTCTTACTTTCTTGTAATCTAAAGTAGCTTTTTATTTGCACCAATCCATTTTGAATCCATGCTCTACGTCGGTTAACTTCGTTGATCTGATGAGACATGGCCATGGCGAGGTGTAGCTATGTCTCAGAATTCTCGTGACTATTTTTTCCCAAAACATGGTAACTACTAATCAAAATAAGATTTTTTTTTTCATAATTTTTGACAGAATTGGTAATTTTTAGTAGCTAACAGTAATTACTAATTATGTATTGTTTTTACATAAAAATATTCCGTATCTCTGGATCTCACTCCGCTCATCAAACATATCGGCCGTGGTGTGAAGAACACCCTATACAAAGAATGAGACATTCAAAAACTACTAAACTGAACGCAAGAAAAGCTTTCTATCTCAAACTCAGCAACACTATAATAGCTGAACGAATTTCTACATTACCAAAGAATCTTACGAGCTTTACATTCTCTACAGAGATCCCTGCAGGAGAATTCTCTACAGAGATCCGTGCAGTAAGGGGCAAGAGATATTCGCAAAGCTTCTGTCAACCTGTCTGTGTCTCACGGATCTTGCATTGTTACTCTTGATTCAGATTGAGGATTTTGCACTGGGTGTTTCAGAAAATATGATGATCCTTTTAAGTTCTGTGTCTCTTTGACGGTCATACAAAATAGAAGAAAGGGAAAATCTTCGTAGCCCATTTCTGTGATGGTGTATTGACTGGCCTTTTCTTTTCCAAAAAATAAAATAAAATCGTTTTCCTAATGCTGTTTCAACATTATTTTTCATATTGTTCGTGATCTTGAACCAGACCAGTCAGTCATAGAGTGGATTTATCTGTATCACAATAGTAGGGTCATTGGAACCGTTTTGACCTTCGACAGAAACTGATGTGGTAGCTAACACATAATAATTATGTATAGTATGATCGATTTGGGTGATAGTGATAGTACTTGTTTCTAAAGCGGATGTTATCAAACATAATTTTTGTGACAATGTTACAATGAAATATTACATCATGGTTATTGCTCTCCTATTCCCCTGAAGTACTAAATTTGGCACAGGAGAAAGTACCATGTCCATAGCCGTAAATATCATCATTTTACTGTCACAATTTCACAGTGGACCCTGCAAAGTACCTCTACTATTTCTCTGAGCATATGAGAATTTCAAGGTGTTCAATAGATACATTAGAAAAAATTGTAATGTATTTAACTCAATGCTATGATAGAAGCTTCTTATTCCACTTCACTAATTCCAGAAACGGCGACGCTTTCATAACTAACTTGAATTGGGACAAACATAGAAGGGGTTGGAATAACACAAAAATACATGAAATGATATTAAGGAATAGTCACTATCAGCGGGCAGGAAGGGTTAAGGAAGATGGTGTGAATGTAAGAGGGAGAGGGAGTTTGAAAGAAAGGGTTATATAGAACTTAGTGGAGGAAGGAAGAGAGAGAAATGAAGCGAGTGAAATAGAGAGAGAGAGAGAGAGAGAGAGAGAGAAAGAAAGAGAGAGAGAGAGAGAGAGAGAGAGAGAGGAACAGGAAAAGAAAGACGGTGTAGTGAAAATTTGTCAAGCGTTATTAATTTCCATGTATGAGGAAAGTTTGTCTTCAAGTTTTTCTCCAGGAAACTCTTGCAGGAAGCTAAGGATGATAATGAGAAACTCACGCTCGTCAATATCTTGGAAACTAACATCAGAAATCAAACCTCCAGGAGTCTGGTGATCATTGCATTGGAAGAAATAACTTCTATCCAGCTATACAGCTGGTTTTATTTTTATTTCATTTCTTACTTTATTGTACGAGACAACTGTAAAATTACCAAAATGATTGAATACACTATAAAAATTCTGCCAGCATGAGACAAAACTTGTCATCGCAGAAGTATCTTTATTATTTTAATAATGTCACTATTTTAAAAGAATTAATCACAAGAAAATGTTGCTGATCTTAACATAATTGACATCAAAAGCATTCACGCGTAACATGTAAAAGCAGGAGTGCCAGCACCACACAGCCTTAGCCATGAGGAAGAGGCTGACCAATGCGCCAATGCCGACACCAAGTAGGTTTGGAAAAGACGATGTGGAAGAAAAAGAAGATGATGATAGTTGAAATTAACAGTTCTTTTCAACTCCATATTTTTTTGGATTCCAAATCTTCAACTCCAATATTTATGAACCGCGTCTTTCTGCTCTAACACTAACTCGTACTGTCATTATTATTGATCTTCATGATCTGTTTCATCTCCTTCATTGATCTACTGACCTATTTATTTTCTCCGGTAGACAGCAGGTATCATTTTTTCGTACTCTCTGCTTGCTACTAAATATCCAAATTAATACCTGGATTAATATTGAAGCGAAGCTACTTTCTTGCAAGTTAACTTTTTTCAAAGCTAACATAAAAAAAGTTAATGTTATTCTTCCCTCTCGAATTTATAATTAAATATTTATTTACGAGCTAGCATTATAAAAGCAATAAAAATGTTTTTTTATGAAAATAATAATGCTTGAAATAGAGAGCAAATAAAGGGATAAGGGATAGAGGGAAAGAGAAAGAGAGAGAGAGTGCTATAGAAATTATGAATTTTCAAAATTACGTACAAGAACAATGTAAATTGAGATCATATCGCCCCACCCCCGCTCTTTTTATTGTTGTGAAAAGATTACTTTCCTCTGTTACGGGTTTCCTTTATTTACACTTCTTGTGTTTTTGTTGTATTTTTTTCTACAACTTTTTCCATGAAATGACAAGATCGCGAAAAATGAAATATTCAAAGTTTTACAAAGGTTTTCTTTTAATTATGTATCGTGTAATTTCCTGCAAATTTATAACAGAAACTCTTTTTATCACTTCGCAAATAGGTAATAATACGAAAAACGCTTTTCTGAATTATATCGCAGTGCTTCATTTTGTTTTCTTCCTTTCCAGTCTAATTTTCTGTCATTTCATAATTTTTGTGTTAATCACTTTCGTGATAGACCAACATCTCAATCTTGCTTTACTAAATCTACGTTAAAACTGGGACTTTACCAACCGACCTCCAGGTTACAACTCCGCCGCTTTATCGTTCAAGCTACTGAGGTCCGTAAAACTGGGACTTTAACAACCGACCTCCAGGTTACAAGTCCGCCGCTTTATCGATCAAGCTACTGAGGTCGGTATTTTTCTATTATGACGAATTAGTATTATTATCTCCTGTGATAAATATCCATATCAATCATGTATGAGTAGAGGGTAGAGGTTGGTACCTACCTGTTGTTATTTTCCGACTTTCACAGTAAATAATTTCTTTTAATTAATGAAAAAGTATTTTTGTTAAAGTATCTGCTCAGAAAGTGGACTTATTTTTAAGGAGCTTATCATGGCTAAGAAACGGCGGCTCAAGGAATAAATGGTCCCTACTTCGGACAAAAAACCCCCGAACGTGTAAAAAGATAAACTGGAAAAAGTCTCTGTATCTGTATATCGGTATTAGCAAAGCAAACCTCCAGAAAACAGCTTTTCCATTCATTACATTTATTTCTCCCTGAAAATCCAGATAGACAAACGAATTTGGACTGCATTGTTAGAAAAAATTGTTTGAAATAAAACTTCAATTTGATAATGATGTTGACAAAGCAAGAATAACTGCCCTTTTTCTTACAAAGTTGGAAAGTGGGGGAGCTAGTTTCAGTTAGACTAGCTGGAAAAAGTCCATGAAAAGCTAAAATAACATAAGCAAATTTACACTGAAACTATTAGTACAACTAATGAAGCCGGTTCGACGTCATCGGAACAAACCAATACCAAGAGTTAAATATTCAGTCCTATTTATTAAAAACATTATAAAATTACAGCTGTTAATTTCATCCATGTTGGGGGGAAACGGCAGTATTAATAATAATTTATTGGTTTTTTTTTTAAATACACAGTGTTGTCATCGTCTACCTCCTACTAAGTACTCCTGTATACGCATTAGAGAGGCGCCATTGCGTTTCTAAATGGCAATGGACATTTAAAAAAATATCTATTTCTTTACTAGTACAAAAAATATATTTAGAAAGCTAGGTGAATAAAATATTCCTGTTTTGAAATTCGGCCCTCATTCAGGTATTCATAAGCAACCCCTACTAACCCCAGACACGAGCCGCCTGGGCTCTGTCAGCGGGGGGACCGGGGGGTCTTGACTGCAGTCTGGTAATAACTTTTCCATAAGGAGCACCTTGCATTAATCCTCTTAGCTTCCTACATTGTTGTCTCTGCTCCCGTTGATCTCTCAGCTTAATAACTTCAAGGAGGCCTTTCTTGAGATGTTGATGGGGATATTTATTGATCCGTATTTTTCAAAATAGATTGAAATTTTCTTTTCTCTAAACTGTAGACTACTGCAGAGGAAAAAACGATTTTGTTGTTTTTTTCTGGAGGCCTTGTTGTTAAAAATGATCCATAGCTTCGGCTCAGGATAAGCTTGTGCTTATCCTGAGCATACCACTACGAGTATTACATACCTACGTACATAATAACCTCTTAGGAGAATTACGTACAACGAACATACATGTAAATTGTACATACCTCCTGAATGTTTTTTACTTTCCTTGACTAAAATAAGGAAGTTTTTACATTTTTGGACGAATTTCTGGACCAAAAAAATTGTTTTCGGCCATTGGTCTACGTCTGTCTGTTCGTCTGTGAACAAGATATCTCGAGAACGGTAAGAGCTAGAGACTTGAAATTGGTGTGAAAGTAGATGTTATATACCGCACGAATTGGTTCAAACCTGTGGTTGAAATCGGTCGCAAGGGCCGTTTCTTTGAATTGGTTAAGGATACAAAAAAAAGTAGAGAACAACATTTTCCTAGAATTAAAAAATAAAAGGGGTTTACTTAGATCATTTTTTTTTTTTTTTTTTTTGATGTCTTGAACTTATTGGAACCTGGCTCCAATTTACCGGTATTTCCAAGGGTCCCCATTAGACCAACTTTTCTATTTTATTTTATCTAATATGGGTTGTGACACATCAAATCCAATGACTTTGAGGTGCTGATTACGCATTTGACATTAATTTTTAGGTAACTGTTACCTTTGAGTTTTGGTCGTGTTCCCGTTCCTAAATATGATAAGGAAAGTCGTGTGATATTTACACCAGATTTTTTTTTTATGCGGCTTTCCTCAGTTCTGAAGTTGATTATGGAGATGCGTATATACTATATGTATTCGTAAATAGGAACTAAAGTTATCATATTTGTGTCAATCACTTTCGTGATATCACAATTACTCAAACTAGCTTTACTACGCTGAAATCGGGACTTGAACCACCGACCTCTAGCTAGGTTACAAGTTCGCCGCCTGATCGATCAAGCTACTGAGAAAACGTAAAGTAGACATTTCAATCGGAATCATTATTTTTTAACTGACAAAAGTTTGCCTGTACCTATTTTATAAAAGCTTTAGTAAATAAATAAACGAAGTTAGAAATATAAATATCTCGCTCCACACACCCCGTAGCTTACAATTTACAACTACATACTTATAATTACTAGGCATTGTCTCCATATGCATGTTCTTTAAACACGGTACAAGATCCTATTGATAGAACAAAATTCAGAAAAGCAATAATGGAAATGTTCAACATCATTTAATTCCCAAGAGACATCTTTATTCCATCAATGATATAATTCGCAATTAAATTCATGTTCTACGCAATTTATATATCATAAATATAAGCTCGTCTTATGCATTTAAATCAAGACACACACACACACACACATACACACACGGCAATAGTAAATCACCACAGGTGATGTATGAGTGCAATCTTCTCCGACCAAAATATTCTGGCAACGTGAGTATGTGAAGAAAGAGAAGAATCTAATTTGCGAATTCTAAATTAGATTCATTGCAATTCAAATTAATGTAGCTAATATTTCAAGTTATGTCATTCGCACGCTCAATATTTCTTGGCGGAGGTAAACACTGAGTCCAGAATAAGAGACAGCATTTTGCTTTTTTCTGTTCACGCTTCATTATCTATCTTGCTCTCTAATTAATGGACAATGTGGAGCTTCCTAGAAGTGTAGGTAGGTATTTTGATACACGATACCTATTATGTAAAATAAACTAACGAGTAAAATACTGTATATCATGTCAAACTCTCACTCAATATAGGATATACAATGCGTTTTTTTTATGCAAATACCTGTAGTAAAAAAGGATGTGAAAAGTGAACTTCTGTTTCAACATAAGTTCCGGATGTTGTTGTCTCACACAAAACACTGGTAATACCTTATGCGGATGTGCTGGTTTAGGTATAGTTACCCACAGTTGTAAGTACACCGCCCGCCTCCGGTCTGTCCATCATAAGACAGTATTGCCCGCGTGATTGAGTAAATTCGCCCAAAAATCTAAGTGCTTATGTTTTAAACTATTTATTCTTGACTTTTTTTAATTTTTAATAATATCATTAATAGGTATACTCCCAAAAATAACCTAGTTGTAAATAAAAGAAATTCAAATTTGAAGTATCTACATTTACTATTCCTACCTTTTCTCTTTCTCCAACTTCCCATACCCCACTCTATCCCATTTCTTTGATGTGAAGAAAAACAGAGGGGAAAACTAATCTCAACTTTGGAGAATTTAATTTCACAAATTATTATCATCAAAAAGTATCTCAATATCATGACTTTGGAAAATCCCCTATTTAAATTTTGTTTGGAAGTGTGCACACCATTATTAATTAGAGAAATACAATTTTGTTTCCTTAAGATAAAGCTCTTCAGAAAAAGCTGCAGCTAAGAGGGTCGAAAGTGGGGTCACTTTCCCCCGCCTCCCACGTGCTGTCTGTGTGTTCTGTCATAATCATGGCTTGCTAACCCTCCTTGTATAATTATGTATTGCAGGACGCTCCCTCACTTGTGTATTTTAGAAAGTTAATCCCCCCCCCCTCTATATAATCCCCAATTTAAAGAATCCTCCCCTCCACTGCTCAGGAAATCTTGCTTTCTCATCCGATTTGATTCGGTTAATGACAATCTCAAAGAAAATGATGTGTGATTCTGAACAGGTGACTAAATTTAATGAACTCCATTGTTTTTTTTTTTTTCAAGGTTCGACTTTCAAGTACAAATTGCTGTCAACACGTTTTTGTAAACTGTAAACATGCCTAAATAATATCTACCCACCTGTTTTTTTAATTGGTATTAGGTAGGTATATCTATAATTTAGTTTTATCTAAACCTTTTGTTGAAATTTGTTAGCTTTTGATGAAAAATCTTATAAAAGGAGATTTCGGTATGAAAATTTAATTATTCTATCAAGTAAAGAGTGTGCATCCCAAAATATGACTTGGTTCGTTAGGGTTCAGTCAGGCAAGTCACAACATTATCTTTTTTGCAGATAGAGACACAAGTAGTGTATAGTATGATGTCTATCCGGCTATTTTCTGTAGATTAGAATCCACCTTACACCGAATCTATGTAAAATAATCCAATTTTTTCTAAGAAAGATTCCAGCCAGGTTCTCATATTCTCACCAACAAAAAGCAATGTGCTGTGCTTGAAACATCGTCGAGCTTTTCTCTTTAATTGTGATGCAACTAAGTAATTGCTGGCTTCTTTTAATTTTCTTTATTTTCCGCTTGCCATGCCTTCTTTTTTCACGATTTCTGAAAAATGTGACTAGACTCTTTAAGTAATTGGAAAGAGAAGAAAAACAAAATGTTTTGTGACGTCGTGGGACGCTCACTTTGGAAGACTTTAGAAGACTTCAGCGCGGGTGACATCGCATATCTTTTGACGAAAAAGGTAAAAAGGTCCCTTTGATAATTCACATTTTCCCTTTATTTATTGAAAATCTACTCCATAGTACTCTTTGTGAGAAACATAATAAAAATATTTGACAAAAAGATTCTGTAATATTGAATTCATTGTGAATTTTCCGGGTTCTTTATTACAAAGCATTTTTTATAAATGTAGTAAAATTTCAAGGACCAAGCAGTATAATAAGCGCTTTCAGTTTGTTAAAAAGTTTTTTTCAGATTATTTCTGGACAAAACTTTTATTAAATGAATCTTTTTAGGTATTTTAGACCTATAGAAGAATATTTTTTATGGACTTTGAATCTGAAAGTGAAAATTTGGACAATTTATAAGAACAGGCACCTTCATAATATTCGGATAGAGTTCATTATGTACAAAATATTTTTTTTTAAAGAAAGATAAATTTTAACAAAATAAGAAGAGAAGGAGTACCATGTTTTGATGCTCTCGAATTAAATATGAGTGTCCTTCAAATATTATCCTAAAATCACTTTTATATGCAACTATTTTACAACAGAGCATTGGATTTAGTTAATCATCAAATTAACAAGCGCAGCGTCTAGGGCACATTGAATATACGTACATAACAGTTCTGATTCTGTTACTGAAGTAAAGCAACGTCCAACGAGGTTAAAATTTGGATGGATGACCATTGAACGATCAAATTTGAACGCTCGGGATATTGGCACTATCCGGACTGAGTGAGGTTAATAATAATAATACTCAGAGACATGATGAAAATTTCATCCATTAGATGGGATTCAAACCAACGGACACTTATCTGGATTACCAGACTAGCACTTTAACCATTTGTCTATCCATGCACGGTGGACAGCTGGTCGGTAAGTTTCCATTGCAGCGCATGGAGGGTGAAACTCTCGTATCAAAAATACCTCAGCAGTTGAAAGGGATGTTAAACTCCAAAATATGTCATGACTTATCATCAAAGTCTTTAACTATAAGTATCCCAGGTCCCAGGGTAAAATAATTCTAGGAAAACACCCACACAACATAGTTGGTGTAAATTGTGAGAAAACCACAGCCGTAAAATCAATATCACCAATTTGGAGTTTCTTCCGGCGACTCTCTCTGACCACAGGAACACCATAAAGTGTGAAACTTAATACCCTCTCCCTCAATTAAAGTTGGGTAACAAGGAACCTCCGCAATTATGGCGGAGAGTAAGATGTGTGCAAGCAAGAAGATCGTAAAGTACGAGTTTTACTGCTGGAATATTGAATTTGAATTTCGGAGTTTCGGACTTTATTAATAAAGTCTCAGCTCCCTGGCGTCTGCGCGTGAAGTGAGAGAGGAGATGGAGATTCCCAGTGGCGTAGGTGAGAACTTGTTCAGATCCTGAGAATCATACAGTCATACACGTCTAAGAGCTGAATCATAAAACAGTTTTGAATTTAACGTAAGCCAGACAATTAATCAAATCGAACTTTCAACTAATCACTTTCAATTGACACAAAGTTCTTATTTCATGTACGTGCAACTTATCTAATTTTATGATTAATTTCATATAAATTACAAAGCTGTTATAGTAAAAGGTTCTTTATAAAAAAAAAATATACAAATCCAGCCTCCGTGGCGTAATGGTTATGACAACTGCCCATTGTCCCGAGGTCGATTCCCGGTTGGGGTAGACTTTTTGAAGAAAATTCTGTCCCCTTCAAACACGTGAGACTGGCATTACCGATCCAACCCAAGCTGGGTGAGGTTAATGTGGGTAGCTGGTACGATTCCCAGCGAATGGGGGGTAAAGACCCCGTCCTAACTATCTATCTCAAATCCCACCCAGTGCACGAATTTTTCCTCATTAATTTGAGTTTGTGACCACATAATAATAAGACTCTGAGGGTTAGGTGGTAGAAAATACTTTGAGCATTAACCTCGCCTGGTGGTTACCTTCCACTGAAGAGTATTATTATTATTACAGAATACAATCAACTGGTCACAATAGATCTAATTAGGTCGCAGTGTTAATCGTAAAGGTTTTACTGAAAACCCTGAAACCAGGTCAGATAATAATAATTTTAAAAATTTACAACCCTATAGATCAGTATAGATGTTAACAAACACCACTTTAATACAACATTCCATTTTGAACTCCAAAAACATGTCACCACACCACTGCTAAAGCCTAAGAGAATGTCGATAAAGACTAATTCACGTCTTACATTCACTAGAAATAGCTAATGCTAGTTCTCTGTCCAACTTGAGAAAATTTGAACTTAGCTCTGGAAGTTTGGATAAACGCACCTAAAGTGAGTTATGATAGATTGCTCGTATATTCAAATTCCTGTATCAAGTTCCACAAAATGAGGAAAACAGTCAATTTCAGTAAACAGGAACTTATCCACATGTAACCAGCCGACCTCTTTGGATGCTCACCCGGAGGTTGTGGGTTCGAATCCCAGTCGGAGCGGAAAATTTTAACAGAATTTTTCCTTTTCCGGAATGACATGAATCACATGAATGTAAAGGTAAAAGTGCCCTTAAATAATGTGAAAGCGGTTGTGGGGCTCAATTACATTTATTAAAAAAACTGTAGTACATATTTAAAATCACAACAAGTGAAATATTTAGCTTTTATTTTATTTTTATTTTAGTGCTTTTAGCACATCCACTAATTCTTGCTGAATGAATTTAGTTTTTGGATACAAAGTTTGCTTAAAATTACAACATCAATTTTTCCTACCAGTAATGTCAAAAAAATGAAAATCTTGAATATTATTAAAGGTTTGTCAAAGGAAGAACAAGGAACACGGAATGGATTTAATGAAGATCAAACACCTCGGCCGAGGTGTGAAGAACGCCTATACAAAGAAAGAGACAGCCCGGCAGAGTGTAAGGTTACGGAAAACATAGTTCCCATGCATTTCATGTACTTTCAGCCAGCGAAAAGTGCAACATGAATTTCAAAAATTGCGATTTTTATTGCAGAAATGGACTCTACGTTGAAAAATAAATTGATTTGACTTTTTGTTTGACTTCCTAGGCCAACGGGAACCCTATTTTCGAGACCCCCGAACAATCGTGAAAGACATGAAAAGATTCATAATTTTTTTTTCTGTTTTTTTTTCTTCATACGGATCCTTTAAGACCCGACTTCGTGTCTTTAACTTGGCACTGAAGATCAAGTGAGGTGTCTAAAGTGATCAAAATATAATGGAGATGAGCCCGGACCAAAAAAAAATTCTAAATTATAAGCGGGCGGCCCATTTGGGCGGCCTCGGGTTTTGGGAGCCCAAATCGGGAATTGAAGGATAATACTAATCTTAAGTGGTATCAAATGAAAGATCTTGATGAGCAGATACCGAATTTATTGATATTATTCCTTCATCCGGTCCACTGGGTGGCACCTGGTGGCCTTTTCATTTTCTTTGGCGGGTAGGTACCTTCGAATCCTTAGCTTAGTGGTCAGATCTTGGCCAGTATGTATTTTTCGAGATGACCTCGCTCTCTCACTGCAAAATTTTCATGTTTAAGTTTCCAAGTATTAATTTAGTTAGTTCATTTTCCGTCCGTTTCTTTAGAAGATAACTTTGTCTATTCGTAGCATGCACGACCTGCCACACAGTCAGCATGGGTTCGAATCCTGGCGGGGACGAAATTTTTTAGCTCTATTTTTTCAATTTGGGCTATTTGGTGTTTTGTTTTTCCGATATTTATATTTGATCTTCATGACGACCCCATTACCCTCGCGAGGAAAATTTTAGTAGTTGCGGAATTGGCCAATGACCTGTGGCGGCAATACGAGATTGATTTTGGACAATCATGGTTGGATTGAGATAAAATATGATGAATTAGCTCTCATATTGTCGATGCTACTCACTAAAAGTTGTGACAAAGTAGTGACTTTGGCCAAGTGGGTAGCATACTAGGCTTGCACGCACCATGACTTGGGTTCGATCCCCTTCAGGGAAGTTTTTTTTCTCTGTCCATTATGTCCGGGGTACACTCATACCTCGTGAGGTATTGATAAGGGACGTCACCACCGAGTTCTCTCCCGCTCATGGTTTTATCAACACCAAATTGTCTCCCGTCGCGTCGCTTGCATTTTTAACTGATTTTATACCTACATAGTTTAGGCCTAGCATAAAAATTATAATCGAAACGCCTAGGAATCATTGATATAGACCTTAGGCATGGCCTTCTATGTATTTTTCCTAACCCTATGATAAACCCAAGGCATGGCCTTCTATATATTTACCTAACCCTACTATAAACCCGAGGCATTGCCTTCTATGTATTATCCTTAACACTATTATATTCCTGAGGCATGGCCTTCTATATATTTTACCTAACTCTACTATACACTGAAGGCGTTGCCTTTCATTAGTTAGAGATTTTAAAGATTAAAAGGCCAATTCTTATATAAAAATGATAATTTTATAGTTTTCATTTTCTTAAATACCTAATGTAAAAAAGCATGGTCTTATTTCCGGGAGAGATACTTGTGGTGAACCCTGCAACAAGCCGGAGTGAATTCGGGTAAGAAAAAGTCAACGGGAGAGAACTCATTACCTCACCTTGATAAGGTGATTACAAATTAATTTCTTTGGCATTTGTAAATCCAGGTGTTTTAATGTCCCTCATAGGAGGCTCCGAGATCTATTTAGCATTGAAAGATAAACCTAATCATGTTGAGTATAGAATCAAAAGGTCTTGCATTGCAAATTTATATATTATTTACTCACTTTGGGGACTCAGGGGGCCAAATCTGTGATCCAAATACATATTGACCTTAGAAAAATTAAATACGTACTGCTAAAACTATATCTAAGAAAAGACAACTTGGTACATTCACATTTTCTCAGCTTATTTAATTTTGTTATTCATAATGTTTCAGTAGTGTATAAAGCTATATTTTCGTACAAAAAGAACTGATATCCCCCCAAAAACACCACTTCGTGGTTAAAAAAAGAAGAACGCCTCACTGAAAAGAATGATTATAATTAGCTAAAAATAAATGATATCAAATTGAGAACACCTTACCCCCTCTCTTTCTATATCTCTGCACTCCTCTCTGAATTTATTCCTCTTATGTTTATCTTTCTTTATCCTTTCTAGGGGTCATCCCAAACTTGATTATTCTTTAAATTTACTTGTTGCACGGCAATAAAAAATGGCGGTCGCGGTGTAATTTTCTCGATTCAAATCAAATAAGTTCAGAAAAATCATACTCCGACCGCCATTTTTTATTGCCGTGCAACAAGTAAATTTAAAGAATAATCAAGTTTGGGATGACCCCTAGAAAGGATAAAGAAAGATAAACATAAGAGGAATAAATTCAGAGAGGAGTGCAGAGATATAGAAAGAGAGGGGGTAAGGTGTTCTCAATTTGATATCATTTATTTTTAGCTAATTATAATCATTCTTTTCAGTGAGGCGTTCTTCTTTTTTTAACCACGAAGTGGTGTTTTTGGGGGGTTATCTACTATCACAAATAATGCCTCTTATTAGAAATAAGCTTCCGAAACTTCGAGAAAGTACTTCTTTGAGTTACATAATGTCGGTGACAGTCGTATATTATTACTTGGAAGAGACTTGCTGTCATGGGACAAACTATTTCCCCAGCACACCTGAATGGCAACTTTTGATTAAAGGAAGAGCGTGATACACACATGGAGGAAAAAGAAAAATCCCTAAAAGTCATCTTTACACTTTTGCTTTCTTTTTCATAGAAAGCACAACAGAATACAGTAAAACACAAAGCACGGTGGAAAATTGTTCCTAGCCTTTTACAGAAAAAAATGTGAAGAGTAAAATTTTGAAAATTTCATATAAATATGGTGAAAGCTAGGATGGGCGCTTTGAGCTGGCACATTCAATGTCTGCAAAAAAGTACAGGTATTTGCATTTTTTTAATATTATATCTTTTATCTTCAGAGAACGAGAAGTGAGGGCGGGATGAGAAGCAAGTGAAAATGTTGAATTTTTAACGAAAACTTTGAAGAAATGCTGCGAGAGAAAACACTGGAGAGAAAGAGAAAATCTTTCTGCTCTGCAACATTAAACATTTAAAATAAACAATAAGAAAATTTCAATAGTAAGAAGAAAATAAAATTATTTCAGAAGAAAATCAAATTTTTTATCACTTCTAATAAAACTAATTTTGTTCAAACTCTCACTTCATCTCATAATAAAAGTTGCAAAATCATTCTTTTATTTTATCATTTGTTAAGTAAGTAACTTTTCAAAATAAAATAAAACTTTATTTACAGCACGAGTCTCCTAAGTTGTCATTTACCAAGTCAAATCTCTTGTGATGCCGCTAGCTGTAAAAATACAAAAAAATACATACATTGTACATAACTTGAAGTAATGAGAGATTGCTTTCGGGGTAAAAATTAGAATAACAACTTTTGGGGGTTTTTAGAGGGTAGAAAACCCTTTCAGAGGCTCCTAATTGCAAGGTACGCCTGTGTTTGGAGCAGTGATCATATTTTTCCCTCCACAGTAAAAAAAAATACCTACCTACATTATATTGATGAAGACCGAGTTTATTACCTTCATAAGTAATTATTTGATAATGATATTATAAAATTATCATACTTATAATAGCTTTGAAAATAAAGAAACATCAATTTTATTTTAAATAGATATACTGCCGACAACCATCATTAGTTTGAGACCTCTCCAGTCCAATCCAGTCATCACCTCCTGAGCAGTTCCTCCTGGACATGATGACGGGCTAACTCGTGACTGAAGAGTTGCTGCGAGGAGATGATAACACAGATGTCAGCAATTCTGCAATCATAACACAGCTAAAGGGAAAAGAGGAAAAGTCTATCATCTTGTCATGGCTCCATCCTTTCTTTTGCATTTCCATAATGTTCAATGTTCATACCAAACCTCTCACCTCCACTTCCCCCTCCCACTTCTCACCCCCACTTCCCCCTCCGACTTCTCACCTCCACAAACTCGTCCGGTCTGCTCTGTTTCCAGAGATAAGGCCAGGGCACGATGGTGGTTCACCCCTATTATTTCAGACCAATGAGGAGATTAAAGAGGATCCACAGTTACTTAATGATATAATAGAAAGCTTAAATATTTTAGATTTGACCTAAGTTACTAAGTAAAGTATACGAAGAGGATTCATAGTACAATAGTCTGAATTTTCCTTTGTTGTAAATGTTGGTTTTAAATTATAAATTTCCCATGTATGTTGCAAATTTGTTGCAATGGCATTAGCAATCATGAAACTCTGTACTTTATATCTCTACGTATCTTTGAATGTTACTAGTTTGTTTAAAAAAATAGAATGAAATACATATTAATGCTGAAAAGAAACTGTTTGTTGGGTTCTGGGTTCCATCAGTGTCATGTCTTTATGTGATTACTTCAGCGATTGCCATTCCACGATTGTCATCCACCAACAAAGTCACATATTTCTCGTGTGTACACTAATTTGCTTAGGAAAATAGTTTCAGCCTACCGCCGCGCCGTCTATTCTCTCAGTAGTCCGGGGGTGGACAGCAAGGAGAGTCATTGTCATTGCAGGAGATTAGTAAACGGGGACGCAGCTGTAGGCCAAATGTGTAATCATGCACTAGTGCACAACAAGGCAGTGAAAATTAACTAGACTTAATTAGTTTCCCTGTCTTGAAGGTTACTCAAGACTCATTAGAATCCTATAGCGATTAAACAATTTTTAAATTAAGCTAGGTTAGGTCAATTGGGTCCAACAGAGGCTATTTTGATACAGCCTTTTTTGTTTCTTGAAATATGTAAAGTATAAATATTCATAACATCTTGGAAATCCACCATGCAGCTACTAGATACTAGACTTTACTTATAGTTAGTATGATGCATTTAGAGCGCTTCTTGGGACGCTTAACGTACAGCTGTAAAACCCAAGAGCTTTATTAACATAATTAGAAACTTCCTTGGCTTTTAATTAAAACATTTCCCCAATATTCAAGACCCCCATCCTCTCCAATGACTTAGCAGCAAGTTCATTATTCATCCGTGTAGTTAGAATCTCTTCACTCAAGACAGCAGCACTAACAGCACTTGTGTGGCTTCCCTGGTTTGTTCCGGGAATTGGTGGCAATTATTCAAAGAAAAAAAGATTGACATTTTTATTTACTGAAAATAATCAAGGACATAACTTTTTAAATGAAAATTGTAATGACTAATGTGGGTACATTATGAAAATTGACAGTGAAATAGAAGATTTAGATATAAATCATATAAGTAAATATAGGTAGGTACCTCAATATGTTCTTTTAACTTCTGAAGACACTCCCTCAAATACATCTTTCAGTTTGAAGCCAAAAATACTCGTTAGGGATCCACGTAAGTTTTGATCAATACCTAGTGCCCTACCTAAATGGTGTAAAGCTCTGGACTTTTGACTGCTACTTAAACCTATGAGACATTCTTATTTCTACTTTTTGAGGAGGGTAAAGCTAATGCCGAAATTTCTAGAACACACGTGAACCGCTCGGTATCCATGGCTGCTTACCCTAACTAAATTCCACGGCTGATGAGGATCAATGCCAAACCATAAGGTTGTGTGACCGTTAATAAATACTACTTTAGCAAACTAGATCTCTAGAAATTGCATTTATGATTAATTACTTTGGTCAAAAAAGAAAGAGGGGAAAGAAAAATGAATAATTTGTAACGACAGAAGAGAACATCAAGATAGATCTGCGACAAGAATAATTTTAAGTCCATTCGAAAATAACATAGGACGCTGTCTTTTTATTTGAATTCCTATGAATATAAAAGAGGATCTTTACATCCAATAGAAAATGAAGGTGCAGAAATAAGAAGAACTCAAGGAAATACAAGCAGAGGAGAAGAAGATAGAATAAACTCCACATTGATTTTGTACGATTTTATATCCAGATCCCCCCAGGGTCATTTTGTATGTGTCCGAGTTGAAATGATTTAAATCATGCTCCTTTTCCATCTCCTCTGTGTCTGCTCTTCTCTTCAGCAACTCTCTCTTATTTACCCTTTAATTTATATTCTATCTTTCTTTTCCCTAACTGTGTCCCCTCTCCTACACTCTCTCATATTCTCCCAATCCATTTTTTTCCCTCCTGGATATCCTTTTTTCTCCTTTCTCTCTCTCTCTCTCTTACTACCCTTTTCCTATATTCTTTCAACTACAGACTCTTCTTCCCTCATTTCATCACACCATCTGATTCTCTTGAGCATTTACAAGGATAATCTGCTTTCATACCGACTTGAGTATTCCAACATGTTGTCCTTCAGAAAGAGGTTTTACGGCTTGTGTTGAAATTTAGCAGGTAACCAGGCATATGTTTTGAGAGTAATCTGTTTTCATGACAAGAGTGAAGTAATCTGCATTCACAAGATATCTGAAAAAACAGCTTCGTTCTACATTATACAACTATAATATGTACATAGATGTTAGTAATGTCAGCTTCACTTGTCTCATGTCTTCTAATGTAAACAATGGCATTTACGGATCCATTAAAAATAACTTTAAAATGCTCTTCGGATTTCGCTCCCATGAATATGAATTATAGAGCGAATGAGAGAGGAGGAAGGGAGGACAGGGCGGGGGGAGGTGAGGTGGCTGAGCTAATAGAAAGAGCACAAAGCAGTGCTCAGTGCATTTGCGGTTACGTTGGCAACAGTCAATATTATGAGTAGTACTAGTGGTTATTATTCTAACCACCCATATAGTTACACGTTACACAGCCCTGCTTCTCTATGTAGCTATCTGGGTTTTAAAATAGCTGACTTTGAAGTGAAAACCTCAATTTACTACTGCGTGCATTACCCGCGAGAGCAATTATCATCATCGGCCATGTAGTGCTGGTGTCTCTTCAGTACTTGCATCACAAGCCTCTGCAGAAACAACACGGAAATAGTGCTATTTCAACTGAAACCTTAAGCTACTTTTCGGACCAATACTAATATAAATAGTTAGCGCAAATCCTGCTAACCATGGCATGTGAAGGATTTAAATACTAAACAATGAGATATGGAAACAGTTATTATTATTAGTAATTAAGAGATTTTTTCTCAATGTCGGGATAGAGAAAACGATTTTTTGCTGCTTTTGTTATTAAGGGTTATCCTGTGATTGGCTTTGGGTCGAATCGAACCTACAAATTGAAATCTAGGAATGCAAGTTAAGTAATGAATATTATTCGTGTTATTCAAAATCAGGAATCCCAGGTGTTCATTACCGAAGTCATCTTACGAAAACAGATTATTTCAATGAGCAATTACCGCTGACTTTCTTTTTGTTGCTTAAAATCCTATATTCTGTGCCGTTAATACAGTCAAATCTAGATATAAGAGAGACTTCGATTTAAGAGAATAATTTCCAGGTCCAAATTACCTCTTTACAAGGGAAAATAATTTCTTCAAGAGACACATGGATAGCAGAGAGAAAAATTTGATTTAACTTAAATACATCTTAAGTGTACATTTGTTCTTCATCTGGAAATTGGCAGTTTTCAATGAACTGCCACATTAATAAAAAATAAAAAAATCAAGGCAGTTTTCAATGGACATTTACAAAGAGCACTGGTTCAAGGTGTATTGATGACTGCGAACTCTGCTGTTTGTTGAATGCACCAAATTTTCTAAACAGTGTATGGAATAGTAACTTAATTTACATCAAAAGATGAGAAAAAGTAAGTAATAAAACCTTAGCAGAAATCTATTAGAGTCAGAATAGGTATTTCAGATAATTGAAATTTCAATATCTTCAATTATATCAAAGTACTAGCGGGCTGTCGGCCGCTATGCGGGCCGAGGCATGGCCTTGAAAGCAAAAAATCCTTTTTCGCCAATGGCAGGTGTTGTAGTGGGAACTTCGAAAAATCAGTCAGTCAGTCAGTCAGTGACTTTGACATTTATATAATAAGATTCTCTTATTAATCCTTATCAGTAATCTGGTACTAAAAATCCGAGTTCCACCACCACCATTAAATGGTGGTTTTCTGATCAGAAATTTTCTGATCTCTTCAGATTAAGAGAGATTAAGTTCAAAAAATGCACTTAATATTGAACATAATATTTCAAGAGCGCAAGCTATGACCCACTAATTCCGGTAAACGTACTGAAACACTTGAGTTTCCACCAGTAATCAACGAGAAGAAAAAGGTAATAAATAATAATTACATGTCATTACTTTGAAATGCAAGGCACATCAGGGGAAATTCTTAAATAATATGTGGATTTAACTGCACGTGGTACCCCCAGCCAGGTCGTAAGTTCCAAGTGGCGTGACCACTTGGAATTTCCAGGGGTTTTTTATTGCCGAAGTAAAAGAAATATAGTAATTCTCTAAAATAGTAATAATATTGTAGTCTATGTAGGTATAGACTATAGTTCAGCAAAACAGAAAGTATATAGTGGCTTCAGAGTGGATATTTATATGAATAAGTATAAGAACTGGCACAGAGATTATTCCACATTATTTTATGTAAAGTGTTCCTGAGGTTGTCCATATTGTTCCTGATTTATGCAATATGCAGTACATCAATGACGAATATGGATGCTATAATACTGTGACTTCGTGATTACTGACAGTATACGAACAGACGAACACCTATAATAAAATTATGGACATAATAACTAATAAACTGCCGCTTGAAAGTAGTACACAATAGCTTGTTTTCCCATTTAACTCAATATATTTCAAAGATTTTGCACATTTTCAATGTAAAGCACTCAATATAGTCAATACACCTCTAAAAATCTCAACCATCAATGTTCTCACATATTTTATTTGCTTGTGTTCTGGAAGTCATCTCTTACCTAGTAGGTATACATATACAGGGTGAGCATAAAGTCTCACCCGATCCCCCGTATCTGGAGAATGGCTGAAAATACAAGAAAACGCAAAAACACGTATCCCTTTGATTTTAGGAGGATTAATTTTAAGCAAAAAAAAATTTGCCCATACGACCCCAGTCAGGCTGGGCATGGACCAACTTTAACCCCAGTCAGGCTGGGCATGGACCAACTTTAAAATCTTAAATAAAATAGTATGTCTTGTTGCGTATTGTTTTAAAGGTCTTATAGAGAGAAGTTCATTACAATAAATTTCAGTGAGATACAACTTACCGTTCTCGAGATACAGGGTCGGACGTCCTGCGTAATATCCATATATTTTGAGCTATAACTCGTTGACCGTAAATTCCAGAAAAATGAAATTTGTTGATAATAACTCCTTATGGCAAGAACTTTCGAACAAGTTAAAATTTGATTTGTATTTTCGTTAAAAATTTTCGGACTGTTCGTCCGTCTGGCTGACGAAACCGACCAGAAACTAATATCAACAGAGTATGTCGAGTTATACATTTTTCGACAGGGCTTGTCATATGGCGTTATTATCAAAAAAATTCATATGACAAGCCCTGTCGAAAAATGTATAACTCGACATACTCTGTTGATATTAGTTTCTGGTCGGTTTCGTCAGCCAGACGGACGAACAGTCCGAAAATTTTTAACGAAAATACAAATCAAATTTTAACTTGTTCGAAAGTTCTTGCCATAAGGAGTTATTATCAACAAATTTCATTTTTCTGGAATTTACGGTCAACGAGTTATAGCTCAAAATATATGGATATTATGCAGGACGTTCGACCCTGTATCTCGAGAACGGTAAGTTGTAGCTCACTGAAATTTGTTGTAATGAACTTTTCTCTATGAGACCTTTAAAACAATATGCCACAAGACATACCATTCCATTTAAGATTTTAAAGTTGGTCTATCCCCAGCCTGATTGGGGCCGTGTAGGCAAATTTTTTTTGGCTGAAAATTAATCCTTCTAAAATCGAAGGGATACATGTTTTTGCGTTATCTTGTATTTTTAGCCATTCTCGAGATACGGGGGGTGGGGTGAGACTTTATGCTCACCCTGTATATTCCGTCAAATCTATAGAAATTTTACTTTTTAATCCCTAATAGAAAATATTGTTTTCGTTCGGGTTTTTTTCTTTCTTAATAAAAATGAAAAGGACAATCATACAATCGGTAAATTTTATGCATAAGTGATACCTATCAGTAGAGTTAATTTGGAGAACAAACTGGGTGCAGTATTTGTGAGCGGCAGTCTATGTTGAATGGGCTACTTTAGTCGTATTTTTCTTTCGAACCTAAAAAAAATTTCCTGGTTAGGTTTTTTCCAAATATTTCCATTTTATTCCAAGGTCATTCGTGAAAGGAAAATGCGTTTGGTTACTTGTAGAGATAAAGAATGGACTTAACCATAATAAAAAAACCTGCAAAGCAAGTATTTCTACTTCACTGTTTCGTCATTGGAAGTGAAATTTTCTTCTTTCCACAAAAGAAAAATGACTTGCTTCGTTTGGTTCTTTTATACACCGTTTGGTTTACTTGTTATAGAAAGAAAAATAACGGCATTTTGTTTCTTCGTGTAGTCCAATGTAGTTTTACATACATTCTACCATGGAGCAGTTCAAACTCATAAATACCTGACGAGGACAGATACTCATACATATTTCTTATTACGAATCCTCTTCACATTTCCTCCCCTGCTATTATAAAAACTTCTACACATGATAGTAATTTGTAATCTGAACCCTCAAAAGATTAGAAAGTCATGTTCGCTAAGTCCACATTTTTGTAGGTAGGTATATTTCCAAGATTTTCCTTTTACTCGAATTCTAGTTTTCGCTCTGTCTCTCTGTCTCTCTCTCTCTCTCTCTCGTTCTCTCTTTCTCGAACACACACATGGCTCACTCTGAGTTTATAAAGAGTTAAAGGAAAAGTAGAGAAGACTTTAAGCAAAGGATTAACTAAATGGCGTGAACCAAAGAAAAAAAAAGGGGACAAAAGTTTTTTCAAGAAAATTTATCACACGTGGCTATATGGTGAGAGAGAAACAACTATATCGAGTAAAACTGAGTGAGTAAAAGGGGAGAGAAAGAGGGAGAGAGAGAAGAGAGTTTAGGGAACTACAGAAAACTTTGGAGGAAAGTATAGAAAAACTTAAAATCGTAAAATCATTTTCACATATCCTCATGCCCCATACTTTTACCTCAAAAACTTAAGGGTAAGATTAACTTTACACTAACTTTTGAAATGGATAGGGAGAGTAGGTGGAAAATGCTGACGGCTAGACTAAATCAAAACAATGAGGCTATCATAATACAGATGGATATTATCAAGGGGGTTCTTCGTATAAGAGGGATGATGTGTCTTCATCTGTTCTCCGAGTCAGGCTAAGAACTTCTCAAAATACATCCTGAAGGGATAAGAAGAGCTTAAAGTAAATAGGATAGGAGAATATAAGTATTTTGTGGATATCTTCAACAAACAGTCGTTAATTAAAGTTACCCTCAATATTGCGGTTGCGAGCGAAATGATGCCTTTATCATTATCAAGCTCGCCTGCAGCAAGAAGCTCGTCAGGAGCTGAGCAGCCACCAGCCGGCCTACACTACTACAACAAAACATTATAGCTTATGATGATCAAGAAACTTATAAACGCGGGAAAAAATCAATAATAATGAGTTCAGCCTAATAATAATGAGAATGGAGCTTAATTGAGACGTCAATCAAAGCTGCAATGATGAGTGCTGTGAAAATAAAAAAAAAAAATGCAAAGCAATGTGAAAAGCTGTAAATAGTTATGTACAGCATTTATTTTGATCACATCTCTTTAATTTTTTGGTAGGTACCTACTTATTAGCACCATCATAATTTTCAAATAACTGAAATATTCTACTGGTTATTGAATTTTGGTAACATTATGCAAAGAGATGATAAATGGTGCCCAACCTAACAAAAGTGTGAATCCGGTTCCTTTCAGACTGATTCAGTAAGAATTTCTGTGATTGTGCAAGGCTGAACAGCTACTGAAGACGAACCTTACAGTATATTTCATTATTATTGACAGTGCTTACTAATCAATATATTATGCACTAGCGGGCTGTCGCCCGCTTTGCGGGCCGAGGCATGGCCGTGAAAGCAAAAAATCCTTTTTCGCCAATGGCAGGTGTTGTAGTGGGAGTTTCGAAAAATCCCGTCTTATTGCACATCTAGACTATAAGACAAAGCTACCTACCAAATTTCAGCTTCCTAGGACTTACGGTTTGGGCTGTAGAGCGATGATCAGTCAGTGGTCAGTGGTCAGTGAGTGTCTTTGACATTTATATATTAAGATAATTTCTACAGTGCCAGTATACATATACAACTGTACGTATCTGAAAACCGTGATGGATCAGGAGTTTACTTTTACATTTAAAAGCTAAAGTAGATGAAGCTTAAATATTTGAAATTAACGGGAAATTCTAAACTGAAATCTAAACTCTAATGCACGAGGCCAATAATTAGCCAACGTTCATATTAATTAAATAAAATATTCATTGAAAGGTCAAATGCATTTTAGTCAATTTGACCAGGAGAAATTCATACCTATAACCTAACACATAATTATTATTACATAAATGTAATATCTATACATGTATACATGACATAAAATATAGGTAGATATGAGGTAGGTATACATTAGTTGTGTTGGAGGAAACAAAAGCCAAAATATGAGTAATGTGTTATTGAGCTTGAATTTAATATCGAATAAGAGAGGGTACACAATTTGCACGAAATGTAATAGATAAGAACCCCTTTCCCCTGGCCGTTTGTTCCATTTCCCAGCCAAATCAATCATGCCATGCTAATCCCTTGTCAGTAGTTATTAAAGGATGGAGGGAAAACATTATCATCACTACCACCAAGCATTAGGCCCTTGTTCAAAATATTCAACTACAGGGTACGATTGTTGATAATGAATAGGATTGACTTTTGAGTTCATGATGATATTCGCAAAAATAGGTATTTTAGATACTGATCGATATACTTACTTACCTACTTCGACATTTGGATTTAACACCTTGGAGTTTTCAGAAGTATTTTACTTAAACTGTAATAATTTTAAATTCATTACATGAATGGCCGTATTAGTACATCATTAACATAGAAATTAATGTAGATATTTTTCAATGACCTTATACTATTTTTGCGATAATCCCTCGCTAAACGGAAGAAAAGATGAATTGAAGAAAGAAAAATATTTACCCTAGGTGAAATATTTGTCATTCCTGGGTTATGTTCAATAATTATACATAATGTACCAACATACTTACCACTTGTCAAATGAGCAACACTACCATGGTGCCCACTAGACTGACCCGATGCTTCAAGCGGTTTACTATCACCCATATTGCTGATTGCTTTCTCTGGCAAATTACGGCGTCATAAATTATTTGAATATGCTCATTGGTTTCAGCTCCTTGACCCCTGGGGGTCCTTTCTTCCCTTTCAAATTTAGGAAACAGAAAATTACCCATCCCTTCCATTCTGAAACTTATTCGGGCTTTTGTTACTTCTTCTCATTATGTTTGAAGGACGGTCGCTATGGTGCTCTGTGTATGGACGTATAGATACTAGATACTACATTTGCAAGAACAGGCGATCGATATTGATTAGGAAGTAACTGTCATGTTGAAAGGGTTATCTATACAATATGTGTGTATTTTTGAAAATGATATTTTACAAACCATCAAAGTAAAAATGCTGTCTCATAAGAAAAGTATACGAAAATGTAGACAGAGTGTTGATGGCACATGAAAAAAACCAGTTGTCATTAAAGCCAAGTAACGCCCAAAGAGATGAATACATGATTAATAAACCCCAGGTTCCTACTTTTGTGATGAGGCTGGTATGAGGCTAATCTGAGTAGAAAACTAATGTGAGTAGAACTTTGTGTACTTTAAACATTGGAACACTCGTGCCAAATGACTTCTAAAAAGTGAGCGAAATGTTTTCATCGGTTTCATTAGGTAATTCGAAAATTATTCACTATAGCGACAACAGTTGTCTCTATATTTCTATTAGGTATATGTAATATTAATATAAAACTATGGATTCTTTAAATTCATAGTTTTATATTAATTGAGAAAAAGAAGAAAAACACTTGTCTTCACTCGACAGAAATTTGAAATATGAACAGTTATAATTATTAAGGAAACAAGTATAAAAGTTCACAGAGTCGACATGTTTCGCCTACTCCTGCAGGCATTTTCAAGACAACTGAAAATTAAAAAAAATGCCTACAGGAGTAGGCGAAACATGTCGACTCTGTGAACTTTTATACTTGTTTCCTTAATAATTATAACTGTTCATAGGTATTTCAAATTTCTGTCGAGTGAAGACAAGTGTTTTTCTTCTTTTTCTCAATTATGACGTTACTCGACAAAGTATCCCTCCTGCAAAAATATAAAAAAAAAATATAGTTTTATATTAATTTAAAGAATCTATAGTTTTATATTAATATTACATAT
This sequence comes from Bactericera cockerelli, assembly GCA_024516035.1. Taxonomy (NCBI): domain Eukaryota; kingdom Metazoa; phylum Arthropoda; class Insecta; order Hemiptera; family Triozidae; genus Bactericera; species Bactericera cockerelli. Next base: position 33,008,382 of record CM044955.1, on the reverse strand, counting down.
ACCTAACAAACCTAACATTACTTGGATTTCTAATATGAACCTGATAACAAATAATTCTATATTATTTTCTAGGCTAGATGGAGGACCAAAAATTACTAAAGTAGTCTAGAATAAATCTAACAAATCTAGTAGGATGTTATGTAAAGTTTCAGAAGCCAAGAGAATCTCAATCAAATGTCGTACGTCTAATAACTTTGTAGTGACGTGTATCCCGGCAGCTCAATGGTAAAGGCGCACTGTGTGAATCCAGAGATTCTAGAGGTCGCTGGTTCGAAACCCAGCCAGGACAAGACAAGTTATCCTCTCATTAGGGATTTTTGCCACATAAGATTACAGCGTGCGCCAGAATAACCTGACGAGTTTAAAAATGATACTAAACAAGCAATTTTTAAGATAGAACAATAATTTTTGTGTTATTTGAAAGAGAAGACATGCGGATTTATTTTAATACATGATTTTTTGAATATTTGAATTATTTGTGAAAGAATGTTGGTCAAATGTTTACCTCCATTTCTTATACACTCGTCAATTCTGGTCGAAAAATTGTCCATGACTTTCTCAAGCATATTCAGGTGTATTGCACGAATTTCTTGAACAATTAGTCTCTTCAAGTCATCTACAGTCCTTGGCTTATGCATATAGACTTTACTTTTCAGGTAACCCCAAAGAAAATAGTCACAAGCAGAGAGGTCTGGTGAGTTGGCCGCCCAGTCCAGATCGCCGAACTTTCTCTGAGTAATTGCCACAGAATCACCACTTTTAAAAATATCTCTACAACAAAAGCACGATGCGCATGTGTCCATGACTCCATTGTAACTAAATCCGCTTTTATTGGAAACAAAATGACACTAACATCAACCATCTACGACAAGTTATGACTTCATAGTTAACATTTTAAACTCGTCAGGTTATTCTGGCGCACCCTGTACGTCTTTGAAGACCCACCTAGTGTTTTTAAAGAGAACACAAAACTTGTACTTTGTGAAATCAAATCATATAGTTTATAATTTATAATAAATAATAGATTAGTTTTAGAAATTTTACTTAATAATTGCTCTCGTTTGCAGGGCGTTAAGTAAAATTAAAAAAAAGGTCTGTGTCATCTAGGATACATACGTACTACATACAAATACATGTGTAATTGTGTATACATTCCACAGGCAAGCTTTACAAATCTACTCTTTACAACATAGAGTAAAGAAATACAACATTTGATGATAGATAAAATGACGGCTGCCTGATAAGGAAACAATGCAATGTCCTATGAGGTTTATATAGATAAACTATAATCAATCACAAAATACCACAAAACTTTGAGCAATGTCACTACGTGTTACTATAAATCTTTTTTGAGAAAAAATAGAACGTACAGTGTGATATGCGATTTTTATTAAGTCTTTGTTTTGTTAATCCCCTTAAATCCCCTTTTCCCTCTAAAGTGACCACGTTTCGTTATGTGAGACCCGTTTCATTTTTCCAAGCTGACCTATGTTAATGTTTTAGTGTCCTTGGGAAGTTTACCCCACATTGACTGTCACACGATTGGTAACAAATTTAAAATTCCTTCCAATGTTGGACATGCTCCATTAGCCATTCGACAGAAGTCATGAACTTCTTCAATATCCATTTCATCCAGCTCAAGTCACCTCTAACGACATTTCGGAGGGACTCCATTATTTGTCCTCTACATTCTTTCTGTGAAATTCAATTTCATGTGTCTGAACTTATCAATCGCTTCTCCGTCCAATATCTCTCTCTCTCTCTCTCTCTCTCTCTTAAGGTCCCCTTCTTACTCGTATTTTTATCTAACTTAGATTTTCATTTTCTCCAATAAATCTTTCTTTAACCAATTTGTAGCTCCCATGATTGCAATTTGTGGAATTCATCTCTTCAGGCTAATAGAGAGAAATACCCTCAAATAATGATGGCTCTAGCTGTGTTGTTGGAAAATGATTATTATTGTTTCACCAGCGTGAACGAAAAAGACGATAAACATCTTTCTTTCATGAAAAATCTTCTCAGTGAAGTTTTTGTTTTAAATGTTGATCAAGTGTTGTCATGGTGGCATCATGAATGTGGTTTGAGTTTATCAGTTATACCCACACACGGTACTATTTCAACTCCAATTTTCCTGCAAATCCTGTGTATCTTCAGTGTATTTTTCCAGCTCCACGACACTTCTGGAGAGATTGTTTCTTACCTGATAAGTGGTTCGCCCTCTGTTCAATTTTGAAAACCCTCCATCTGTGTCAACACGCTTCGCTTATCAAAACCTGTCTACCGAGTGTCGAAGCATATTGTTGACAGGGACTTAAAGTAATACCTGGGGAAGAGAGAGGGCCAGAATAAACTACTTCACCCTGAGAACTTTATCATTTGTTTATACATTCCCCTCCACTCCCCCACCACCGGTGACATGAGGTGAAATGATTCATATAACATATGGGCCCTGCCCCGCGCAGTCCAAAAACAGGATATCGTTTTTAGAGCTTTCGACAAAAAAAATTCCGAAGCTATCGGGTGAAATGCACTGAAGATTTATTGCTGATTCGTTTCTATTTCTTTTGGATATGAATGTTATGGCTCTATAATCATATTGTGTAATGTTAAGTTTTAGGATAATACGAGTACATAATCATAAATCTTTTTCTCGTCATGTATAAAACTCTTAGTGCTCTTAAAACTGTATTTAATGTAAGTGTAAAAGTAAATATGTATGATATCGCAATTATGTATATTATTATTTAACAGATCCTATAAACATCTAGTTGTCCTAAAGAGACTTAATAAAGGTATTAAATTTTCCACCCATCTCGCTCAGTCCAAGAAAACGCAGCCAATTTGGCATGGTAAATTTCCAGCAGTTCTCAAATGACTAATACGTATTTCTATTTATAGAATTAGAACCTGATACTGTCGGGAAGATTTTCATTCTCGTTGCGACACATGTTATATTTTGTGATGCAATTGGAATTATTCGTGTTGAATTTTTGATGCAATGTTTACCCTGCTAGTATTACTTAACTGTCAATGGAATTCAATGTTTCACGTTTTTCCCAGTCTTGGTTTTTTATTTCACCAGGAAATTATTAAAATTATGTCGTGTTGCATAGCTAAAATTGAACAGGATTTAGAGAAAGTTTTCCCGATTGTAAAGACTTCAGTGGCAGCACACTACAGAAGCTTTATGGTAATATTGTTGCTTAGTGAAACTTTGTTATGTGTTTGGAAAGGCTTACATGAACTTTTCCATTAGTTGTAATACTTGTTGCAAGTCTGCTTCAAGAAGAGAGCTTAAAAAGTTGAAATTCTTGTTCAGAAATATACCAACATTAATTACTCGCGCTCAAACAAGTTCAATTTTCTACGGAAAATAATATTCAAATGGATTTTAATACTCTTGTTTTTCTTTTCCTATCCCGCAAAGTTTCGACACTTTGACAGCTATGAGCTGCTCTAGAAGTTTTCGCTAGATGATGGAGAATTTTTGAGTCCATTTTATTTCAAGAAGGTTCTATTCTGAGCCGAAATACCTGGGAATTTTTCGCTTCAACTTTCTATAGGTACTGTTCTACTAATTTATACTTACGTGGTGCGTTATCATACAGTGTACAAGTACAGTCGGAGTAAAGAAAAGGGAGGTATAGAATTCATAGGATGCGCCAATTTCTGTCATTTCTTAGAGCTAAATTTATTGATCTACTTCAATTATATTTCTCAAGCACTGAGTTTTCATTTAAGATGGATTTGTTAAAATCAGGAACATGTGTAATCTAACATCAAAGATATCTGGAACTCTTTGAAAATTGGCTGGAGTACGTACGCACTTTGTGAGAAGGTCCGTCCTGAAGCACTTGAGTTTCCAGTTTTTCTGTACACTCGTACCTACTCAAGAATTGTAATCCGAGAAAGACCACGTCTATCGATAATTGGAGAGGAAAGGTCAAAAACAATCTTCAGATCAAAATCAATCGCAAATGAAATAATATCATGCGCGGATATAGCCCTCTTGTACTGGGGGGGCACAATCGCATAATCTACCGGGTTGCACCCCCCCCCCCCCCCCCACACACACACACACACAAATGTCAATATTTTTTTGTATCACCCATCCATTTCTTCTCCTTACTGAATCTCAAGAATGGCTCATCAGAACTTCGCCATCAATATGTCAAATGAAGACTCCAACCCTTGCAAAAACACTCTCGCTTTGAGGTGATAGTTCGTCACGACATATTTCGAGAAAAAATGTCATTCAGGTCAAAAAACGTAAATACTATTTGTTTACCCATCCATTTTATGTCCTTACTCAACGTAGCTCAAAAACGGCTCATCAGAATTTCGTGATTGATATCTCAAATGAAAACTTGAACCCTTGCTTAAAACTTTCTCTTTTTGAGTTGATACGCCGCCGCCATGGCGCCGTCACGACAAATTTTGAGAAAAAAATTTTGGTCGAAAAATGTGATTTTTTTGTGTCACCCATCCATTTTTTGTCCTTACCCCGTGTAGCTGAACCCTAGAGATATATTCCCTGATCCAAATGGGCCTATAGGTAAAAATTCGGGTTTCTCGGACAATCTGTGTGGATTTGACAACTTTATTATTTAGTTATTTCTTATTGGTCTTGGAATTGGGAATTATTTTGGGGCCCGTGCCCCTAACTTATTGAGATTTTTTTTAACGGGATTAGATAGATAGATAGATAAATTTTATTTGTAATAAAATCAAATTTTGTTACAATGGTTGGCATTAAGACTATGAATAATTTCAAATGAGCTTAAAAATAATTAAAATAAGAAAGAATAAAAAAGTAAATATTAAAAATAACATTATGGCCCTTGCATTTTGTTAACATAAATATAGTAAAAACAAATTAAACTAACAAAGTTACTAAGTTACTATTCCACTCAACATAATTATTTATCATTCATTTATTCGTTTCTGATAAAAGAACGAATCCTCAAAGCTGCCTGCACATAACCAAATATTTTACTTATATCCGATCTATTCTCTGTATTCAGGAGCGAAGTAATTTCGTTATTATGAGCTTGTAATAATGCTCTAATATAAACTTCCCTAAATTGTTCATATAAGGAACACTGTTTAAAAAAGTGATTCAAAGATTCAAGCTGTCCAAGCTCACAATTTGTACACATTTCATTCTGATCCCACTCATACATCATACATTTAAATATATTTTTACCACTTTTCCTGCAAGACGTATTTCACGGGATTAGTCTTAGAATTGGGAATTATTTTGGGTCCCGTGCCCCCCTAACTTATTGAGATCTTTTTTTTTAACGGGATTAGTCTTAGAATTGGGAATTATTTTGGGTCCCGTGCCCCCCTAACTTATTGAGATCTTTTTTTTTTACGGGATTAGTCTTAGAAATGGGAATTATTTTAAGTCCCGTGCCCCACTTTGAGATTTTCTTTACGGGATTAGTCTTAGAATTGGGAATTAGTTTGGGTCCCGTGCCCCCCTAACTTATTGAGATTATTTTTTACGGGATTAGTCTTAGAATTGGGAATTATTTTGGGGCCCGTGCCCCCCTAACTCATTGAGATCTTTTTTTTTAAGGGATTAGGTATAATGAAATTTGAGAAACATCGCTTGCCGAAAAAATCTGGGGGGGCACGTGCCCCCCGTGCCCCCCCTATATCCGCGCATGAATAATATGTGTGTTGTATTGTGTATTGGTTTTAGGTGCACTAACAAAAACTCTCTCTAATAAATGGCAACATTTGGCGCACATGACTTCTCTCCTATTTCTCTACCTCCCCTTTTTTTGTATACTAGCTGTCCAGAAAACTTCAGTCTGTCTTGCCACACTTTCTAATAATCTCAACACTTAAGAAAATTGTACAACATTCCAACTGATTTTTAAAATAAATTTACTGAAGTATATTTATTATACGTAGATTCATTGTCATAGCAGACAATTTGTAAAGCGAAGACAGACTAAAAGAGACAAAGGTTTACTCGAACTGTAAAATAAATGCCATAATATTCTTTAACTTAAGAAAATGTTTCCATTTGTGTTCTGTACTCCTGTATCAGCATGGTACATGTTTTTGTATTATGACTTCTGGGGGACTCTACTAGACCGCTGAATTCTTTCAGTTTAGATCAAGGATCTAAGCAAAAACATGGTATATATATTTCACTGAGAATAATAAACGCACATCCAACACTCTTCCACTTTTGGTAGACGTGATCACATTACATACAAGTATAACCTATCTCCCTTTGCCTGCCATCAAAGAGCAGATGCAGGAGATGGTATACGCACACACTTCTGAAACGAACTACCCCCGAATAAACATACGTAACATGCTAAAATTACAATGCAATGAACTTGCCAGCACATTTTGATATTGAGAATTTGAAATTTACCTATTTGGTTTGTAATGTTTTGTGGATGAATGAATCTCTCCGACATTTTAACTTGAATTTCCACTTAACATTTATGTGTGGTACTTAATTTTCAAGAAAGTCGTAATTGGCTTTGTAAGGTTTTGCAAGTAGACAATTACTTAACAAGTGTTCCATAACACTTCGTAAGCGCTACACCCACAACCATATTTCCTTGAGCATGTCTTTTCATTCAGAGCCTCAGCTTGGGTTCAGGAAAGGATTGAAAGGAATAATATGTGCTAGCTGGATCCAGTATGTCGAACCTATGTTTCTTGCGTTAACATGAAAAGCTTTTATATTGAAAGAGAAGAATTGAGTGTCGGGTCCGCAAGAGAAAAGTGGTGACTTTTTTTTTCAAAGGCAAATGAAATTATGCTTTTTTTACTTTTAAAAAGTTCTTAAGAGAATAACGAAAAGAATAAAAAGAGCTTCAGGCTTGTCGCCTTGGAAAAATGGAAACAAAGTTTTCCAAGGAAATACACAAAGGTTAGGAAGACGCTTTTTTATGCTCTCCTTCAAAAATGTGGGCTTATGACAAAGAAAAAATACAAGTATGAAGAGACGCTATTTTTTATGTTTTTGAAAAATATCTTACTAAAGTTTTAGAAATTTTCTTTAAGCCCGTTTTCATTAATCTGAATATTATACTTTCATTACACATAAATCAAAGAACGCAATTTACTTAAACTCAGACACTGCAAGAGACGCTTGAAAAAGAGTGGAATTTAAATTATTTACTACATACAAGATGCCTGATATGAATGATAAGGGATGCCATTTAAATTTCTTCATTGATAAGAAAAACACAGCAATTCTTATGTCTTTAGATATACCTATTATACTTGATAGTACATTATACCTTTGTAAGAACCAAGAAATCACTCGTAATTCATTGCAAAAGCTTAACCCTCCATAGCACGCGCCGACACTGGAACTAAATCCATCACTGATGCTGTTTTCAACCATTTTAGAGGTGTTCATCTATCCAAGTTAAGATTTACGTAACCCCAACGGGGAAGAAACATTTCTGGGACTCCATCATCAATAAAATATTATGCTCTTAGTTGTTTTTCTCTTTTGTCAAAGAAAATAGGGGACTGTTAAAAAGATTTTTGGGGAAAGCGTTTTTTTGTTGTTGAAAAAGCGTCTTATTCCCCCTCAGTTAAAAAATTGAATGTGGAATGAGATGTTTGAAAGAAAGTGCAAATGTCAGGATGAGATAAATGTCCCTGGCTCTAAGGAAATCAATAATCAAAGATATGAAATAAAGTACAAATGTCGGGAAATATATCTTAGAGTTGTCCCTGGTTTAGAGGAAATCAATAATCAAAGATATACAATTATATGTAGATACATAATTATAGGGTTGGGTGGAAGAGATTGCCAAGGGTTGGGTGGAAGAGATTGCCATAGGCAATAACCCCGCCCTTTAGTTAGGACTTATGTTTTTATATATTTTCTATTCTTTTTCATTTTCATTGTATATATTGTTTCCATTTTTTTCATTGTTAAATTAATTATTTCTATGTACATAATGTCCATTTATACCTAATAAAGCATTGTATAATAATAATAATAATAATATAATAATTATACTGTAATAACTCTTTGTAATCTCACCGTTCCGTCGTCCGTCGCGTCGGGTATTATAGAAATAATGATAGAAGAAATAATAGAAGGAAAATGTGGTACATGTATTTGTATATTTTTATTAAACAAGAAAGAGTTTGGTTGAGCACAAGAGCATTTATTTTATTTTGTGATAGACTGGCTCCCTTTAACAAATTTCGTACTAGAAATTATACTAAAAATTATTGGTCGAAGAGACTATAAAATGCTCGTATAATATACAATGTACAGTCATACTCTCTATGCTTCGGACATTACCACATGTCAGTGGTATTGACCAAGTTTAGAACCTTAAGAAAAACCTTGAATCAAAAATGAATGTATACATAATAAAATTAAAATATACAAGTTACAAATACACTGCCAATCATTGACACAATACTTCCGCGAGAATAGTTCACATCGCCTAAACTTGGCGATAAAAATAATTATGAACTTTCCAGTATCGATATATTCTGAGATTTTTTTACTTAATGCACAATTTTTTTAAAAATCAACTTTTTTTTTGAGAAAGAGATAGGGGAAAAATCTTTAAAAGACACCCGGAACATGGGGAGTGGGATTTCCACCCACTAAAAAACCTATCTCTCTCATTTAAAGACAGTGCATCCGGAACCGTTACTTGAATCAACTTATAGATAGGTATTACTTCAAATTTGTTTTATATGGTAGAATACCGTTTTTTCTACATTCTTATTTCTCACAAAAAATCTGTATAGTAAAATCAAAGACATTACTTTTACTTTTTAACGTTTTGGTCAACTAGCAGGCAGACAGACCGACAGGCACAAAAAACCAAAGTTGCTCAGGAGGTGTCCTGAAAAATGAAATCTTTTTAAATAGGAGCAAATAAACTTTTTTTTTAACTATTGCGAACACAATACTTTTCCGATATCTAATATCATAATATAACTTCGGAAGTAATTATTCACTGGGTAAAATACAAATATTTGTCTTAATACAAATTCCCCTCTTTCTAATACAAATACAAGCGTGTCCCTTGTTGCATTTTAGAGCTCGCTGTTCGTCTAATAAATAAATGCATAACCGGAAAATGGGAAAAAAAAAGGGTGGAAAATACCATGTAGAAGACTTTGGGCGGAATTAATAGACGTTTTTGTAATACCTCTGTGACGCTAAGTCACGGATTGCGTACTGTGGAAGATAGGAAAACCGTCGCTTAATAATAACTTGTGATATAAAATTTGTCTATTAATTTCGCGCTCACTCTCAAAGATGGTGTTTCAATAATGAAAAATATAAGGGAAGTCGTAGTGGGGCCTCTACTGCTCTTTACAAGGTTGCATGCAGAAGAAAAGTTTTATATAGATTATCTAAATTTTACATCATTCCATCAATGAAGGATAAAATATATTGAAAATTTACAGAACACAATTATCTATCTGATAAGACCACCAAAATATTACACACAGTTGCGAGATTTTAAAACGAAACTATCCATACACTCCTGTAATTTGTAGACCGACATACGTAAACATAATTTACTTTGAACTTTTAGGTATTGCTGACGAAACGAACAAGTCGGGAAATTTGAAAGCTCACATAAGTTGAAAAGCAATACGTGCTCGCGGGGACAAGGAAGGGTTTTAATATTGTTAAAAGCCCCCGAAATAAATGTCAATCAAAATATGTTTCCTTTTCTTCCATCAATCGAGACGGAAAAAGTTTACCACAAAATGAGGTCAAAATTGACGGCGCGATACATTATGCAATGTCGTGGGGGTGGGGTGGGATGGGAGGGACAGGGTGTGGGTTGATGAAGGGTGGAGTAACTTTTAGTAAGATTTATTCCGACCGCTTAGCCTGGACAAGGGGAGAGTGCGGAAGCTTCAAGACGGTTCAAGTGGAACACAAGTATGCTTGTGTACTTCATGTTCTCTTGTGTTGCATTGTTGTGTTCCTCCTTGTTACAAGTGACAAGTGGATGTCTGACTGTCGCAGGGTTGAGTAGTTGAATCATGAAAGTAGATGTATGAACTGATTCATCGGACTGAAACAGAAATATGTCTTTCTAAATTAAGAAATAAACATAAGGTGATCTATATTAGTTGTTCCATTATATGAATGATTAAGGTCATGACCCATTCTACAGATCAAACAAAATTGATATGCTGGGCCGGACATAAGTCACGCATGCAGAGCTCGTGTGTACGTCAGAGCTATGTACTCAGGCAAATACTTGTCCATCTTCATTGTACCTAAAATTAAGTCCTATCTAAAACTTTTGCAAAATTTGAAGTGTTGAAAATTTCAATGTTAGGTATTTTGAAACTTGAATGTGATGAAACCTTGAGGGTATAACAAATCTTCTTGTCATAAAGAAGTTTCTATATGGGACAACATTTCCTTCGTAACTATCTTCAATCTTGCATTTCTGACATTTTGGAGAAGAGTATAGAAATTCTGTTTGCGGACAGGAAATTATATGCTGAACATCATTGTAGAAACTCCATCGTCTCCGATTTTTCCCCGTCAAAACGAACTGCTTCCCTCTTCCGCATCCTATTTTTTAAAAGGGTCTTATTATTATCATCAATATCATCAACAGTCAGTCACCTTATTTCCCTGAGACTCTGGAGTTGGCGTTCCTTTTTTTGATTCTTTACCTTTCTTTACGATAGCTCTTCGTATCCGCGGCGATTTTATCAAAAAACATCGTCTGCATTAGCATGTTGAGATGGCCTCTGATGTAATGAGTACGAGGTAAAAGATGAGAAATTTTTGGTTGTTGTAACTTTCATTTAAGACAAAAAGAACGTGATTGAACGAAAACTCCAGGAAACTTTAATGAAAAAGATCAGAGACATGTAGAAAGGAGATTATTTCATCACATCAGAAAACGTCAATCTTGCAGAAAAAGAAAATATCATTCAGTATTAACAAACAATCCTTTTCCTCCCTAAATTGTTTGACTTTGTCATTAATACTGCTGAGTTTGATGTCAGTGTTGCTGACACTGGAATCACAAAAGATGATGAATTTTATGGAAAATGAGCATTCAGAAGAGAATCTGCTGCTCTGTCTGTCAACTTGAATTTTAATCATGATGGAAACATGTTAAGGATTTAAAGCACTTTGATGATGATACCGAAAGTAGTGAACAAGAGTGTTGTGGCAAGGTGTTAATGAAGGTGGTGAAGGTTTTAATATGAGTAAATAAGACCCTCAAACAATTTTAATCAAGGTGCGAAAGCAGAATTAATTGAATTCCAATGAATCCGGAAAACAAATTGAAATCTGATGTGTGGTGAAGTGTTGCAAATTGTGAATGAGATTTTGTCTCATGAGCTTCTTACGTATTCCAATGAAGATTACATTAATGTTTATCTCTGTTTCAGAAACGTTCTAGAATCTATTATTTCTTGTATTGTTTTAACTCAAATTCAAACATGTGATATGAATGCAAATACGAGGAAATTAATACTATTTCTGTCAATATAAATAACTTTCATATCTGAGCGCACGTCAGCGCGCCAGGCCAAGGAATATTTTTACATTATCTATGTGGTCTGTAAATCACACCTATAGATTTTTTTATTATTAATTTTTTACTTTTATAAGGAGTCGTATTTTATAAGGAAGACAGTTTCAAGTACTGATAATGAGTTAGAAGGTTTTACTATTTTTCACGTTGTACGTTTTTCCCAAAGTGCAGTGATGGAAGTGCGCAATTAAAGAATCACAAATCATACAGGTGATTTTTTTCCTCTATAAAAGTAATACTTAAGTAATAAGGTATTAATCAAAAACTCGTTCAAAAAATATGTCTTCGATTTCTTGGATTTTTCTAATTTCACAGCTTTTCCTCGTCAAAGAGTGTACAACTGTACACGAGGTCACTATGGATTATGTGGTTATAGGAATTTGTCTCTCCTTCCATACTCATCTATATTATCTGTTTTTGTTGTGACTCAAACGTCCAACAAAATACCATAGAAACGGAAATGTTACAAGTTAATAGTTATGGTGTATTATAGACGTAGCCTGTTATACCATGCAAAAGATATAAATGGTATTTGTAACCTATGAATAGGTATGGACGGCACATAGGTAAACTTTGTAGAAATTCTTATTCTATATACTATAGATTAGTAAGTTGTAGATAGATTGCGAGTTACTTTAGAAGGTTAGAAAATGTCAAATTTAATGGGTGTCTGAAACGAAATACCTACCTATTTTTCATTAAATATTAAACATTCATTAGAGTAATTATTTTTTACTTATAAGAGGGTTCATTTTATATTATTTTCCTTGACAACAAAATGTCTATTTCCCTCTATATCGAACCATTACACTCCATGTTGCGAGTTCTCTAACAAACGGGCTATAGGTCGTGGTATCCAATTCATGGTTAGTTATCTGTAAAATGTGCTAGTGCTGTTCTTTGGACTTATGGTGTACCAGTCTGATGTTCCACTTTGCTGTTGTTTTCATATTTCCCCTCTAGTCACCGTGGCCGAGTGAGTTAGTGCGCCAGGCAATGCACGCACGGTGACCTGGGTTCGATCCCCAGCTGGGCGGGATTTTTTTGCTCTGTACTTGGGTGTTTGGGGTCTACTCATACCTCATGAGGAAAAATGAGTAGCTGCTTTAGTGTTAGCAGCGACCAGTGACGGAATTAATGACAAAAATAGTTATTTATATTGAAAAGTTATTAAAGGATATTAATGATATGGAAAATTCCTATGATTCTGCGCACAAAGAAACACATCAATAAACACAAATAAACACATTTATTATTATTTCCCAATGGAGTTTATTAAAAATGGTTTATTCACCTCCACAGGCTAAAATTTCAATTAACACGTTCGTTACCGAACGGCCATATGTGGATGTTTTTGTGTTTTTCTCTGGGACCGAAAACACACATGTGGCTGTTATCAAAATTTTAACGAGGGACCGGACAGCCATATATGGCCTTTTTGAGGTAGGTTGTTAGTATTAGAACAGATATAGGATCGATTCTTGTACAAATACGATGCCAAATATGCAACAACAAAAAAATTTTGGTCCCCAGGATGCAACATTGCAACAGCGACTTTACCGCCCGGTCCCTACGTAAAACTTGAAAAAATTGGCTTGGTAACGAACGTGTTAAAAACCCCACTTAATATAACCCAGCCTAAGTTGGACCGGATTTTTATTTATCGTATGGCTTTGTTACATATGTCAAAGTGAGAAGCCATTTAATAAAGAAACTTGATCAGGAAATCAGAAAAAGTTGAAGAAATTTTGTATTCAAGGTACCATTGACGTTGACTTCTGATTTGAAGTGTTGTAAAAATTGTAGACTATACAATACATACATACCTAGTACCTACTGCCTTCACCACAACCTACTATGCTAACTTTATGGGGTTTAGCTTTTCATTGCAGTTTCACTTTCCTATTTATATTCATCCTTTCACATCATTTACACTCAATTATAACTTAAATGATCTCGCTTACTCTGTCTCTCTCTCTTTCTCCTAAAGCTGAAGTCTATAATCATCGTTTTAATAAGATCTTAACACCATTAAAACTCCAACCTAAATGCGCCATCGTTAGCGTTTAATAAGAAAACACTCATCTACCTAATTGTAATTGCAGCCATGTTGGATCATATCAGAACAGAAGAGAGAGATAGAAAAGGGAAGAGAGGGGTGAGAAAGGACCATGGGAAGAGGAAAAGGAGGCGGAGAAAGGAATTGGGGATAAGAAAGGACAGAGAGTGAGAGAAAAAAGAGAGACAAAAAGAGATAGAGAGAAAGTCGCCAATTTCCTCTTCAAGTGCATCTACCTACCTCGTATACCTTCTCCCCATCCCCCCACCACTAAACCCTCTTGCTCCTTTACCCCCCCCCCCTTAACATCTAGCACTAATAGCCTGTTAATGTAGTGCCATGTTCATTATTATTCCTTGCAAATTATTTTTAACGCTCTGAGAAGACCACGAAATTGCTGTGAACTGTTTCTGATGAACATTTCACACCTACTACAGAAAAACATGCCATTAGTGCTAGTAGTATTGCTAGTAATATAATTGTGTGCCTTATCTATCTCACTGGAGACACCTTGACGGTTAGGATTAGGCAATCTATGGAGGATTATCAAATAATAGGTTTTTTCATCACGGGTTGGAATTTTTTTTTATACAGTTTTAGAGATAGTTGGCTCCTTAGTTTCAGATAGCGTACCTTTGCTTTCAATTTATTTTTATATACAAATATGAAGAAGGAAAAAAAGTACCGTCGTTAATTGTTTAATCCTGTTCTAACATTTTCGACAAAGCCTGGAAACCAGAAACATTTATCCGTATTTATATTTTTATGATAACAATATAAACGGAGATAAGATCAAAAGTTTCATTTCCACACTAGATATCCACAGCTGACCATTCACGTGAGAGAAAGGTGCCAAGAACTGTTCCTCCCCCTACTCATTAAGGTCTAATGAATTTGAAACTACTCAGACTTAACTAAACGCTCTAATTTAATTGAAAAAAATTAGAAGGCGATGAAACGGTCTGGGGCGTTAGGGTAGGCAGGGGTGCTGGGGTAAGGGGGGGGGGGGGAGGGGGGCAACGTGGCATAACACAGGAGCCTCCTCCGTGTCAAGGCAAGCAGAAAACTATTTAAGTTTATTTTTCTCTTTAATGAAACAAGAAGGCTGATTATACTGACAGATCACGCAATAACACGATATTTTATCCAAAGGCTTCATCGAAGCAGTTAGTTGTGATGGCCTGGAGTACGCATGGAGGCCAAAGGCTGAACTCTCGAATATTCGAAATCAATTTTCCGCCAGCTGCATGGACAGGTGTTGTGACCTGATGGGGGACATTCTAAGTGAAAGCTTGCCTTCTGTTGTTGTTAAATATTTGAGGTTAAGCAACTTTGTGAATGTTCAGTACTTGAGTATATTTGATCGAGGGTATCAAAGATCATAGAAAAACAAGATCATAATAAATATAAAAAATCTGGTGTAAACATCACACACACGACTTTCTTTATCATATTACGAATGGGAACAGGACCAAAAGCCATTCTTGACTCATAGGTAACAGTTAGCTAAAAATAAACGTCAAATTCATAATCAGCACCTCAAAATCATTGGATTTGATACGTCACAACCCCCATCAACGATAAATAATAAAAAAGTTATTCAAATGGGAACCCTCGAAAATATCGGTAAATTAGAGCCGTGTTCTGAAAATTTCAAGATATCAAAAACTGATCTATGTAAACACCTTTTATTTTTTCATTACAATAAAAAAATTCGCTAACTTTTTTTGTATCTTTAACCAATTCAAAGGAAGGGCCCCTTGTGGCCATTTTTTGCGGCCGCAGAGTGCGGCCGATTTTAAACAAAAGTTTGGTGGTTCGTGCGGTATAAAAGATTTACTTTCATACCAAATTTCAAGTCTCTAGCTCTTACCGTTCTTGCGATATCTTGTTTACGGAGAGACAGACAAACAGACGGACAGACGCACGCACCAATGGCCGAAAACAACTTTTTTAGTATCCTGAGGTTATGATTCGTCCAGAAATGTGAAAAACCGGGTAAGTCAAATTTTCGACAAATATAATACTTTCCTTATTATAGGATAAGGAAATAAAAAGTAACCGATTAGGACCCACCAGGGCTTTGCTTAGAGCTGGTAAAAATGTTAGATGTTGTGGAAAAGTAAATGTCATCTTACGTGCAAGTGCGCTACTCCCCTCGGCCACGGTGACTACTACAATAAGTTGTACTTTAAGGGCGGAATTAATAGACAACATCAATAACTTCAGTCCTTGGTAAGTGTCGATTTTCCCTATCTTACACAATACGCAATCCGTGACTTAGCGCCACAGAGGTATTACAAAAACGTCTATGAATTCCGCCCTTAATCTCGTGCTAATTTATCTACCCAAGATGAGGGGCGGGGACAATAGGAGGGGAGTGCTGAATCCTATGTTTTGAGTGATAGCTGTCCTCTCAGGTACCAACTTTCATTTATATCTCCCTTGCCATTATCCTATATTAGCTTATGTTGCTTTTGGATTTTATTGGGTTTTAACTTCCTGATCAGGACCCAGGAGTTTTACCCTCCATTCCTTGGGAATCGTGCCAGCTTCCCACATTAACCTCGCCCAGCCTGGGTAGTTCCGAATATGAAAAGCCTCACGTGTTTGGAGGGCACGTCTCCTCCAACCGGGGATCGAACTCGGAATCTCTGGACTACGCGGGCAGTAGTCACAACTGTTACGTCACGGAAGTCCCAACTTCTATTTATGACGAGTAAATCAATTGTCAAAGGGATTTCATAATGAGAGAGAGAGACAGAGAGAGAATATACCAGGCTCAGCAATACTGCTGCTTGTGTAAAATAGTGGATTTCTGAAGTCTTCTGCTTCATTAAGACGGCTTGCTATTTTCTTAAAGGTTGTGACTCACAACTTTCCTCTGTTTTGTGTATCGGCAACATCGATCATGGTAATCTGTGAGTGTGGGATGTGAAGAGGAAGTCAGTAGGTACATTATCCGCCCACTTGCTCTCTGTTGTAACTGTTCCATACGCCAGGAGATGTGCGACAGGGGCAGATGTCAGAGTTGCATACTTCAATGTTGCAAGTGTAGAAAGTGCCTACTTTATTGTGATATATTTATACATATCGTTCCTGTTAATTAGATTTTTCAATTATGATAAGCTGAAACCTAACAATTACCCTCTGCAAGGCTTTTAATAATATCCTATTTGTCAGCATTAATTTTGACAAATATTATATTTTATGGGAAACTCTGACTTTATTCTGAGCAGCTGTTAGTCTCTATAAACTCTAGTTCTTCGTATTGGGGGAAGTTAATCACTTGTATCAGCGTTATGGAGAAAAAAGTTTTTTGGAGAAAAAAATCAACACAAAAATTGATGTCCTTGCCATTAGTGAAAGAAAAACAAACACCATCTATATTCAGCTAGCTAAAAATCTTTAGCTATAAAAATAGCACACGGCTATTTTACAACCACCCTAAAAACTGAGAAAATATAGTTATCTCAAGGGGTTGATAGATTCAATGCAATCCTTTATGCATATCTCTTATTTGTTCTTAAAGCTAAATCTCAGAGCATGTGTAATCCATGAGCCAAGTGGGAATTTCCTGTCGTCGTGTTAGGCATTAGCTGTCGAATATTCTGCGGATTTAGGACTGCAGCGCCCTTGCCCCTCATCCTAACAGAAACTTAATTCAATATACACGGCGAGAGAAAAAACATTAAAACAAAAAGAGAGAGGGAACATAACGAGTGTAGTCCCGAGTGAAATGTGTTTGGAAAGTTTTCTGAAATTTTTAGTGTGCTGTGAAAGAGAAAGCGAGAGGAGAGCGTTACAACTCAGAGGCCGTAAAATTTAATGTTACAAAACTGGAAGTGTAAAACCAGGGACCCGAGGGAGGGCCTGTGTGCCCTGGCAACATGGCTGAGGTAGGGGCCAGTGTAAACTATGGACAATATTTTGATGATAATGTTGGTAGGTGAAAATTAGTTAGTGAAAATTGGTGTAACTTTATTTTTTTACTCATAATCAACGCAGCTCCGAAACGGCTGGGCTAAACGACTCCAAATTTGACACCGAGTCTCCTATTGGTATGCAGGTGCGCACTGAGAAAGGATAAAATTTAGGAATAGGACGCCAGCCAAAGTCAAAACCCTCAAGTACGACAAAGTGTCGGGTTATAGCTACTATTATCCAAAAGTCACTTCAATACTATTCAACAGAATTTAACAGTCCTTTTTGAATTTATTTTTATATAACCATGGTATAAAGAACAGCATCACTCACCTCTCTACAATGTAGAACAATATTCTGAATGAAACTCAGCAATTCCGAAGAGAAATCACGGCCTGCCACGCCGATATTAAAAGACCTACCGAGAAGCCATTACAAGAAATAAAAATATAAAAATGAAATAGGTAAATGTCACCCCACACCTCCCTGATACTGTCAATGGCCAGGAAACTTCCTGTGCTAGCGCGTCCCTCATGAATCCAATGGCTCAGAAAACTAGGACCTCCTATTCTCGTCGCCCCTGCTTCATGGGCTAAGGACGATATGAAGAGAGTTTTCACCAAAGACTTATTAACTTGTCTCCTTTTATGGTTTTTTATTGGTTCACCCCTAGCCCTCCACCATCAAGTTATGGGTGTATGAAGTTTGTATTGTTTGAGAAAACTTCTCCTAATTAGCTGGTGTAAAGTTTTATGAATTTTTCTCTTGCATGCGTACGATAGTCTTGGGGTTTTGCAGTTTGAAAGAATTTTGTGAGCTTGCATCTTTCTTCTTTTAGTTTCGTAACAAGTATTTCGTTTTAGTTAGAGTTAAAAGTGTAGCTCGGTTGATTCTGAGTATTTCAGAGCATTTGTTTGCAAATGATTTCTCCTAGGAGTGGTATTTTTCATGGACTACCTACCTACAATATTGGATGGGTGAACGGTTAGTCCTAACCTCGCTGGACGTTGCTAAACTTCAGTACAGAAATTTCTAACGACATCGTACTTGTAACCTCCAATCGTGAATTGGTTTGAGATTTTGTGCAACCACTATCATTTCGACAAGATGGCGTTCCAAAGCCACTTCGTAAGCAATGGCCATCAACTCTTTTAATATTTATTGACAACAATAACAGAATGATATACATATTGGTGTCTAATACTTCTAATCTTGTGACCTAGGTTCTCGCACTTCTTGTCCTCATCACTCAGAAAAGCGACAATACAATTCCATGTTCATTCTAATCGATAGGAAATGCATTAGTTTTGTGAGGGACCATTACTTCAGAGTTTATCAAAGTTTTTTTATAACTTTTACCGCAATGGGAAACCATTCCAAGTATAGGGCACACCAAAAGCCAACTAATATTGATAATATTGGCGTGGTGTTTGTCCGTGATAAAACGTTATCTTGAAACGCCAACTATAATAAATATAACGACATAAAAAATAAATGTTATTGCATCCTAGATAAGAGAATGCGTGAAAGAGAGAGAGAGGGGGGGTGGATGGAAATGACATGTTCTGTGAAATATGAGTGACACTTTTATCAGTTATTAGTGCCTACCTAGTAGATAGTGAGAAAGAAATCGTGATTACAGACATTAGTGTGGCTCATAGAAGCAAAACTCAACTCCTAATTACATGTGAAAGTATTATTATTATTTATTATTTTTTTGTTTATCTTCGCTTTCAACTACAAGGTTATGACGGGGGTTTTACCCACTATTCGCCTGGAAAACAACTCAGTACTCGAATTGAGTAGCGCCGGAAATAGCAAGCAGAACTTTGATTGCTATGATATTTTTTTTTCTTCGGTATGGTAGTTTTACTTATTTTCTATAGAAGATCTACTGCACTAAGCATAACTTCGTAACTTAGGAAAGCTAATTTATTATTGAAACACTTTTATATGTGCATGTCTAGGATTCGATTTTTTTCAAAATTCCAATCCTAATAGACATATATATAAAAAATTATCATATTTGTGTTAATCACTTTCGTGATATCACAACAACTCAAACTCGCTTTACTAAATCTACGCTGAAACCGGGACTCGAACCACCGACCTCCAGGTTACAAGTCCACCGCCTTATCGATCAAGCTACTGAGGTGGGTATAGACATATTATATATGTATAATAGACATATATAAGTGTTTCAATAATAAATTCACATTAGGATGTCTAATATTAACACCATATTCAAAAAATTTCATTATAGGAAAGCTAATAACTACAGCTAATATGAATCCGTAATTAAGAAGATGAAATCCACTATAGGATCGAGAGCTTTTAGTAAACTTACTTACTTACTTTACTTTGTGGCCATGTGTATGTGTAGTGTCATGGTTTGAACCCTTTGGACTCCCATAACCAGTCTCCTTCCGTGTTCAGTGTGTTGTGTACGGTGTAGGTGTAGATACACTCAAATCTGACAATGTTAAAAGAATTTATTGAAATTTGGTACATAAAAATTCAGAGAACTTTCAATTTAGATGTTGCCTGCTTCATGACTAGTCAGAAATAGTAAACTGTGTGTAGGATGATGATATTAATTATGATCATTGCCTTGACTTGGTTTTTCTTATTCTGTTTCAGGTAAGACCCATTTGGACAACAGTTCCAGCAAGTAGGTATGTAAATAAAATTGTAAAGGCTTCTTCTGAAGTCACGCCATTATGTATAAGTTGTGGATAGTTGGTGTGATAGATCTATCTGAGGCAATCCAATCATGAGTCTTATAGGGTCATCTATTTAGTGTAGTACTATAAAATAAATGAAGTCATAAATGAATTAATATCCTGATAATTCGAGTTTGCGCAAAACACCTTCTCCATTCATTCGCAATTTTTGCTCATTAATTTGTTCAATTTACACATGATCCTTGACTTAGATGTATTATGTAGGTAAGTAGGTACAAACAATACAATACCTCCCTCAGGAAATATTGCACTTGGACTGTGCTTTATTGGTTAAGGGTAAATTTCTTGCATACTAATTGCATAGAAAATTTCTTCGGACTATTTACCAACTGATAGAATAATCACTTCTCCAATCCCAAGTCAAGTGTAAGTTTGGGATTCCCAAGCAATAGAAATTTTCTAATGATTATGTAGATGTTCCTGGAAATTTTAGCTCAATTTTCTGAACAGGTAAGTGCATCAATATCTGTCTAACATACCAACAATGAAGAAATATTAATGAACGTGTTTGGACTTCATAGACAAATTTTATTTTTTGGGTAGGTAACTTCTTGTTAGTTTATTGTGTATTTCCTGATTCTTGATAGGGTCTACTAGACTTTCTTAACGAAACTTTAACGGTAGGATTCACAGTTTGTAAGTTCACCAAACAAAAAAATTAAGCAAATAAAGGGCGAGAGAAAAATAAAATTAATCTGAAAAATGATCATTAAATCGTTCCAGTACCCTGGCGTCTACTCTAGACATTCTAGTGACTGGTAACCCATTTTCTCATCAAGACCCCATGTGCCTCCGCCCGTGGGTGGCATAGTGCTACATCAGCTGATGATCTAACGAGACCTAATGTATGTATCTGGTGTGTGATGAATGACACAGTGTACCGGGTCAACTATATTTACATTATTAATGACATTGCATCGGAAACAACTTTCATTCCTGATTAGTATTGAGAAAATTCATTTTTTAGTACAGGCTTATCTCATCGTGCTCTACACTCTATACAGCCTTTAAATACTATTCTTTCGATGGACTTTAGTTAAACACTTGAAGATTATGGTTAAAAAATGTGCAAAGTTGTCAAAAGAATTTGGTCTTAAAAGTAATATTAGTGGAGGCGCCAGTTGCTCAATTTTGGCCGCCAGTTTTCGGACTTCAAAAATAAATCATGAAAGTTCAAGCGTCCATGAATTTTATTCAAGATCTTGGACGCCAAATAAAAGTGGCTTAGATTAGGGCATCTGAATACAAAAAAAAAGAAATTGAAAATAAAACATATGATTTAGTACTTCTGTTTTTTTTTTTTTACGTGTATTGTGTTAATAGACAACCTAGAATAAGCATGCAATTCACAAAAAAAAAACTACCTGTCAACACTCTCTCCCTCTCTCTAGTCTCTAATTATGCAAATGATCCCCGTATCTCTTCGGACCCTGTCTATGCAAGTACTATGTCTAATAAACGTAACATTAAAAATAATAATGCATTCGACCTTGAGTTTTAGTACGCGTCGAGAGGTTCTGCTGTTGCATTCGCATATTCCGCAAAACTATGAATGCATCTATGCAGCAGCGGGCTCTAAAATGGGGTTCACTGTATATGTGGGGCCTATGGGTCGTAAACTTGGATAATAGTAGTTACTTGATAAGAGGTACCAAAACATAAAATTATACACTTTTTTCTTTTGAAGCAACACCCATGTCACAAAAAATAAATTTAATAGAACTTCAGTGGCCGTTCTTTTTTTGTATACGAGACCCCTACATCATACGACTTTTTTGGGAGGGGGGTCTTATATTTAGAGAGCTAACTGATTACCTAACAATTGAAAACCTTATACAGAAAAGAACGCCTTTTATTAATATTTTCTCACCAGAAGCTTTTTGAGTATTCTCTGTATATCCACGACTCAACGTCTCGTTAGGACTATGAAATTCTCTGTAATAATACGACACTAGCTACAAATGGAACGTTGATTACTACTGACCTATTGTAAATTCTAAGTTCTAACATATGAATCCGTAGGAGAGGTTCCATTGAAGCGAATTTTCCGGATCTAGCATAGCGAGGTAAGATCAGTGGAGGTGTATTGAAAATTATATCGGGAGAACAATCCAACTTAATGATAGATGAACTCTTTGAAATGTACGTCACCAACTCGAATGAGATGACGGATATTCGATTTATTCTCAAGACTGGTTTTTGGAAAGTTTTAATTTTTATTGTATTTACAATTTATTTGATTGCCTAAGCATGTCCAGCTAGTATGGCCAAAATAAATTCATGCCTTGATTTTTGTCTACAATAAGATTAACCATAAATTTGTGGTCGAGTATTTAAGGCGCTAGTCTGATAGTCCAGGTAGCTTAGGGATCCTTTGGTTTAAACTTTTAAAGGGTTGGTGCGGCGTCGTTCTCATAGACGCGAATTGTTATCTCATTGCGCGGAGTATGGGATGCGCATATTTTTAGAATAAGTTGAATCCCAAAAAACAGCAGAGCGGTATCTCTTACAACTCCAGGGCCCCCTCTCCAGAATCTCCACTGCCTGTTTTATCAGTGCGGTTATCGAGGTCGATGGTAATAATAATTAACAGAAATTCGCACGCCGCAATATGTGCATTTCGCACAGAATCGTCTCTTCTGAACAGAATTCTAGACAATAGCGACCACCTTCCCGCATAAACTGTTCAGTAATACTGCGATGTCCTTTCTGTTCCTGCATTTCATGGAACTAATAATTATTCGCAGGCATTTATCGACAGTTGGTGCAATTGATGTAAACTCTTTTGTTAAGTCAACCATTAGCAAACACTTCTAAAAAGCTGTTAGGATTATTATCAGCGCTGTGGTATTGTTCCAGGTTTGAAATTAAATTTCAATAGCTTATTGATTGTTAGATATAAAAAAGTCTTGATTGCATCTAGTACAACTTCTGATTATATGTTCGAATCTAATCATTCGTAAGTATTGAGTATAATTATAATATGTGGCAATTGTGGCATGGTTAGTAACTTCTAGGGATGATGTGGTAGGTATTGAGTTTGGTGGAAAAACATGTATTTTTCACAGCGTTAGTGTTATGGGGGTTTTAAGGACAATGCTTAATTTGCAGTATTATTTATTGAGAAATGAAAAATTTGGAGAACAATGTCGATGTCTTTAGTGGAAAAAGGGGAAAAAAAGGAGACACAGTACCAAATATTTGTTGATTTTTTTCTTTTTTGCCTATTTAACTCACAATTTGTAAACTAATAATCTTCCCTCGTCAAAATACCAGACAGTTAGGCTGTATTATTTCAGTCTACTAGAGATAATCTTCCTTGATTAAAGTTCCCTAACTTAAAATTTAATAATTGTTTCTTGAAATCCCCCTTGTCCGCATTAAAAATCACTTCAATCTTCATCAAATATTGCAAAAAAATTACTGAAATTTAAAATGAAAATATAATTATAATTCAGATTGAATTATTCAGTTTCCTTCCCTTTAAAGATATTCTTGAAAAAAATGAGAAATTACAAAGTATCCCTCGGGATCTATCGTTTAAATTTTTTTGTAAAATTGACAGCTCTTCCCCAAGCAAAACAAAAGATAATTTTTAAGAAGAGAGGAAAATGGTGTTCGGAGAAATCCAAAATTACGTGGTAAATTATACAGCTTTCATTACAATACTACTTGTCTTGATCATAATTATTCTGATTTTTCGACATTTTATTTTATTTTTAGAGTTGGTAGAAGTTTTGGTCTAACATAACATAAAAATTAGGATTAGCTTTCCTGTAAAAGTTGTCTAATTGCATTATCTTTCTACTTTAGAATAGCCTAATGCTAGGCAGATTATTACGAATAATCTTTAAAAAAAATATTCAATGTAGAATTTTACAAAAATTCTGAAAAAGATACTTGTTGATACCTGGATAATAAGATTAGATATTCTCAACAAAGAAACACAAAACGAGTAAAACCATAGTTGCTAAGGTCAATAGGTGCACTGGTAGTGAATCAGTTAACGCGCTAGTCTGGTAATCCAGATAGCGTACGGATCCTTTGATTCAAATCCCACCCAGTGCACGACTTTTTCGTCATTCATTTGAGTTTGTGACCACAAAATAAGACTCTGAGGGTTAGGTGGTAAAAGGGTTTGAGCATTAACCTCGCCTGGTGGTTACCTTCTACTAAACAGTAGTTAGCCAGCGTCGATGGCATGTTGAATACACCGGTTCCCTTCAGAACACCGAAGTTAAGCGACATCCAGCGTGGTTAAGACTTGGATGGGTGACCATTCAAATTCTAATTTTCGTGACGCTGGCTTTTCCCGGCCCCACTCAGGCTGGGTGAGGTCAATGTGAGTAACAGGTTTGTGAGTTTCCTGCGAATGGAGGGTAAAACCCCCGTCGTGATATGACCATGGCAGTTGAAAGCGACGTTAAACCCCACTAAAAAAAAAAAAAAAAAAAAAAAAAAACAGTAGTACTTATTGTTATTATTATTATTATTATTACGGTTACATATCCAAATATTTATGTATAAGATTTTATTTTCACAAAATAGATAATCGGAAGTACTAAAGTATTCGAAGATACATTTTACACGCTTGAAATAGCAAATAATATTCTTTTCCTATAAATAAGTCCGTAATTTATTACATTTTAATAAATTTCATACATCGAGATTACAGGCAGAAATCGCTCATATTATCATGCATGTATGAATTAAATTAGTATCTACTATGAGCGCACTGCTAATACGGAGAGATAACTTTCAGAATTAACCCCTTTGAATGATATATCCATTATTTATAAATATTTTTACTATCATACCTTATTTATTTATTACGGAATGAAATGAAAATCTAGACAAATATACAGGGAAATATGGAAAACCACTAATCCTTTTGTGGTTTTCCAAATATCTTTTCCCATATTTCCCAACTACATGTAAAGTATCAAAATATCAGTACCTCCTATCCAAGTAGGTTTATATAATATGTAGGTTGTCTATAAATTTATATCAACTACCTAGGTACATAAATCAAAATATCTATTTGATTCTTATTGTACTTACATATGTTCCAATAGATGTGTGTAATAAAACTACAGCTATCAGCAAATAAGTGTTTTAGAATATGTATATCAATGTAAATCTCGATTGAATTTGCCTGAATAAAAGCTGTAGCGACTGCAGGCAGGTCTATTTCAACATGGTAACAAAAAATAGTACCTCTCACATATTCCAGAATAAAATTGGAGGAAAAAAAGCACTGCTACATATTTGCTTTTGACTCAAGGCTACTGCAATGAAAGTTGAGCAAAGATTCATGGACTTACAAAGGAGGTTTAGACATTTCTTGTCAGTTAAATCAGTTTTACACTTACAAAACTTTGAATTGTACATGTACACATTGTGTTCAATTTATAAAAACACTCGAATAATAACAAAATAAATACACCTTTTCAAGCTGATGAAACATTACTGAGCTAGTCGAGGTTCATATCACATACAATCCGCTTTTGAAAAATCGAATCACAATGTTGGGTTGATAAAGGTTATTTCCTAATGATGGGGAGGAAGCATGGAGAGGTACTGGGAGGGTGAGGTTCAATTTTATTCCCTACATTCCGAGTAGATACATGCTTACCTATCTGCTGGAAATATTTAATATTATTATTAGAATTCATTTTTATTTGCATAGACTTCTGTGTCCATTCCCTGTGTTCCTACTGGGCTGTTTTGATCCAAACAAAAGCGTAGGCTTCTGTAGAACTAGATCGGGTTTTAAACATTAGATTTTAACAGGTTCATTAACATGAAACAATAGACAATAGACATTTATACTCTAGCGCTTCTAGCAGTCCATATTCTAGCTTATGTAGTGCTGACCAAACTACTACTTACATACATATTAAGTTCACTTATCAGTTAGGAATCGTATGATATGCGAATAGAGACACAGTTTTCGTGGATCCGAGTCCTGTGGATAAACAACAATGAGCACCAAAATGTACGCCTAAATTTTCTCCTTCCAAGTTTATTGGCCTTTATTGCCTTCAAGAATCAAGACCTGAGAAAGCTCCTTAAATTTTCTCTTTGACCAATTTACGGCCAGGAATGCGGCTCAACTCCGGTCAGTGTGAGGCTCCTAATCAGCGCACCGTTATGTACTTCATTTGTAACGTGTCCGATGAAGCGTACTCCTCCCTGCATATTTGTAATTTTGTGCCCCATTTCGTATTATCATATCATGTCCTCGTGATGAAATTTCGTTATCCTCATATCATCAGTTTCATATTTCCCTATAATACGAGTTGCTGGATATGCCCATTGACTGATGATAACATCAACTTTTAATCAGAGTTTTGGAAATACACAATTTCATATTTTATAATTATAGTAAAAATGATATGATTGAGCTTCAGCGTGCCTCAAATACCTAACATTTCAATTTGCAATATACAATACCCATTTGCAAATCTGATTTGCAAAATTCATAACCTACATTTCATGAATTTCGGTTCTTCCCAAATATTTCGGACGAACTTTAAAGCACAAGAAAAAATCGATATGATAATGGTACCATATGGCTAACCTCAAACCTCAGTAATGAGCTCTGTGAAGTTCACAAAGTTGCTTAAGAGGTTGCGACATGTTCAGATTTTTTTGAAACAATAAAAACGAACCTATCTCTAATATACATAGATTTTCTGGAAAGTCATAAATATAAAAATCACTGATGTTTGAGGGATGAATAATGATATTTCTTGGTGTATTTTTCGGAAGTCATTCTATCCATGCAGGACCTAGGACCTTGATGGCCTTCCTAATCAAAGGAAGAAAGACTATCAGAATTTTTAATTTATATTAATCACAAGAGTGATTTAGGATTTTACAAATTACAAAAACTCGCCTTGCTATTAATTATATCTTTCTCCCTACTAACCCCTCGACCTCTAGGCTAGGAGTCCTTCACCTTGAGGATCTCAGAGTATTGAGAGACTGAGGTGACTGAGGCCGACAGTGGAAGGGTGAAACTAGAAGGTTACTATTGAGGAACAGACTTCTGGACAGGCTATCGATCCCTCAGCATACAGAACTTGAACCCCTGAATTATTTTCCTCCTCTTCCAGTGCTATCGTGGCCAGGATAATGATAGGATTCGTATCCTTTGAAATAGTAATGTGCTCGACTTTCTCTTGTTCGACATGCGACATTCGAAGCAAGAACAAGTAGGTATACTGACACAATATGGCCTGGCCTCTGGCGGCTCAGTCAATGTTTTGACAACCACAGTTGCAAGAATGGTAATGTTTAAAATTCTGTATATTTTCTAGATTAATCATAAGTAGGACAACCATATTAACCATGGATCACCTGATCTTTCATGCTAAGACACTTGGAAAGTCTAGCGCCACCACCACTCGAGTGAATATCAGACCTAGAAGTAGGGATGTGCTGAATTTCAGTACATTCAACCTATTTTAAGGACTGTCTGCTTTTAAGAAAAATAGTATGAACATATATTCCTTCGAGGAAAGCAATAATTATCATAATTAGAAAGTGCATCAGTACCCTAATTGTGTTAACTATTAGAAACAGTTATTCACTACAACATTGATATGGGAAGCAATTAAAGCATATTGCTTCCTCCGTATTCTCCATCATAGGGAAACAGGATCATTACTAATGCAAAGACATCGGACTAGCTAGCGGAACTCCGTCACGAAACTTGAATTTTTTAGTAGGTAGGTATATTAAGTTTTCTTTTGTGAAAGCTTGTTATTAGATTCAAGTAAGACGCTTTTGTTTGAAAGTTAGGCCACAATCAGAACACGCATCTATCTCTCAATGACACGTTTCATCATCAAAAGATCGAATCCACTCTATCTCCATTGTAGTCAGGGTTTCTTCATTAAATCAACAATAATTTAGTCAATGGCAGAGGTCACCACTACTTAGTCAATATTCTTATAACCAGAGGGAAGAGAAGAAATTATTTCAAGGAGCAAAATCATTCCCATTACCAATCAGAGATTTATGGCCTGAAAACGAAGGGTAAACCCTCCCTCACCTTATTGAATCATACTACTTTGCATCAGTACTACTCTGGAAAACTGAGTGGAAAGTCGAGCTGTGTTCACTTAAAGACAATAGTGACATTACTCATCATGGGCACTCCAGGCAGCGCTGGGAAACATCTTGAGTATCACTCAAAATACAAAGCTGGTACAGAACTGTGTCCTTGGTGTAGAGGTCTAGTAACGTCGGATCAATTCTAAAGTACAACAGGATAACCAGGGAGATACAGCACTTTGGTTTCCATAAAACACGAACCCAGGTAATCGTGTTACTCTTTAATCCTCTATAATAACTTTCTGTGTTTGAACTTTCAAGAAAGGGGGGTTACAGAAAATGTAATAAAAAAATTCCTCATGTTGACTTTTCATATCTGAGTAAACAGACAGTAACAGTTATCCCAGGAAAATTATTATTAAAAGGAAAAGAAAAAGGAAAGGAAAACAAACACGAAAAAATTAATAAATTAAAAAAAGTACTAAAAGGAATGAATGAAAATTGTATTTTTCCAGAAGAAAAACACGAGCCTTGCCGAACAGTCTCGAAAGATTTCTTGGGAGAGAAGAAGCAACATCGCAGCGCGGAGTTGCCTTCAGTCAGTATCGCTCGCTCTCCGGCAAATTGACGGCTTTCTAGTGTGAACCCGCCGTGGCTTTCCCGCTCTGGCTCGTTTTGTTTTTCGCGTCTTGTTCACCGAAAAAAGTATTTTTTCCATTTTCCGGATCATAAAACTTTAATTATTTTTCTCTGTGCGTTAGTATTTCATTCAACTTTATTTTATGCCTCCACGCTACACTAGATTCACATTGCGTAGTAACTAGTAACCTAATGCCAAGTTTAGCGTACTAAAGTTTTCTGTGTTTAGGAGACTCTGAAACTTTACGTAGAGCAGCATGTCATATGAAGGGCTTGCAGCACCACTTAGTCTTATTTCAACAGGTTTTCTTATCATTCGGGTTATTTATCAGAATATAATTTTTGGATGGTTTATCTTTGCATTCAACTAAACTTACTACAATGTAAATCCCATGGTTACATGGGATTACATTTTAGTTACATGGGAAATCTAGACATGCTGCAATATGCTGTTGCTGGAAACTTTTCAGTGTAAAGAGACAACCGTATATAAATTAACTACCATAACTAAAATAATATTAGTATCTAAAAAATTAAAATAATTATTCTGCCTTATAAAATTATTGTACACAGATAGATACCTACTATACTGTACGACCCAAAAATATTTTTTGTGTAACAGTTAACCGTTGAGCATGCTAACCTGAATCAAAGAAACCGACTGTTAATGAAACTTTATGAGAAAACTTTAGACCCTGAAACGGTGTTAAACACAACATGTTTAACTAGACAAGTGCCCTATGCCGGGGCTTTTTGTCCGGTTTCATACGCTTTCCCGGACAGCTCGAGTTCTCATATTTCGATTATACCGTGATAATAGTCTGGCGTGTCTGGACTACTCTACACTATCCAGTAGACAAGACGGTCCAAAATTTTGAATTATTGAACCCAATCGGGCCTTTGTTGAGGTCAAAATTCTGAAAAAAATATTACCTACGTTTTCCTTACCCAGCCATTTAAACAATTACTTATTTTTCAATTTTAATAAAATGATTCATTTACATTTCATTGAAATATAAAAAAAGGTTTCCAATTATGTAGGTATTAGGACATGTTTGAAATAATGTCAGAATCAAGTCAGGGAAATTTAGGCAAAACAGTTGCCCATATAATATGTTGTGATATCCAAAAATATGTACAGTATTGTAAGTACAAAATACTCATTGCTAAGTTAGTACTCAAAAAACACAGTTATTGGACTTTTAGAACAAAACATCAGTGTGAAGAGATCCATTGTAATCCATTCATATATTATATTACAATATAGGCTGATCCGTTTTCAAGAAGGGCGGTATCATACCTGTAATCTATGGACTTTTAGAACAAAACATCAGAGTGGAAGAGATCCATTTTTATCCATTCATATTATTACAACAGGCTGATCCGTTGGTCAGAAGGGCGTATCATACCTGTAATCTAAGCCGTACTTTGGGTTCAGTTTCGCGATACCTTACCTGACGCACTTACGTTTGGCCACTTTTCTGAAAGGTAATAAAACTCTTCTAGTGAAAACTCATTTAGGTCGTAACACTCGTACCGTCAGCAGCCGAAATGATGAGCACTAATTAATCATCTTTACGACAGTCATAATTAACTAACGTGTTTTAGACGTGAAATTAACAGTTTTTTAATACAGGGTGGAATTTAGACGTGAAACTATAATGTCTCCTTTAATACAGGGTGTAACTTTAGACGTGAAACTATAGTGACGTCTCCTTTGATTCTTTATTATTATTATTATTATTTTAAAACTATATAGAAATATGCTCAGATCAGAATTTTATGATTAGCATAGATTTGGCCTTTGCTTATTTGACCCAGAAAACCTAAAGTGTCAATACCTACACTCATTTCACAACACCTTGTATAACTTCATACTCATCATGAGGTGTTATACCTACATTCTGATTTTGCTAAACATTTAATAAATATTTTTATTTAATTTACCGATCCAAGTTGACAGAAAGTAACTTGAGTAACCTAAAATTTAAACCTTAACTATTCATATGTTGGGTGATAAAAATACATAATAAATAAAATATAAACAGAATAATAAAAGGTGAAATATTGAGTGAGATCAAAACTATTAATTGTCTCGGGCTGTCACCTACATGCGTCTAGTGGATAAAATAAATGCATTTTCATCACCTGGGTAGAAAATTCAAGGTGTTAATGCAGTTTTACTATATTTGCCATATATCCATATATGCCTATCAAAGCCTAAATTTTCAGTGGTAAATTTTTTGGGATTAACATAACTATCATTACTTATATTTTTTATACCGTGATTTTACTTTTCATACAACCTTATACACTTCTTTTTGTTGCGTCCTTTGAAAATGCTTTACATCGAGACTGTTTACGCCCTCAATTGTTTAAGTAATTCTACACTTTAAACAGTTGATTTGATTAGTTGATTATCACAGCTAGAATATCACGAAATGGTGAAGTTTTGAACCCACTTTTCTAATTGAGTGTCGGCACAACTTCTTAGTCTTGAAATGTAAACACTGGCTGAGTTGCTCTTACCATTAGATACTTGAAAATTGAACTTTTTTGAGGAGGCTGATTGCGTCCACGCCATTATGTAATTACTCATTAGTAATACGAGTATATACATTTTTTAAAAGTCTCTCACACTCCGGGATGTGAACAAGTACCTCTTTCTGCAAAGGATGGTGAAATAATACAAACAAATCTAGTCCGACAACTTCTCTGAGAATTTAATGCAACCAGGTCTGTCGATATTTTCTTTAAAAGGGGAAAAAATTAAAAATGTTCAGTTTTTCAGTTCATTCCCCTAAAGAGAATGATCTCTTAGCGACCTTTGTACTATCCCTGTCTTCTCTTTAGGGGTCTACTGAACCCGGAACACTCCCTCATCTCTCTCTCTCTCTCTCTCTCACTTGCTTACTGTATCTCTCACTCTATTTCTTCATTGCGATTTCTCTGTTCCGCCGGAATAGGGGAGACATTTCAAATTCAGATTCCGTTTTTAATAAATTTAAAAAGAAATCTAATGGGAAAGAGGAAAGTGCGTTTCCTTCTCACCCATACTTTCAGGAAAATTCTCTCTCAAATTTGACTTGTTTATAGGTATTTTTATAGGTATTCGATGCTAAAATACAAAGTTCGATAGCATGGTTTGTTGTAGAAATGTGAGTTGTTGGTATGTGCATATTTTTAGGTACCTAAATTATAATTTTTTAAAGACGACGAGAGAAACCCACCTACAAAATTTCCTCCGATGTTACACTATGATACAGGGTATTCGAATAGTAAATTTTTACCAGTGCAAGACTGAAAATATGTGTTTTTCATTGGTAGGTACCAAATATTAAACCTGCATGGTTTTATTACACAAGGATATTGTTTAGAGTCCAATAGTACGAAGCTTTTCTTGAAGTTTCTATTGTTTTAAGAGCTGAGGAAAGGGAATGTGTCTGATTATCTAATCACCCTATGATTTGAAGATTTGATTTCTAAAGAGCTGATCTTAATATTTACATAAACAAGTCATACATAATATAGGTATAATTTTAGCAATTCTAGCATGGTACATTTAGCCCCTTAAAATATAATCTCTCCACCAAACAAAAACAAAAGCAACTCCAAGAAATTATCGAATCTTTATTAATTTTAGACTTCAATAACTTTGAAGTTTTGGCGGCAAATTCTAGAGACATTTATGTTTTAAAATGGTATCGTAATAAAATTCTGTTATCGCTAGCAGACAAGGGTTAAGGATGCTATAATGTTTCAGAGTCTCCTAAAAAGAGAGGGTTAACCACTGTTATCTAATCTTTACTTTACTTATTGTCGTTTATCTCACAGTACACACCAATATTTGACTTTGATAATATTTTTTATTAAATTCATAATGATAAAATTTCAAGTGATTCACCTAACAGCCGATGACAGCGCCCGTCCTGTACAAGTAAAACGTTAGTTTCAATTTCTCATCATATTGGATTTGCTTTCGCAACAGTTATGATACAATGAAATAATATTTTCAGAAATACATTAAAAACTTTCCATTTCTTTCACAAAATAATAAACTTTCGTAAAATTTTCAAACGTCTACTTAACCCTGAATAGACTTTTTATTTTCACAAGTTCAATTACTTCTGTGTCGTGCTCCGTGCGGTCCTGTTGCGTCACGTTCCTCTGTTTCTTTCTGTACTCTGTGTCCACTCTATTTTTTACCAGTGATTTTTTTTTCTCATTGTGTTTTTTTAGTGTTTTTGTGAACGTGTACATCGACAGAAACTTAATTAATTGTGTTTCTGTTCTGTTTCGTCCTGTGACCTGCATTACTTTAATTGCGAATGTGTAGTACATGAGTAAACCATTGGTACGTTTTCTTTCTCTTCATTTTCCCTTTATAGCTTTTTTTACTCCATTGTCTGTTCTGTAATGTTTTGTTTCACTGGGAAAGTATTTCTAAATCTGATTTATAATTTACTTCATAAGATATAATTTACTTCATAATTGTAATTTTTAATCTGTAGATTTTTACTGTCCAAATTGAGTACTGAATTTGAGGGGTCAATTTAGACTTGATGACTTTTATAAGATTTTTTTTTAATTCAAAATAATAGCTTTAAAAAAAACTTGCGATTTTGAATATTAGAAATTTCTCGGCAGTTATAGGTATAGGATTTTTATCTGTGTTTATCTGACTTGTAAATTATGAATCTGTAAATATCCAAAACATTTAATCATAGACCAAATGTTGTGTCCTCGTGTATGACGTTAATTTCAGAGATTCTTTGTTGTGATTTTCAGGATTCAAAAATGAAGTATGTAACAAAATAATAAATTATTATTTTGTTACATACTTCATTTTTGAACAAAATAATAATTTATTATTTTGTTACATACTATGTGCGTTAGTTTCTAGTAAAACTTCTTTACAACTTTGAGGAAAACCTACGACACTCAATTACATTAGATAGGTAATATAGGTACAGGTAGGTAGAACAATTTCAATTTCAATAATAAGAATTAAGAAAACCCATTCGTAATACCAAGTGAACAGAACAAATGAATGGGTGAGTAGAAGAACCAGGAATGTCAAAAATCGACTTTTTTTTCTTCGTAGAATAAGAACGAATGTACTCTTTTCTATCATCTCTGTGAATATGAAGGAGAAATACCCCTTAGAAGTATAATTTTTTTCGATTTTAAAGTGGGGGAAGCGGAAAAAAAATCTGATGTAAAATAAGGAATGTAACAAAATCACTCACCACTTTTGCTAGCGGTATTAGTACCTAGTTGTGAGAATCTTGTCGAATAACAAGGAATGTAAAATTTAATTTTATTATACTCATTAGCATCAGGAAAGCAAAAATAAGACAAATCTTATTTTTGCTTTCCTGAAAAGTCGATTTTTGACATTCCTGGTTCTTGTACTCACCCATTCAAATAATTTATTACAACTTTACTATACAACTAATTCATTTAACAACTTAACAAAACAACTGATTATCATAGCAATTGAACAGGATAACTAATTATCATAGGAATTTGAGATTATTGATTAATAAAACATAGGCATTAACAATAAAAATGTTTTTAACTATCAAAAGCACTCAACAAGACAAGACACTTGATTAAAAATAACTTCGAATGATGCACTTGGATTTGCAACAAATGGAATCATGGTAATGTAATAGTTTTGGTTTTTAAAGAATTGTTTTTGTTTTATGGTGAGAAGTCTTGAAAATATTCTCTTCTTTATAGAATTTTCTTGACAGTATGTAGAGTGTAGGTAGAGCAAAACAATTAGGTAGCTAGTAATTTAATCGGAATTTTCGCTTTATGGTAGAAAATTCTAAATACCTCATTATTGGAAAATGTTCAAGTAGTAAACTATAGGATTAAATAATGTAAAACAAATGAATAACAGAAGTAAAACCGAAGCTTTCATGATTTATGTGGTTCTGCTATTTCCACCGGAGATAATAACACACCTATTAGATAATGACATGCATGAAGATGAGCTACATGAGATATTCCACAAAATATTATGAACATATCAAATTTGATGAAAATGAGTTAAGCCAAGCCAATGTGTATTTCCGCGTTTTCTTCCCTCATATTCTTGCCATATAATTTACAGTAAATTTATTAATATAAACAAACGAAAATTTAAATATACCACTTACCTCAAATAAATTACTCATTAGACAGTGTGTTAAACGTTAATATCATTAATCATTAGTAATTCTTGTCTATTGAAAATATATGTGTGAATCACAATTCATCATGGTAATAACGCAATTATTCAAATTCGCCTTCTCGAACCACCGACTTCCATGTTCATGATACACGTCCGCTACCTTACACCATGGCCAGAGTTTAAGTTACTGAGGTCGGTATTTACCTTCCTAGTACATATCTAAAAGGTAAGCACTGCAATTCATGCAGCTAAGATCCTACATACTTTCAAAATTAGGTAGGTACCTATTATTTAAAAAAAAAGTTTTCCATGCTTGACCTATTCCTGCCATATCTCTTGCCTCTCTACCATAATTCGATCTTTACCCGTCTTTTTATAAGTATAACAATCGATGAAACTAGAAATTTTTGTTCCATCTATTACTTTTTTGAAATGAAAACACTATGAGTCATCTCAGTGAGTATATCCGCTTCACACAACTTTACCATGTTCTTGGTTCCTGGAAATGAAGTGAATCCTTTCACACGGATCTTGTGCTGGTTCATAGCTCAGGGTTCCTGCCACCAGCGGAGATGCCTGGAACCATACGTCCTATGTGTGTTATCTTTGCTATTGACTTTACCCAGTCTCGCTTATCTGTCACTTAGTTTAATACCTAAGTCAACAAGGGAGAGGCCCGATAATTGTTTCCACAAATGAAGCGAGGTATTTGTGTCTGCTCGTGTTCAGGGTGGTTCATCTGAGGAGTTTTATTACAGAAATGATAAAAAACGAAAACACTACTTGATGTACCTTTGAGGTAAAATAACGTAAATTGACGTTCTGTTTATTTCCTCCGTGTATGCTCCTGGTACCAGCCGTGTCTGATCTCACCTAATGGAACATAGAAATACCAAAGTATGATTTAGAAAGTACCTATATTTGTTTGTTGTTGCATTAACCAAAAATCGATTTATTAAATGTACTAGAACAAACACAGATGTGAGCATATCTGCAGTACCTATATCAACAATTAGGTAATATGTAATAAACTTACTTGTGTATTAAGCGTAGATAGTAATACAGCATCTTATGTTGTACTTTCCAACCCAAGAGAACAAACAGACCAGTGCATCCAATTCTGCCATGGGTCTGTTTGTCTTAACCCATTCTCCTGCATTAGTTTTAGGTCTCAGTCTGACTCAATGAGCATTGAGCAACTGCTATAGCTATAGTGACACTAGTGATAAAGGGGCGGATTGGATTTCTCCAGCGCGGTAGCGATTGAATATTCCTCAGAGTATTCTGCTGAAGTGAACCAGTAATCATATCAATACTACGTTATCAGGATTAAAATTACCCTTATCAAAGCAAGTCTCATGTAATTGCGAGATAGGGTATAATTAATGAATTATCTAAATTTCATTAGGACAAATTTCCATGAGTCGACAGAAAAATTTATGATGGCTCATCAGATTCAAATCCAACAGGACGTTTTTTATAATTATTATAAAAAATAAAATTTAATACTGTTTGTTTTTTCAAAATAGATAGAATAAACATCAATCAAAAGTATCAGAACTACATACCTAATTTTACTTCTGTTTCAGAGGCCCTCTCGAATTTCAGTTCTGAATAATGACTGAAAATACTCAGCCTACATAATATAATATGTATATCTTGTGTAACAGTACTGAAAACTCTGAGTAATAGGAGACAAACATTCCATCATATCTGACCACAGCGCAGGTGTGATTCGTCATCTATGTAGCATATCCGTCAGACTAGGTACACTGCATGTCACGATGTAATCTATTGCAAATATTTCATGTGCAGGCTATTGAAAAATATGTTTCATGTGCAGAATATATTATGCATTTCAATATTTCTGAATGCAAAATATTTATATTTTTTTATACCTAATTCAGTACAAGTAGATATAGAAAGATAAGTACTCTATTTTAAAATTTTCTTCTTATCTTTCTACATTTTATATGGGCACGAGAAGATGCAAAATTTATTCATTGTTCTTTCTCATGTAACCATTTCAACCAAGATGTGCACAATTCGGCTGTATACAGCGGTGATATGTCGTATGCGATAAAGATGACTTTGCAGTTTTCATTCAACTGATGCGTTGCAGCAAAGCGGTGGAAACAGAACACAAATGAAACAGAGGTACAGATGAAGCAAGATGACGTGATGATTATTGTTGTTCGTTAAAAATATTATCATTATTTTTAAGAAAGAACCAATTTTTTACTGTAGTTATTTTACACTCATGTAATACGGGGTGTTTGATACAACATACAGTTATTTACTTATAATGTATATTTATACACATACCTATGTATATTAATGTGTTGGCTTTATTTTATGAGGATTACATGTGTGTTAAATATGAATAGTGACATAAGTTTCATTGATAGACCAAAACCAAACCTAGTTCCAAAGTGTAGAATTAGGGGGCTCTACCGATTACTGATCAATTAGCTGTGGGTTTGGAAGTCGGTGAATTCAATTTGAGATATTATTATTATCTTCAAACCGACCTCAGTAGCTTGATCGATAAGGCGGCGGAGGTTGGTGGTTCAAGACCCAAGTTAAGCATAAATTTAGTAAAGTGAGTTTAAATAACTTTAAAAAATTATATTATTATCCTCATGGTACGAAGTCCATTTTCAACCTGGTAGTAGCAAGCAACCAATGCAGTGGTGGAAATGGATATCAATGAAAATAAGTCAACCTTCTAGTAATTCTGTAGTATCCACTAATAATTGTGATTCAACCTAAACGACTTCATATTTTTCAGAGAGACAAACACAGGCAGGTTTCACCCTGAATATAAAATTCATAATTTCAAACTATTCTGTTTGTTTTTTTTTTCTGGAGTTGGAAACCTCGGGCCGATGTTTCGATTCCAAAAATAAACCCCGGCTTAGTAATAATCTCCGTGTCGCTAAGTGGCGGGATAGACTCGGGTCTGTTGTGACATATCAAAACGATACGCAACATTTGTGACGTCCCGTGACGCCTATACCGCTCATTTGTTTTACTTTGGAAGTTATACACATGGTTTTGTTGAATATCATGAGTGTTACTTTGCATATTTATGTTTTGTCTAAAATATATATCTTAAGGATACATTTCTAAATTTCAATTTGGTAATGTATACTAAACATTTATATTTTAGTGTACAAATAATACACATACGTGTATTATTTTATAAATTTTACTTTTTGTATGTATTATTTAATTGAAAAAATAATAGTTAAGAGCGCGTTATAATACGCACAAAGTAATTACCAAGCATCTGAGGAACATCATACCCTTAATATTTCAGCTCGATTGGACAAAAAGTGCAGCTTTCATAGCGAAAAGAAATTTTGATCCAAATCTGAGCCTAGCTCGACGTTGCTTAATATTACATGGTCAAAAAGTATTATTCATAATAATATAATGCTCTAATCATATAAAAAGGAAAGTACTTACTCATGTGCTTTACCTATACCATTTATTGCTCCATGTGGTTTGAGAGTTTTTGACTTCCTTTCCACAATCATAGACACTAATGTACACTACTTCAGAATGTGATAGAATCACTCCCATGTTAGGTGCTTTATTTTAGAACCAATATTCTCCATCAATATGCTATGAGATGGTAATTATCACATTCTCCCATTCCAGAAACACATAAAGGACAACTTGAAAATATTTTTAGTTTTATATCACAGACATTTCTATTGCTTCTTTTAATTGCTCCTTTTTCGAAAAAATCCATAGTCTCTCGCTACTTATATTTTATGGGATAATTATTTTCTGTGCATACAATTAGATATAATTTCTTCTTCCATAATCCATATAATAGATAATATTTTGACAACTAATAGTAAAAGTATAATAGATTAGTGTCTCTGGCCTTTGGATCGAAATGGAAGGTCTCCATTTAGCCAGCATCAGGAGTTTGAATGCGTTATCCATAAAATCAGTTTCCTTTTCCAGATATATATGTAGTTACATCTGACATTGATATTGTTACATAACAGGGTTTTTTATGTACTAGTTTGTATTGGAGTGTCTAACGCAATAGAGACAATCGCTGAGAGTGACAATCGTAGAGACATTTTAAATTTTATTCGAACAAAACAAGGTCATATCATTATACACAAGGGAGAAAAGTCATATCATTATTGCTGTTAATAACATGAAAGTGGTGTCACAATTTAATTTGCCATGCTCGAACCACTAATCTCCTGGTTTCGAGCCCGCTGCCCTAACGCTACGCTGGAACGACTGAGGTCAGTGACACGTTATCAACTTCAATAAAAACTCTACAAAGGAACACAATTGATGGAAAAAACTAACTACCAGCACAGCAACCCAATAGATTCCACATTGATATTCAAGAGACGAAAGCTGGCGCGAAATTTACTGCACGCCATTTTCTTGCTGACTCTCAATTTTCCATTTCATCCTTCTTCTTAGCAGGAATATCCTTACAGTGTTAAGCTGCCTCTTCCTGTGGGTTAAAAATAAATCTCTCAATCAGAACAGTGAAATAAATAACATTATTCATAGATACTGTCCCATATAAAGTTAATCATCTAAGAAGACCATTTCATCCCTAAAATGAAATTTCATCCACTGAATTTCGAACTAACACCCTCTTATATCCCATTTAATGCGTCTTACTATTCAGATTCACTCAGCATCTAAATTTACCTATCCGTCATATTCTCTATTGGACTCATAAATACTAAACTTGTCACTTGAGTCTAGCATGACTCTATGTTCAAGTCAATCAACAATATTTTCAGTGAGGATGAAAGGAAACAGATTATAGAAAAATGTACATCTCCCTATTGAAAAAACTCAAGTCTCACTGAGACAGATCATTAAAAAATAATTGGTGACGAATTTTTTCGAAACATTTCAGAAGGAACAAGATGGGATTGGACTGCGTTTTCTCCAAGCTGTTGTCTGCTCTTTCGTCATCGTTACCAGTATGTTCTCCTTCGTCCTAGATATACCATGGAAATCCCATGCAAGCCCCGAGCTGACATGTGCAAACATCAACAAAAGTCCAAACAACATCCATGCACTCATGAATGGTGAATGCAAAGTAAACTGCATATTGTTATTTAATATTTATATCATGTACCTAATCCTCTCGCAACTCTGTGTGAATGAGAATGTGCGGAGATATTCATCTAAAGCACCCTTTACAATGAACTTGTTTACCAAGGGGTGAAATTTCTACATAATTCTGACTTTAAAGATTATGATGATGTTAATCCTTCATGACTTATTGCGTATGCTAGTAGGAGGAGGAGGACGTGTTTTGGAACGTGACTTTATTTGAAAATGTTTGAGTTCGTTAACGTTCATCTGTTTGGGAGCTTTTATTTCCATTGACGAAATGGTTTCCTAACCCCTCTGCCGGAGGATTGGTGTCCTTATTCCTAGTGATGACAAGTTATGTGTGCAGCATGATTGGATACTGATTTGAGTGTGACTTTAGGATGGCACGTGCTCTGCAAGACAAATGAGAGGCCGCACTGCCCTATCAAAGCCTTGCACTGATTGCTGGACATTATAATGATATACCCACATAGCGAGGGACATGAGATCTCCGTCTTCTCATCATGCGCGGATATAGCCCTCTTGTACTGGGGGGGCACAATCGCACAATATACCTAACTAGCAAGCCGCTTCGCAAGCCTATCACACACACACACAGACATACACACACACACACACACACACACACACACACACACACACACACACACACACACACACAAATGTCAATATTTTTCGTGTCACCCATCTATTTCTTGTCCTTACTGGAGCTCAAGAATGGCTCATCAGTATTTCGCGATCAATATGTCAAATGAAGACTCCAAAAAATGTCATTCAGGTCAAAAAACGTAAATACTTTTTGTTTACCCATCCTATTTATGTCCTTACTCAACGTACCTCAAGAACGGCTCATCAGAATTTCGTGATTGATATCTCAAATGAAAAATTGAAACCTTGCTTAAAACCCATCCATTTTTTGTCCTTACCCCGTGTAGCTGAACCCTAGAGATATATTCCCTGATCCAAATGGACCTATAGGTAAAATTTCAGGTTTCTCGGACAATCTGTGTGGATTTGACAACTTTATTATTTAGTTATTTTTATTGGTCTTAGAATTGGGAATTATTTCGGGTTCCGTGCCCCCCTAGCTTATTGAGATATTTTTTTTTACGGGATTAGTCTTAGAATTGGGAATTATTTTGGGTCCCGTGCCCCCCTAACTTATTGAGATCTTTTTTTTTACGGGATTAGTCTTAGAATTGGGAATTATTTTGGGTCCCGTGCCCCCCTAACTTATTGAGATCTTCTTTTTAGCGGGATTAGCCTTAGAATTGCGAGTTATTTTGGGGCCCGTGCCCCCCTAACTTATTGAGATTTTTTTACGGGATTAGTTTTAGAATTGGGAATTATTTTGGGGCCCGTGCCCCCCTAACTTATTGAGATTTTTTTACGGGATTAGTTTTAGAATTGGGAATTATTTTGGGGCCCGTGCCCCCCTAACTTATTGAGATCTTTTTTTACGGGATTAGTCTTAGAATTATGAATTTTTTTGGGGCCCGTGCCCCCCTAACTCATTGAGATCTTTTTTTTTTTGCGGG
The DNA here is from genome assembly GCA_024516035.1 of Bactericera cockerelli. Classification (NCBI taxonomy): domain Eukaryota; kingdom Metazoa; phylum Arthropoda; class Insecta; order Hemiptera; family Triozidae; genus Bactericera; species Bactericera cockerelli. Next base: position 32,966,554 of record CM044955.1, on the reverse strand, counting down.
ATAAGGTATAATGAAGTTTGAGAAACACCGCTTACCGAAAAAATCTGGGGGGGCACGTGCCCCCCGTGCCCCCCCCTATATCCGCGCATGCTTCTCATACTAACACTCCCATCCCCCATGTCAGGGGAAATGTGTTTTGAGGGCTCTTTTGAAAAGCCTTCGAGTATTTGTTTATGTAATTATACGATTCATGTGTAGAGAAAGACATAACATTACATATGTATAATATAATGAATGAATTATTACTGATGTAGATTCACAAGTTTACACATTGCCCAGCCACAATGTGAAAGATTAATATCGGATAATCAATTAGCACATAATTATTGTAATTCTGTTTCGTCAGTACATACCTACGTCAATACATACCCATATTTTTTCAACATGAGCTATCATTTTCCAGACCATTTTCTAAAATAAAACACTTCTTGCTATTAGCAATCTTAGTATGTGTTAAAGTACCTAACAAGGGGAGAACAGTGAACAATGTACGAGAGTTGCATATTACCTATTATTAGATATTCTCCAACAAGGTAAAAATATGGGTTTACTACCAAATTTGTGTACGTACATAATTATAATATGTGTGTGTACATTTGTACATGTACGATTGTACATATCAACATAATAAAACAATGTAAGACAACAATAGGTACTTTATGTTTTCATGTAAGGTAGAAACACTAGAAACATAATAACAAGAGCTACAATTAGTCCATTCCTAGATTTATATCCCCATGAAAACACTCATTGTGAAACTTTCGTCCATAATGAGAACCTCCTCCCCCGAGATTTGTTCCTGGATCCGTTGTAAACTTTTTATAGCAAATTATTCCAGGAGAAGAATAAATACAAAAGTGCAGAGAAAACTAGAATGGGGCAACAGGAAGGTATTTCTATGTTTAAATGTACCTTTACCTTGTGTGAGTTGCCTCATTTCTAACTTGTCGTATTTATGTCGGCAGGGACCAGAAGTTACTCATTTAAATTTTAACTAATTTGAAGAACAGGTAAGCATTATCTGTTTTAATGTTAAATTTGGTACTATTCTAAAGACCCTGGGTTTGAATTCTAGATTTTGAATCTAAAGATTTTCCGGTCGTTGCGTCGCGTCAGTTTTGTCAGTTCAAATTTATCCAAGGTATGCCACAATAACACAAACCAGACTTGTTAATATTTGCTAGGCTTGGGACTGGAACCTCCGACTTCCAGGTTACGAGTCCGCCGCCTTCTCGATCCAGCTTCTGAGGTTCGGTCAGTAGTATCCAGGGATCACCAAGAGTTGAACTTAGAGTGAACCTTATACAATAAGAATAAAAGTCGATAAATGGGATTAAAGCAAATTAAATTTTCACAAAAATTAAGAAAAATCAAACACTGCGTTAAAGAAGAAACAGCTTCAACTTTAACACTTGCTCATGTGGATAAATAGACTAAGGGGCCAGTCGTGGGGCTTGTAAAAAAATGGGATTTGCAGTTGACAATTAATCAAGAGTGTGTGCATTCACATACAATTGAAAGCAGATGGCATAGATGAAACGATTAGCCATAAAGAATCTTGTGTTTCTTATTGCATAAATAAGTAAATATAATTACTATGTATATTTATAATAGTGAGAAAAAAATGTGTGTGTCTAATCAAAATAGAAGAGAAATTTTTATTCAAGTTTTCACATTAAGATTTTGAAGTACCCTGTTTTCTTTTTAAGTTCGGGTTATTATTAGCGATTTGAACCAAAGTTTAGCGTTCCTGAGATAAGGCATAGGGTTTCACTCTATTAGTGTAGTAACTTCAAACTATGTCAATGTGCCTCTTACAAACCACTTGGGTGAAAACCGTCTTGTAAGAAATCCCAATGTATAGTAATTGTGTGCTGAAATGCTGTCTACCGAACGTTGCATGTCTCACATTCTTAGTATCCTATTTCAAAAGTTTTCCTAACGGCGCGACCGACGGGGGTTTCGTGATATTTTCCTTCTCAAGGCACAACCGCGCTTCCAATGAGTCGAAGAAAAGTCATTCCATAATTTTTGCTAGTCGTTGCCTGGTAAAAAAGAGAAGCGTTGATTAGGCGTAGGGCTTTAAGACTTACAATGTTAGGATATGAACTAAATCCATAGTTCCTATCATCATTGTAAGTTTAAGGAACTATGAAAGTAGGTAAGCTTACTTACCGACCTCAGTAGGTTGATCGATAAGGCGGCGGACTTGTAACCTGGAGGTCGGTGGTTCAAGTCCCGGTTTCAGTGTAGATTTAGTAGAGCGAGTTTGAGTAGTTGTGATATCACGAATGTGATTAACACAAATATGATAACTTAAAAAAACTTAAAAGGTAAGCTTACTTGATATTTCTATGGTAGTTTTCTGAATGACTAACTTTCATGACTAGTAGCACTAGTCATGGCGGACGAGGGTAGCCTTATAATCTGTAATACAATATATCAAATGTTGATATACTCGTAGGTAGTCCCAAATCAGTGAAGGAGCAGAACAAATGTCTTACAATAGTTGTTAGTGAGAGAATGTTCATAATTATGTGTGAATGGTAATTGGATACACATTCACTCAATGTTAAAAGCATCACCACAAAGCATACAAATTGCATAATTCAATAATGATCTTGTATCATTAGTCATCACTATGGATCACCTCTGTCAATTTGCTCATCCCAAATTTTTATACTACAAATAGGTACTATATTTTCTGTAGAAGCAACATAATTTAGGGAAAACTGCAATATTGCAAGGATCACTAAAGAATATGGCAAGAGCATTCAATGATAAGGAAGTTGGACTTACATAATAATATACCAGTACATATTGTACATTGTACCCACATATAAATTCAATACACATACATATCTCTTGTATAAAACTTGTTTGTGGTTTTATCATTCCACCAAAATTTATGTCCATATTTCATAGTTTTTTTTATTTTTATAACTCCCTGCCATGTTTTATTTTCGGGGTTTCTTTTTCTTCAAATGTTTTTCTCCTTCCCCACTAACTCCTTCTCCTCCCTTTCATTTTCAGAAATAAAACATGATTACCCTCGTAAAGAAGAAGAAATATTAGTTGTATTGGAAATTTATTTGTCTTTGCTTTTGTCTGCTTTAGTTTTTTCTTCTCTATCATACAGGAGTTTGAGAAAATTTTTCACATACTTGTATTTCAAAAAAAGCATTTGTGCTTGAAAGAAGTTCTTATTGTTCCTCTTCTTCTTAAGTTGAACTGGTAGGTCCGTAGTAATACGTAATTGCACATCTTGGTCAAACTAGAATTGAAAAAAGGGTAAATAAATACCCTAGATCTACCAGAATGTAGTTGAATTATATTACGCATAAAGTTAATGTATTAATTAAATTTTATCATGTGTCTCGTTTTGTTCATCGGTACGAGGAGGCCGCTCGGGCCCATGACCTTTAGAAATTTTTCACCTATTTGATCGATATGATTATTCCAATAATCATATGAATTGGTTGATCCCTTTAAGATAAGATAAGATAAGATAAGATTGTATTTTTATTGCTCTTTATAAATACATATAACAGTACATTAGAACAATTTGTCAATTGAATTAAAAAAAAAAAAAAATAGATATAGGTATATTATATGAAAAAAACCTAATAATAACAGTACTATAACTATATATTATAAACAATGGTTTATTCTATGGGTTTTTCAAGGATTTTGGTTTATTAAATATATTCATATGTGTAGTAAAGTTCATTTAATTTCCACGTATGTGTCAGTATCTAGAAACTCTTTACTGGTATAAAAAACTTTTTCTAGACATAATTCTTTAAGTTTTTTTTTTAGAGTTTTAAAATCGAGACTTTTGAATTTTGTTGGTAATTTTTCGTAGTATTTAATGCATTGGTATACAACATTATTTTGAAGTTTTTTAAAGTTTAATTTTGGAGGGCAGAGAACTTTATTTTTGTTATTTCTAGTATTATAAATGTGCGTGTTTTCATGTTTTGAAAAAAATTGGTCGTAGTTTTGTTTCACAAACATAATACATTCTATAATATATATTGATGGAAGTGTAAGTATTTTTTGATCTTTAAATAGTGGTCTGCACGATTCACGCTGTTTTAATTTAAAGATTGCTCTAATACACCTCTTTTGCGCTTTGAAGACTTTAGATACATTTGTACTATTACCCCAATAAATTATTGCATAAGCTAGTTTCGAATGGATATAAGCATAGTAGGCAGACATTGCTGCAGACGTATTAATGTATTCTGTGATTAATCGCTGGGCATATGCAAAAGAGTTTATTTTTTTGCAGATTTGTGTTGTATGTTCATCCCAGTTCAGATTTTGATCTATGTGAAGTCCTAGGAATTTGGTTGTGTGAACATATGTACAAGCATTATTATTTGATAAGGTTGTAGTTTCTTCTCTTTTTTATTTGTTATTTTAAACTCCATTATATTAGTCTTATTTATATTTAAGGATAAATTATTGTTTTCAAACCATTTTGTTAAAGTTTCTAGGCAGTTTTTTATATCAACATTTTGATTTTCTTTATTTTTTGACCTTATGACTATTGAAGTGTCATCCGCAAAAAGTGTTGTAAGATGATGTAGTACTTCAGGCAGTTCATTAATATATATTATAAATAGAAGAGGTCCAAGTATAGAACCTTGTGGGACTCCTTTTAGGACTTCCATCCAGTCTGAGTAAGTATAATTATCATTATAACAGTTTTTTATAGTTTTTTTGATTATATGTTTGTTGATGTAATTATTTTTGTTGTTGTTATTAATGGCTTTGGTGCTGTTATTTTTGTTGTTGTTGTTGTTGTTGTTGTTGTTGTTGTTGTTGTTGTTGTTGTTGTTGTTGTTGTTGTTGTTGTTGCTGCTGCTGTTGTTGTTGTTGTTGTTGCAGCTGCTGCTGCCGTTGTTGTTGCTGTTGTTGTTGCTGCTGCTGCCGTTGCTGTTGCTGTTGTTGTTGCTGCTGTTGTTGTTGCTGTTGTTGTTGTTGGTGTTGTTGTTGTTGTCGTTGTTGTTGTTGTTGTTGTTGTTGTTGTTGTTGTTGTTGTTGTTGTTGTTGTTGTTGTTGTTGTTGTTGTTGTTGTTGTTGTTGTTGTTGTTGTTGTTGCTGCTGCTGTTGTTGTTGCTGTTGTTGTTGCTGCTGCTGCCGTTGCTGTTGCTGTTGTTGTTGCTGCTGTTGTTGTTGCTGTTGTTGTTGTTGGTGTTGTTGTTGTTGTCGTTGTTGTTTGTTGTTGTTGTTGTTGTTGTTGTTGTTGTTGTTGTTGTTGTTGTTGTTGTTGTTGTTGTTGTTGTTGTTGTTGCTGCTGCTGCCGTTGCTGTTGCTGTTGTTGTTGTTGGTGTTGTTGTTGTTGTCGTTGTTGTTGTTGTTGTTGTTGTTGTTGTTGTTGTTGTTGTTGCTGCTGTTGTTGTTGTTGTTGCTGCTGCTGCCGTTGCTGTTGCTGTTGTTGTTGCTGCTGTTGTTGTTGCTGTTGTTGTTGTTGGTGTTGTTGTTGTTGTCGTTGTTGTTGTTGTTGTTGTTGTTGTCGTCGTTGCTGTTGCTGTTGTTTTTGTTGTTGGTGTTGTTTTTGTTGGTGTTGGTGTTGTTGTTGTTGTTGTTGTTGTTGTTTGTTGTTGTTGTTGTTGTTGTTGTTGTTGTTGTTGTTGTTGTTGTTGTTGTTGTTGTTGTTGTTGTTGTTGTTATTTTTTTATGGTCCCTTTTGATTGTTGTATGTGTTTCGGCTTGGCGTTTGAACTTGCTTTTATAATATCTGTACGTTTTATGATAATCTTTAGTTTTATGATACTAAATTCCATAGCTCATTTAAAAAAAATTGCTAAAATTTGCTCGGACTCAACTTTTCTTGGGACTGGACCAGAAATTGATATCAGTTTAACACGTTAAATTAAATATGTATTGTTTTATCAACTGTGTTGCTATTTCTTTCAAGTTCAATTTTAATATTCTTATCCCAATTTTCTTGTCCGTTTCTTTATAACTCTCTCAAGAACAATCCTTTCACTAATCAAAGCGTCTTTTTGTCTGAGGCTCTGTCTGAGCTTGCCTTACATTTCTCATTTTCAATGCACTGTTTCAGTGTTTAGGTGCATTTCTGCCGGGTTGCTTATTAGGTTTGATGGTTTGGGTGCTTTGTGTTTTACGTTTCACTGCAGACACTTGTAAATTATTCAGTTTTCCAGACGTTCCCGTTTCTAAATAATATTCCAATGCTCTCATTTCTTCTGTCTCAATCTCACTGTTTCCTTTCTATTCATTTTCCACTTATTCCCGCTTTTCCTCTTTCTTTTCCTTCTCTTTTCTCTCCGATTTCTTTCACTTTTCTTCTTGCTCATTTCTCATGTGTCAAGTTGTCATCTGGGATTACCACCAGACTGCTATGAATGTTTTCTTTTATTATTTATCACAATCGGAGGTATTGTGGGTATTAATGAATGAAACGTACTGTGTTGCTTGCATTTTTTGAATTAATGTTTTGTATTAGTTTACAAGACAATAAACTTAATACCCGGTATTTTATTCTAATAACTAGTTTTTGCACGCTCATTTTGTTTTGTTTTTATTTTTTGGTGTTGCAAAACTCGCGTTTTCTTTATTCAATGTGAATAAGGTTGGCAAAAATAAAATCCTGTTTATTAATCTAAGGGCCCTTGGTTTACTAATATCAATACTTTTTACTAATCAAATTTTTGAAACCGGTATCTAACATGAACTGATTCAATAAATTCTGGTTCCTCTTACACAGTGCTGTGTCTTCAATTAAGTTGAGTTTTTAAAATCGCTTCAGTTAATTTATATAGGTACCTACTAAGTACATACATTTGTAGTATGCATATATCAGCATTGCCAAGGTGGAGGAAAGTTTGTTTGAATGATTGATGCGATTTAATTGTTTATCCGTATCTCTACTATGCAAGTATGTATATCGGTCAATTCTGTACCTATAAAAAATTATAAGGATATAAAAATCCATAACATATTACATATAGGTATTAATTTGTTGATACAATCATTAAATATTTTTATACAAAATGTGCTAACCTAGACACTCTGCTCCGATATGGGGTAGCGGGTTAGCAATATTTATGGTATGAGAAATGAGTAAAAATGCTGACTTGGGAAAATATCCGTCCGTATAAACATGTTGGTATAAAATTAAGGGAGTACAATATAATATAAGCCAAAAGCTCAAATTAATTCTATTTTAATACTGATATTGGTACTATATGTATATTAATAATGTAGATATTTGTGATTTCTATCTAGATTCTTTAAAATAATTTTCTGGAAATTTTGATGGTCTCATGATTTCTAATGATATGTACTTCAGAGTACATACATTACTATCGCAATATTTTAAGGTATCCTCACATGATTGGCTCAGAACTAAAAGTTACAGTAATAAACTATATTACTTACTTGCTGTTAGATGCACTTATAGATTCGTAATTTCATCGGCAGGTTTCCTTGTTGCTGGGAACAATCATCTTTGCATTGTGCATTGGATTTTGATTCGTGGAAATGAAAACATGTATTGTATTCCAAGCCGAGAGAAGGGGTATGGATAGGTCGAGGCGATGAAAGTGTAACAACACATAAACACAGCAGAAAATTCCCCAGGTGATTTAAAAAATTATATTATGTAAATAACGGAAAATAATGTGCTGATAAAAGGTTTCCACTGTTGCCACTTTTCCGTGCAATCATAGCGCTTCCCAACGAGGCCCCTAGGGAGCGCTTTAGGCGCTTGATAATTGTTTCCTCTGCTTGCAACACGTTTGGACGCTAGGGCCCCCAGCTTGGTTCTGCCAGATAACTCTTCAGTTCACACCCTCCCTCCCCCTCCTACCTGCTGATCCTGAATCCTACATGCTGCATGGGAGTAATAATTTTATTTATCGCTCCTCTGGTTCCAAACGCCTCCTCTTGTGTTCGACCTACATTCAAATCCTGCAACTCAGGGGGTACTATTGTGAGTTCGTAACCTGTGAAAGCCTTATGCCTTTATTTTGTGAAAATGCACAGTATTATATTCGTTGTATATGTATATACTGTACATATGAACATATTATCAGAATGTAACAGCAGTGAAGTCGAGTACATTGTTCAAGTGAACATCATTCGTATGTGAAAGAGATTTTTTTCCCTGCTTTTTCCTCAATGTATCCATTTTTTAGTCAATCTATACACCAAGGGCACCATCATTCAAAATGTCATTCCTTTTAAAAAGTATTCGATTCTTTTGAAATTTATTCATCACTCTTTTCATGAATTGAATTATTTTGTGCGGTTGGAATTTATCGATCATTCAAGGTAATCCTATGTGTCACCTCATACATTGAAAATGGCATAATAGGTAGCCCTATAGCCAGTACTTTAAGGCATTGACAACACGAGTGCCGTATTCAATGGAATTTTTTGAATGGTTTTTATGAAATAATTTTATAGACATATCTATTTATTTGTAAAAATACTAACTCCCTATTTTACACTTTATGTAACGAATAAATTCATTCATTAATGGAACTAGATATCACTCGAAAAAGATATACAAAGTAGGACAGATGTAGTTATTTCGGCATTTTATTGTTATCGTAAAGTTTCGATTATTACATCTAAGAATATTGAACAGAAACGGTTAAGAACCAAGGAAGCTGGGAAAACTATTAGTGGACACGAGTGTAGTTGAGCAAGTATGAGATAGGAATATTAGGAATGTAAAGAGAAAGAATTTCAAGGATGCTTGCGATGAGGGTAGAATTTGAATAAATTTGAGAAGGCAAGGGAGGAGATGAGAGAGAAATAGAGATAACAAGAGAGAGAGAGAGAGAGACAGAGTGGACAGGGATAGGAGAGCACAAAACTCTGCCTCTATGAAAGGGAAGTAGACCATGAAAAGTGCTGGATAAAATATAGAAACATGTTTGTAGATTACACCGAGATAGTAAAAAGTAGGCATAGATAGTAGATAGTCGACCGCAGAAAATCAATACGTACATTTAGTTAGAGGTTATACATAATTATAATACGTACATAGATAATAACATCTGCACTTTTCTTGTCATACCTAATATTATGTATATACTAGATTTGTATTTGTATACTAGGTATAAATTTTTCCTTTTTCTATTCAAAAGAGGTCAGCATTTTTCCGCAAGACTAGATACCAATCAGATTAGGTGATCATTGAAAAGCTGAGATTTGGTTTTGGCAGTTGATTTTTGTGTTTTGTTGTTGTGAATTCTCTCTATTATTACACCGAAGGCCAAATAGACAAGTAGGTTATTACTTGTCTACTTGTAAATATATTCGACATGCAGTTCCGTGATGTTATAATTGTTATCCCACTGGTAAAATGACCACATCATGATATTAAATAATCAGTATTTGGATCAAGTCGTCTTTGACAAATTTGTGAGCACGGTATTTGCTGTCGCTTGATGGGCATAAACTTACATGACTGTGATACAGTAAGGACTTCCACATGCACAGTACCTATTATAAAGACAGGTTAGTCAGGCATTACATGAGAATATGCAATATGCATTTCTGCAAGCTTCTAATATGTACAGGGTGGTAATACATGAAGCATTCATTCAATTTAAATTTTATGTCTATGTAATACTGATAGTACCTATACAGGGTGGGGCAAAAGTCTGGAAACCCCTAAATAACTTTCGAATGGCTTCTTCGATAAATATAAAATTTTGTATGGTAAACCGGGGTAATAAGACCTTCTTTTAGAGTGGGGCCGATTTTTGTTACCGGCCCCCATGCCGGGGCCAGGGGGGCCAACTTCATTTTTTTAAATACGGACCCCCACCTTGCGATACATTTTTGGAAAGGTCTTTAAATAACAAATACAATACATTGGTGCAAATTTTATTTTTTTATATTAACTGTTTGCAAATGGCGTCCAACTTTGTGTATGCAGTAAAGTCTGGAAACCCCTGAATATCTTTTGAAAGGGCTTTCTCAGTAAATTTAAAATTGTGCACGGTAAGTCGGGGTAATTAGACATTTCCAAAAATGTATCGCAAGGTGGGGTTTCGTATTTAAAAAAATGAAGTTGGCCTCCTTGGCCCCGACATGGGGGCCGGTAAAAAAAAATCGTACCCATTATAAAATAAGGTCTTATTACCAAGGATTACCGTACACAATTTTAAATTTACTGAGAAAGCCCTTTCGAAAGATATTCAGGGGTTTCCAGACTTTACTGCATACACAAAGTTAGACGCCATTTGCAAACAGTTAATATTAAAAAAATAAAATTTGCATTAATGTATTACTTATTTAAAGAGCTTTTCAATAATGTATCGCAAGGTGGGGGTTCGTATTTAAAAAAATGAAGTTGGCCCCCCTGGCCCCGACATGGGGGCCGGTAACAAAAATTGACCCCACTCTAAAAGAAGGTCTTATTACCCCGGTTTACCATACAAAATTTTAATTTTACCGAAGAAGCCATTCGAAAGTTATTCAGGGGTTTCCAGACTTTTGCCCCACCCTGTATAGCTGCATGACTGAAAGTATCAGCCATATTTCTTGTCTTATTATAAGTCTGTCTTTTCAGACAGACTTCAGTAGCTTGATCTATAAGACGGTGGACTTGTAACCTGGAAGTCGGTGGTTCGAGTCCCGGTTTCAGCGTAGATTTAGTAAAACTAGTTTGAGTAGTTGTGAAATCACCAAAATGATCAACATAAAATAAATATGATAACTTTAACTTGAGTGTTTCTGTACAGTAAATATACTTTATAAGTACATATCTTGTTACTATCTTTTACAATGACGCCTGCCTCCCCATGATTATTTTTAATGCCGTTATTCTAAACACCCAGTATATGTATACTGTTCGTTTCTACAACACGTTGCAAACTTTTACCCCCTCTATCCGCACAAGAAAAGCATTGATAGGAAAATCTATTCCATATTATGGGTCTAGATTGGAATTAATACTGGGTGGTTCAATTAACGAAACAGGAGAATTATTGATGACGATTAACCAATTTTGATACAGGAATGTATATGTTTCTCTCTCGAACCTTATCTCTCTATATTAATACCTACTAAAATATAGTATCTCCTTTGGGGAATTGTAGATTCTATATTAAAAAGATAAAATACTAACAGAATACTTACCTATTTCCATGTGAATTTCTTTTAGGCTAAGATTCAAGAACATACACTGACAAATCTGATCTCATATATTTCAATATTAATTGGCCAATATCAATGTGTAACCAAACAAGCAGTGTGGCACACGAGTCTAGTGTATTTATTGTTAATTGATACCTAATATATGGTAACTTTTATTACTACCTATTTATGTAATAGTAAGTAGTCACCTTAGTCTAGCGGTAGCATGCTTAGCATGCACTCCAGTTTTCGAATTTAGGCGACGCCGCCGTCAGAATATTTTTGGCTCGGTATTTTGGATGTAGGGGCCGACCCTAACCTCTTGAGGAAATTAGGGGTAGTTGTAGAGTGAGCAACGAGCAGTGGCGGTATTACAAGAATGATATTGAAATATGATGGTTGCTTGGAAATATGATACATAAGTTCTGGTAATGTCGATGCTACCAACTGAACATTGTGAGATAGTGACACAAATAATTAGCTCTTTACCTTTTTGTTTAAATTACTCTGTACATTTCAATACATAGGCCATAAAACCTATTAGATTTATATTGGTCGCCTGTATAGAAATGTGACATTCAATGTCACAGATTATGTTGAAAGGGTATGTAATAGTATGTATGTATCTATATTTGTCATTTGTCAGGCTTCATATTATCACAATATTAAATTAATCTAGACAAGCCTCTGTCAAATTGTGAGAGTTGTACAATACTTATAAACATGTACATTGTACAAGGATGGATTTGTTCAAATTCAGACTAAATAATAATACTGACTTTTTAAAACACCAACAGCAAGCAAATATGCAACATATAATACGAGTATATACTTACTCATCAGATTCAATCTCCTTCACATTGTAATACGTATAACTATAATTATGTATATTGAAATTTTGATCAAATGATCATGTATGTTTATCTAAAAGTTGAAGAAGAAGGAGTTGAAATTGAGGAAAATCATTTTCATCGTTCAAACAAACATTATTTCAATGATAAAATTTAAATTGACAATATTAGAGGAAAGGTTATATTTTTTAAATAATAATAAATAAATATGGTGTTTAACTCCTCAAACAGCTAATTTGAAAATTCATTCAAATCCAATTTTCATTATTTCATTTTGAAGCAAAGAAAAAAGGATTGATTGACGCCCCACCTGGCTAGAGTCCTGCCCCTTCCCGACGTATAAGCTTGTTGGAAACATGCTATGGAAAGGAAAATTAAAAGAAAATAAATGAAATCCAATTATGATCTTCATCGCCCTTGCCTCGCTGTAATGAAGTTCCGGATACACTGACGCCGCCGCCACTATGCTGACTGGGAGGATAATGAAACCATGATGCCACTGTGTAGAATGATAGCAGATAGAATAATGAAACAGTTGAACTGAATCAATGATGCCACTTTGCAGACTGGTAGACTAATGAAACAGGTGAAATGAAACAATGAAGTCGAGTGCTGACTGAGAGACTAATGAAACACTTTTGATTAACACAATTTAATTGTTATGATGACTTGATGACTATGAGATCAGTGAGATCAAAAGTAAGAATACACATTGATAGTTGGATCAATATTGCAACGCGAAAATAAAATAGGTAGGTAGGTGTGAAATTTTAGTTTTCTCAATTATGTGAGGCGTGATGAAAATTCCTCCTCTAAAGCAAGTTGCAGAAAAATAAACTCATTTATTTTAATATTCAGAACTAATTAATATTCAAATAAAATTAAAAATTCATTATCGTGCAATTTTTATGGACAGAGAGGAGAAGGAAGGTGAAAATTTCAACGATAAGAAAAGTGGGTTAGCAAAATTTTCTTTCGTAAAATTATTTTATTTTTTGGGTGGATTTTTTATATAAAAAAATGTTGGCACTATGATACGTATTTCTTTGTCCTACATTGTATACGTATTTTTAAAATTATATTTTTTTATCTCTTTCGTGAAAAAGCGAAAAAAGGAGAAGGAAATATTACACAGTCTGAGAATTCTTTGCTCTGTTTTAATGCGATTAAGAAACAAAAAGAGGCGTCATGAAATATTGTTTTAATTTAATTTTATTATTAAAATTCTGAAATTATCTTACCTTATTCTACTGTATCAGCCAAATATCCCAGTTACTAAAGCAGGTATAGAAGATATTATTTATTTTATCCCCAGGTATCTTCAACAGGGCTGACGAGATTTATGTGTATTGACACGGGTTCCTATGAACTGTGGGTAAAGTTGAGACCGGTACCTATGCATTCTTTGCATCAGCATAGTTATGGAGATGTTCAGCAGGGTCTATGTAGTGGATCTGAATAGACGAAGCTCCTACTTATGTATGTAAGCCATGCACATAGTGTACATTAATTTCATTATAACATAGTAATAATATCTATTATACTGCCCGACTAGGAGACATAGTATACATATATATCATGATAAGATAATGTTGCAGAGTTCCACGTCAAGCTAATCAGCCAAGTAGTGGGCTTCCTCCTCCACGCTAAGGAATCATAACCTGCAAAAAAGGGGAGGAATATATCATGTATATTAATATTATCACTGGCAGATTGAAAAATCGTGATAATGATTTATTTACATTATTTTCATTAAAAGTTTACTATTATTGACAGCTCATTACGAGTATATCTGTCATGGATATGCTCCTGGTTAAAATTAAGATTGATGAGTAAGTAGTATTGTACAGGTCCATAATTCCACTGGGGCCCTCTTCGAAAGAAATTATATTCTCATCAGATGATGACCATAGGTTATTTGTTTTTGTAGGAGTGGAGCGATGACTCACCATACATGCACATTCAACATCCCGCCCTAGATATGCTTTCATTAGTTGGCTACTGACACCTCAGTCAGAGTTACATCTACGTCAGCATTCAGCAAGTCTGGTCGACTGAGGACTCTGTTCTTCTGTTTGCATCGTCGCGTCGATCGCCCACATTAATTAATTCTAGTTTTAGAATGCTTTCTATACTAAATATACAAACAAGTAGATCGACAGATTCTACTGTAATGTAAGCAGAAATATGAGCTCTGTAAAAAAAAGCATTGTCACTCGGCATGGTCAGCGTCCTCAGTTAGGTCTCTGAGCTACTTTTTTACCTCATTTTGCATTGAGTATTTTGCATTGGGTATTTTGCGTTCATCTACGAGTATTTGTGTCGTTTTAACTCATGAATCAGATGCGTCAAGATGGAATTCGATGTTTTATAATCTTTTTTAAGGTTCAGAAATGTCGCCTTTAATGTTGGATGATATTAAGTTCCCTCGGACGCATGGTGGTAGACCTTTCTGTAATAATGATAAGAATATTATATTCCTGCAAGATGACATGAATGTTCTATTGGACGTTCAGATCATTCCACATTTATAACTCACAGCCTCGTTAACAATTTAATTATACAATCTGATTACGAGGGCGAGATAATGTTGAAAAAAGTAAGCATTATTTTTTATGATGTAACTTGGAAAATTTAAAATAATGGTTTTTAATGTTCAATAAATTGTGATGAATGTGTCGACTAGATTTTTACTGCCTCACCATCTCGCTCGCTAAATAAAGAGTTAATTTTCGGGAGGATATAATTACGTAATAAATGTACTGAATAATGAAAAAACTCTGGATAATGAGTATTTTTTATATAACTGTATGTATCTGCTTGTAAATTATATTGGCTTAAAATTTCACATATTCAGCCATTTTTAAAATCATATTTTTTAATAAAAGGCTACGGATGGTATGCAATTAAAACCTAAGTATATTAAAAAAAAACCCCTAATGGAAAACTAAAAAATGAAAATTAAAAAAATCAGCATTTATTAGGCATATAATAATATAAAGAACAATATTCTATTGCAAGAATGGGTGATTCGGTTTTGACAGTTAGAAGTAGGAGTAGAGCAGTTTCGCTGGGAAAGTAGACAAACAGAGTCTAATCAGCAGACTCTGTAGTCGTTGATAACTTACGAGTATATATATTGAAAATAATATTAGAAATTAATTATCGGTAGAGGAGTGGAATCTGAGGTTAAAAACGAAAGGCATTCACATTCACAAGTACAAATAACTGCCAAAACCAAAAATAGGTATTTAAGGATTTGGAAGGGTCAAGAAAAAAATTTGATCACGAAATAACAATTTTTTTTTTTTCTCTCTCATCATTTTAACTACTAGTATTCAACTCACGAAATATAATTACTTGTGTAACAGTAAGAGACAATGAGAGAATAAGACAAATAGACCTGAGCTGTTTGAAACACTACGTGCTAGAGCTGCCAGCTCTTGATTTGCTCCCAACAGCAAAGCAAACATGCAGTGCAGGATCATATTCAACTTTAATAAAACAAAGTTCAAGTTGTTAGCCAAGGTAGCTTAACTATTAATGTACAGATTGTACAGGGTGTGCCTGACACTGGTTTTCGTTATGAAGCTCAAGTTGTTTGGTGTAACAATAGGTAAGCTACTGAAAGTGGAAACGGGCCTGTTAAAAAAACACATACCTGTTCACTCATTTAGTAATAAAGTACACTTTCATACTCAGTATTATTTTAATCTGATACTCGTATAGGTATTAAATGAATTTAGGTTGCTAGGCATATTGACACTGCTCGCATAGGACTCTGCTCGTATGTTTTTGTTATTTGCATTTTTCCGATTCAAATTTTCCTCTTACAATAATTTCAAAATAAAGTCATCTCTCCATAATAATGCCTAAACCCCGTATTTATGTAGTCTAACATAATATGCATAAGAGATAATTTGCTATGAAATTCCAAAAAACTTCCTACTCTAGAACCACTAAAACACACACATTGTGTGTTAAGTTTACAGTACAAGTACAGGAAACATTGTATCATCTTTATAGTCGCACACAGATGTACATCAATTTTCCGGAGCGTTCTATTTTCATAGAAAAAGTTGTGTTTTTAGATTACTTCTGTCATGTTCATACTTTGGGTTATACAAACTAAACTCGTGAGTAGAGCATGTAAATGCTGACTCACAGAGGTAGGAGCTGACTTCTCAGAAGCACATGTGCTCCAGATGGGTTTATGCTGAGCATGTTGTGTTCGTGTGTATTAGGTAATAACGTATGTCGTTATGGTAAGAAAACAAGTTTAATCATGAAGAGTTTCATCTGTGTTGACTCAAGTAGTTATGCAGCAATTTTAGACTCTCAAGTCTTCAGTTTTATAGGTATCAGTATAAAATATACATAAATGTACCTATATATATTTATTTTTTTAATGTTGACTAAATAGCTGTTTCAATTTAAAAAAATCTCGTTTTTACCTAATTTTCTATTGTTTTAAATGAAATACTCTGCATCTAAAGTACCCATTCTTGGCATAATGGGAGTATCCCTCCCACCCGCGCAGACAGTCTAAGTAAAACACTATTTTATACTTATGTCTGTTTATCAGTTTCCCGAATTGAGGAGAGACTGATTCATCATTTATACTTCTCCTTGCTGATAGAACTTCTTCTGATATGCCAGACTGACTCCTGATGCAGAACTTTGCTCAAAGTTTACAGACGCAACATATACCCACTTTTATTACTTCCTCTAAACTGAATTTATTGCAGAGTGTTCATTTCCTCAACTACTTTCTATCTTTCTTTTTCTCCCTCTTCCTCTCTTTCTTTTCCAAATGTTTCTTCTGTTTCAAGCCATAAGTTTTAAATGCTTCAATGAATTTCTGTTTTATTTACAAATCCTACCGTGTTTCTTATCCGAGTTACTGTTTCATGTTAGTTTTGTACTTTACGAGCAGCTTGTTTCTCATTCCATTTGATTAAGACATTAAGTCTGTTTATACTGTTTATAGTTCCTCAGGACACAGCATCGTGGTAGACGGAGCGGGGGTTCAAATCCTAATAGAGACATGGAATTTAATTTCTTTAATTTGATACCGCATAATTTGGGTCAGACCAAAAGCACCGTAAAGTATCTCAGATTGTGGATCAGCTATCCTTTTCTTACGAGGCTGCAGATGCAATACCGGGTGGTCACCCGGTAAGGTATTTCATATCTTAGGTGTATTATATGGACGACGACTATATGGAAGAAGTCGGCCTTGAGAACGTATTCTTTTTATTGCGATTTCGGTAAATTTGTGTACTAAAATCTTCAAGTGAAGCAAAGGGTATAAGAAAACCTGGACACAGAAAGAAAGTCAGAGAGAAATAAATGAAATGGAAGAAATTATCTGTAATTCTGTATCAACTCAAGGGGCAGTAATGTTATTAGGATCTCCCGTGTAATAAATTGCTACAGTTATCACTAGCTAACCGTCTGATACCTGGACCTTGTTATATCCGAGCAACTTGACACTTCTCCGTCACTCAGTCCCAAAGTATGGTGGGAGCAGTGGTGCTATGAGGAGCAAGTGAAAGTCACCCTGTCCAGAGTAAGATTCTTCTCGGGACTTTGAAATCTAATTTAAATCATTGGACATGAAATATCTGCCATCATGGGTTTAATGGCAGAGATTGCCTCAGGAAATAATTACGCTCTTTTCTTGTCAATAAAGAGGTATTATTTGAAATTGGGATTGGATCTGGACGCCCGCGCTTAACCCTAAGATACTACAATACATGTATCCTTTGGTTGTTTTTTTCTTGAGGTTGAACATACTGTATACTCGTAGATAACTCTTTCGTGAGACGCTAAACATGTTTGGTCGCTTCCTAGTGCTTTTTTGAATATCACAGGTGAAGTTAAGTGTTTAAATATTAAATTTTGGCGGGTGCTTTGTGTTACCACAAAGTTCAAAGTTTAGATTATGAAATTTGTAAATTCTTCATATTTTATATTCATGAATCTGCCGTGACACAACTGACACACACACACAAATACTCATACACGTGTCGTCCTATCCAAATAACTTTTGTTTCAAAGCTTTCGAGTACAAAGTTTAGTTTATCATATTTTTGTTCCGTACACTACTCTATTGTCTACCCCTACCTCTCCTCATCCCCCAACACGTAAAACAATTAAATGCTTCAACTTACGCCTATGTTACCCATGTACCTATGTGCTCCGAGTTTTTCATTCCCGGTCACGTAAAAGTTCATGCTGTCATTTAAAAGGACAACTAATATGACATATTTGTTGGGGAAATGGAAGTTCAGTTGTTTGATAACAAAGTGGAAGTTGCACCGGTTGCATAAGCATTTTTATGGTGACCCCTGCTTCCTTTCAGGATGTCAAACGATGGTTTTGCTTTCATAATGATTTTTCCATTTTTAATATGTTCTACTTACAGAGCAGGTAGTGCTAGCCTGAATAATGGTTAAAAGGCTGAGATTTGGATTTGACATGTTCTACTATTACGACCATGTTTGTTTCTTACTCATAAATTTGTTCAAATTCCCGAGATTTATTTCCAGAGACCTGTAGCCCATTCCAGAAACACTTTCCACTCTCCAAATTCCTGAACCTCCATTTCAACCGTCACAAAACACAATCTGATTAGTTATTGCGTTAAAATCAACCAATCAGAGTGCGTTTTGTGACAGTTGAAAGGGAGATTTGGAGAGTAGAGAATGTTTCTGGAATGGGCTACTGGTTCGGAATCCCGTTTAAATAAAAAAATCTCCACTCTGTACTTTGGATATCCGAGGTTCTTTCATACTTCGTGAGGAAAAATGAGTTTTTACTTGTATCGTAAAGACCAGTAGTGGCATTGCCACCATTACTAGAGTAAAACGAAAATGTACACAATAAAAATACAAAGGATGATCTTAGTACCCCACAAACAAGTAATATTTTATCCCTTTTTTTATTGTTTATAGCCCAAACAAACTATTGTTTTTAGCCAGCGTCGATGGCATGTTGAATACACCGGTTCCCTTCAGAACACCGAAGTTAAGCGACATCCAGCGAGGTTAAGACTTGGATGGGTGACCATTCAAATTCTAATTCTCGTGACGCTGGCTTTTCCCGGCCCCACTCAGGCTGGGTGAGGTCAATGTGAGTAGCAGGTTTGTGAGTTTCCTGCGAATGGAGGGTAAAACCCCCGTCGTGATATGACCATGGCAGTTGAAAGCGACGTTAAACCCCACTTAAAAAAAAAAAAAAACTATTGTTTACAGCCACCTGAGAATGTCTTGTTAGTGGATGCGCCAGAACTACCATTTTGTTTCTTTTTTGTTTTCAACATTTCATTTTCTGTATAATAACCAAGGCTCGTACATATTCCGAGTAGCCCAGACTCTATCAAGAATGAGATACAATGCCATCATAATCACGATGATGTCATTTTGATACGGAGAGATTGTTGCCAAAATTTCGAGACATTTGTACGAAACTCCCACACCTTCTCTCAATTATTTCAACGCATACAGGGTGTACTATTGATACGGTAGGAAACTCGTAGGGTGGGTATATAATAATTTACATACAAGTGCAATACGTATGTATTTTATGGATAAGGATCTGATGAGTAGGAATCAATAAATTTAGTTATAGGGTCCCTATAAGATACTCTTACACAGCAAATTGCACATCAATATGAATCCTATTGGATGTACGGGTGATCCCCGTTCCAATCATTTTCTCTACCCAAGAGTTGGTCTAACCATTCAAAGAGGAAATGCTTCTTGCATTCTAGGTTCTGTTCCGAAAGGATGGTCCCTGGGAGAAGTTTTTGATTTATTAAAAAATAAATACAGGATAAGGAAAGTAAATATAAAACATTAATATTTATATATAAAGCAAAAAATAATCTTTTACATCAACTGACAACTGAAATGTAATGCAATATATTTAGTACCTACCTACATACTCGTACATGAATATCGTATGGTATGTACAATTGTACACCTATTACAAGTTCCAAAAAGCCAGTAGTTACCTACTCTAAGAGCAGGTTTGAGAATAATATTTTGAAAATATTTATCTCCGATTATATTATAAACTTAGCTCATCAAGATGATCACTAGCTCACTTGATTACATAAAACATAAAAGAGCAAGAATTGGATGATAATTCTCTTCTCTCAGTTTATGTAACAATACAATTTATAAATAAAAAAATGGCGACCCTGCATAATGGCTAAAGCCGTTCCTAATAATGTGTTTGCCCAAGACCAACCGTTTTTCATGGTACATTATTTTCCTTCTCTTAATTAATAAATTGAAAGTACCTCATAAAAAAGTCAAACTAACACGTATGTCAACATACAATATAGAAATAAAGAGTTGTGTAATATAAAACGTGGCATTACAAGCACATAAAAATGCTAGGTAGTATCGTAGAGGTTACATATAAATATGAGAGAGACTTTAAGGAACATAAAATACAAGCATAATTAAAATTTAAAAAAACGTATTCTTTATTCAGTAAAGCATTTTGTGTATTATTAAATATGATTAGTAAGTAAGATACTTTCGTATTTTTAAATCCCCTTGCATTTTGAAGTCTGCCCAATACATACGGTTATGTGGCTTGAGTTCTTTCATAATTTTAAGCCTACCCACTACTTAACTTATTGCTAAAGCTCTGGTATATTAAGAGCGAAATCAATAGTTCGAGTTCTAAAGTAATGACTTAGCACTGATTTTCTTCACCTAAAATAGTACGCAAATCGAAACTTAGCGCCACAGAGGTATTTCGCCCTGAGTATACAAATTTTGTAAACCGACCTACTCTGAGCCTATGGTCTAAGCTCTATCATATTTGTTGTTCCCTACCCACCATGGCATGGCCGAAACTTGTTTTCAATATTATGACATCTTAAAAGAAAGATGGGGCGTATGAAAAGATCCTAAGAAATGAATGCCAAGGAGATGATGATGATGAGAGAGAGAGGGAACTGATATAGATATGAGAATAAAATAGAGAGAAAGGGAGCAGGGTGCTGTCACCAGGGTACAAAACTCTTTGTCAATAACAACAAGAGTATTGTTTTTTATGAAGTAATATCATATTTTTAAAAGGACATGGTAGGGGTATCTCAGAAAAAATACTGAGGCGGACCTGGGAGGAAAAAGCATAAAATAAAATATTGTGGGTTTACATTATATACTTGTATAAGTACTTTGTACATAAAGTATAGGCTCACTTGTCACAATATATAAATGAAAATGTTATCCCTGTATAAGTGTATATACCGGTCGAAACTTTGAAGTCCCTTGTTTCCTCTCTCCCCTCACCTCCCCCTCTCCTCTTCCCTCACCTCCTTCTCTCCTTTATCTGTCCTTTTTCGTCATTATTGTTTTATATTGTCTATTGCCATTGTCTCAAGAACAATACAGTTTGGAAACTAAAACACTCGAGTTTTTTAGAGGGGCTGAAATAAGCGTGTGTTAAGTGCCTTCTATCTATGTGGGTGTGTCTGTGTATGTTCAGCAGTTCATCGGGTCCAGGTTTCAGCGCCCTTGACTGCCGGTCCATGTGGTGCATGAAACAATATTATCTTCGTGCAAATCAAGACCCGAAGTGGAACGTTCATACAAAATATCAGAATTTTAGGTAGCGGTACACACACACACACACAACTATGTCCTTTGGCAAATAATACATAATTTGTAGTAACATATCAAATTACAACCGTAACTCTGAACATCCTTTGTAGCATAATGACATCTGTTAGTTTCCTTTCAAGTTTTCGAATGACTGAGGGACAAGGAAAACCAAACCAATATTGTAACTCCCATTAGGAAGATGTAAATAAGTGTGCACATAATACAGGTGTACAAACTACAAAGTGGAACTAACTTCTCGGAAGTGTTGATGCACAATAAAGTTAAAAGGAAAGGAAAGTTTTACACTTACTAATAACTAATAATATTGAAAATTGCAGTGAGTTATTATTTTACTTCCTGTTTATAGCCCACCAAACTAATATTGTATTATTTACCGCCAGCTGAAAATGTCATGTTAGAGGATATGTCAGAACTACCATTTTGCGATTCTTTATGTCAGAACTACCATTTTGCGATTCGTTCGGTTGTAACCCGCTAAATAAAATTACAAAAACAGTACTTCCGTTCGATATTTTCAGATTATGGCCGGGTTAAGTAGAAATACATT
Source organism: Bactericera cockerelli (assembly GCA_024516035.1). Classification (NCBI taxonomy): domain Eukaryota; kingdom Metazoa; phylum Arthropoda; class Insecta; order Hemiptera; family Triozidae; genus Bactericera; species Bactericera cockerelli. The sequence goes on along the minus strand of CM044955.1, from coordinate 32,944,370 downwards.
GCCCAGGAATAATATTAATAGGTAATACCTTGTTCCAAATTTCCTAACTACCTAGTAACATTTCAAAATTCAAGGGTTGGATGACAGAAAGGCGTCCAGCTGTTCTGTTTACTGATCGAATTTATTTTATACCACTGCACCCTGACCTACTGACGTTATATCTTATGTACTTACCCTATAAATTTATATGGGATAGGTTAAAATTTAGAAGCTATGTCTGAAAAATGCTAGTTTCCTACTATCTAAATATTTGCAAATTACTAACTAAGGTAACAAGTTATGTTATGGTATGTAACGACGGTACATTTTTCCTTTCTGAAAACACATATTTATTTATTTTTCTTTTTAAAATACATTTTTCCAGTAGCATGTTCAACGAATATAGAAACGAGAACAAGTAGAAATAAAACGTACAATGTAGTTTTATTAGATTTTTTGAAATAAAGAGGAAAAAAATCATGTTATGAGGTATTTATATTCTGAATTTAATATAGCATGTGTATTATTACTCATCCCAATAGAAATATACAAGGGTGGAATAGTGGTTATACTGAATTTTTCCAATTGGAATTTTTCCAAAGTTTACCCCAAGAAGTATTTATTTTTTAACAAGTACATATTCAATGAAAGTCCAATAATCAAATATACATAAGTGATAGTATCACATCCTTGATAAAGCTCTAATTTTTAAATATTTTTATTTTAATATTACCTAAAAAAGTGAAATACACTCGCTGGTTAACACAGATTTATAAGTGCAACATAAGTAGTCACTGTGGCAGAGTGAGTTAGCGCGCTAGGCATTGCACACATGGTGACCTGGGTTCGATTCCCAGCGGGGGAGGATTTTTTCTGCTCTGTACTTGGATGTTCGGGGTCCACTCATACCTCGTGAGGAAAAATGAGTAGCTGCTTTGATGTGAAGCAGCGACCAGTGGCAGAATCATAGGCAAAAAAAATAATACAGGATATTGTAAATTAAAGTGGTAAAGTCCTATGATTCTGCGCTACCTACTGAAATTGTGACATAATAACACAAAGAAAAAGCATTATTATTATTATTATTATAATTGCAACATAGGCAAAAGTTTGTAATGAAAAAATACCTGTTTTAGCATGATGTTTGTACAGTCAGACATGATTTTTCAAATACTCGTATGAAAAAAGTCTAACATTACCTTTTATGCTGAGGTAATTTCACTATAAATTTTGAAACTAGATGTTTTCCCTAAAAAATTTGTCACTAAAACAGAATAAAATAAATACTATCACAATATTGAAAAAAATTAAAAGTTAAGACTTTTTTAAATCAAATTACAAAAATAATATTATTTAATAATAAGTCCATGTATTGTATGGAATGGACCTTGCCAACGAAAGTAAAAAAGGAAATGTTTTTGTGTCTCACCGTAGTTACGCTTTGATTCAACTATCCAAATAATTTTAGCAATAATTTTCCACGGCCCATGAGACCAATACTTACATCATCCCCTGAGTGTAAACCCTGAGGCTGCAGAGACTGATGAGGGCAGAGTGTATCCTGCCGGGTTCCGTGACTCCTGACTCGGTTTTATTTCTGCGTATGAGAAAAATCCCCGATACATAGAAATGGAAACTACATAAATCATTACAAGTATGTAGAAAGTACATAAATCAAGCATATAAACATAGAAAGTACATAAATCAGTCGGACTATTTCCTATTTGAATGGCGTATAGGACTGGTTTTCCATTGAATTCAACATGTAAGTAAATTGGAAAGTATACCAGACAATACAGGGAACATTTGAATGGAAAATTGAAGCGGGACCTTTTATGGAAACGAAGGCAAGAGATGTGTATATGTTGTATCTTTACTTTTTTATATGGTTTGACATTGACATTTTTTGTCTTCGGTATTTTTTACATTAATCAACGTATTAAATTGGCTACACTGAATTATAAAATAATATTCATAATTATATTTTGTATGTTTTGGATGTAAGTAATTTGGCTAAAATAGTACAAAAAAATGTTGATGTCGAAATGAAGGATGATTTCTAGAGGACGTGGACAGCAGACACAAACATAAATCTAGATAGAAGCCTCCTTCGTAGCAATAAGGTGCTGGAATACTGAGAGATATGTAAGTCGACCTAGTTTGTGAGGTGGCAAAGTTCTGCCCTTTGAATTGCGAATCTTTGTTTCCGGATCGGGACAGACAAACTTCTTCACATTTTTCTTTACTCCATTCCGGAGTGATAAATTGGTGGTGTGACCCTTCTTATTGTGGCCTGTGGTGAATTATTTGCTCGCTGGTATTTAGCTCAGCTACGCTAGTAATATTCTCGGTCCTCCTCGACCTACATCTCATCTTCACCTCACTTGTCCTCACTTACCTCAGCTGTCGAACAAAATGAAAATTGGCTTTTCACACCTCTCTCGCTCTGACAGACAGTGCTCATTTATCTCCACCGACGAAATTTTATTTGACGCCTTCTCAGTTTTTTCCTTCTTTTTCAAATTTCCTTTTAACCAGTTCCTGTACCTAGCGAGCGGTAGTCTTGTCAAAACGTCAATTATTGAAAACAGAAAATGATGGATTGAAATGTAAATATTATGTACAGGGTCGGAAAGAGGGAGGGGGTAATTGCGAACTTATATATTATTTAACATATGTGTGTGAGCTGATAGATAAGAATACAGGGTGTGATGATTGCTGTGAATTATACAGGGTGCTTGTTGTTGTATGTGGCCCTACGATATAAATTTCAAGACATTCAGTTCTGACGTTCTGGAAGGTAATTTACTGCCCTTGATTATAATCTTGAAATTTACCATTAACGGTACTTTATTTTTTACTTCATTCATGAAACTTTTATTTTGCTCTGCTTTGTTTTATATTCGTAAAAAAGGAGCTCTAGTGTCCCGTTTGATTCATTTAGGTTATAAATTAGAACTAATTTAAAGGGTTTTATAAATTGAGTTGAAAAGGCTATTCATCTAAATAAATCAATGAAATCGTAATAACAATTCGATATCTGACAAAGGATGGCAAAATCTGAATAGGGGCAGCCTACAGTATTATGAAAGACCCAAACATCCTTTGTTTGACCTCTTTTTCCCCTTTTCTCGGTTATTTCGAAGAGAAATGACAATCCGTTCTCGAGATAAATGATGCACCATTTAGAACTGGAATCATAACTCCCAAAAAGATTTTCCTTGTTAAAGTTTCGAACAATAGGGAATAGAAGGGGAGCTCAATTTAACAAGAATGTCAGAAATATGTTGGACCTATCTACGTTATTGTTCTTTTGGGAAAGAATTTCAAGAAGCTTGATGATAGATCCATTTGTCGGAAGAGCCATTCTGATAATAATATCATATCCTATATCTATGGTACCTAAATGAAAATATATATATTCGTTTATTTTTCTTTGTTCGTACTTCATAGTATCTAAATCTCGAGATTGGGATGAATAAATTTCATTGTAGCTTTTCCGTGAATAATACCAAGAACAATTTTTTTTCTTTTAATACCATCCCAGGGTAGGTGGTCTCCATGATTTTTCAGATAGATCCATTGCAATTCTCTACATAAATAACTTTGAGTGTACTGTGTAGGAAGATTACTTTCTGTGCATGGCTTAAAATATTTAAAATAATACGGAATGAAATGAATGATCATAGGGACCTGCGTCTTATGCAGGAGGTAAAGCAATTATTTTTCAAAATAATTAATTATCTAAATTATTCATCCGTGGAGAAAGAGAGACATTTTGTGTTTGCCATTCGCTCCATTGCTTCGGTAAATTTTTATCTCTTTCGCGACACTTAGTACAGACTCGCGTAATGAACCAGAAGTTACAGATGAATCCAAAATAATGTCGCTATTAGTTTTTGTGAGTACCAATTTAATTCATTTTATTTTTATACCAACAGAGGTTGATGATCTATTTCGTATACAGCACTTTAGGGTTCCAGTTTATGGTTTGAACCTCATTATAACAATGGAAATTGAAAGACCATAGGATACAAAACATTTAATTCTGTCGGCAGATATAGTTTTGTAGAATAATTATTATCCTTTCAACTATAATTTAAAATTTTCATTTATTTTTGTAGAAATTCCTTGGAGGTAGTATAAAAAAACTACCTCATCTGGCACACTACAACAATGAAACTAAAGAATTCCTGTACTATCCTAGTCTTAACAGTCTCATTTTTTTGTGTAAAGTGGTATACAAATTTAATTTTAAATCACGAGCATTGCTTGTTTCTGAACTACTCTTTTGAACTGATTTCAAGCTTATGAACGACCTAAAGTTGATTATAAAGATAAAGTGTAAAATTTACTATCTACGAGGAAAGTAAAAATAAGCTCACGCCATTGCACCACCCTGTAAGTTACAAATCTTACAGACATAAAACATAATTAAAATTATGATTATATTTACTTAACTGCAACATTTTAATTCTTCGCCCTGCCCTCCCTAGTTCCACTGTACTTAGTTGCACTTAAGTGTCTTGCCACTCCAGTATTTACACACCGTTCACTTTAATCCGGAGTTATGAGTGTGTGCCTCACTTCCCTCCCCAGCCTATGTCGGTAGTATGATGAGTTAATTTGGCTTGGAAATCTTGGAATATTTTAAATGTATATCATAATTAGGTATCAAAAGTGTTTACATTTTTAACTGCCAAATATTTTGACGTATCTACCTTAGTAAATTAAGAGTACGAGCATATATTACATTTTTTATCAATTCTTTGAATAAGTACTGATACTACTGAGTAGTGAGTTAAATACAATAATGTTATTAGGTAAATTTTATATGCATATTATGTATACCTAATGTTAAATCGAAGTTGAAGGAGACTGGATAATGATTTTGTAAGGTTTTTTTGTATAAACTTTTTTATAATGAATAAGAACCCGTGTTATATTCTGTGTATTTACTTATAATATACATAATCAGATTGCAAGGGAGAGAAAATAATTATGTGACACGACTTATTTAGGTATTCTAGGTATTGTGTTCATGAAATATAATACATTTAATTTTTAGATGAAGAATCACGCACTTGTAAAAAGTTAAAATGTTTCATCAAGTGTCCAAAGGATAATACGAACTATCTAAAGAAAAGCTAACGTATTGTTCCTTCAAGAAATGTAACGTGTATAAAATTTTAATCTCTCTCAGCAGAAACGCAAATTAATGATACATACAACATAACGCTCGAGATGAGAATAGATGCAGGAAGAGCTAAATAAATAAAATTAAATGTTCCAAAAATTACAAAAATGTACAGGATGGAACAAGATCACGTGGGACCCTTGCAATAGCATAACAATCTTTCTGTTTATGGTACCTATTTCCTAAGGGCAAAAGACGGACATCAAAATATATTTCTTTCACTATACAAGTATACATACTCGTACATCGAAATTTGAAGTGTCATCACTTCAAATTTACTTCAACTTCAACTTGAAACATATTTTTGAGATGGAGAAGTTTTTATTTATTTATTATTAATTACACATTAGAGACATTCTTTCTTGACATATTTTTTTAATTACAAAATATTGGGTAATCTGTGCCATCAACTTCCCTTTCGCAACGAATTTATTCATCCTAGAAGGTATCACCATGAATTTGAGCTAGAAAATCATACAAACAAAGATATTATTCTCTAGCGGAAATTTTTGGTTTCAAAATAACCACGGCGCGGCGGTGGAGAAGTAAATATGAGCAATGTGTACGCAGACATGGTTATGCAGACGCCGTCATTGGATGACTGCATTAACTTAAATACCACACAGAACACCACACTGTTCTGTGTACTGGGACACCCTGTATGAATTCCATTGACATTCCTTCCTTGTAAAACACGAGTGCGAAAAAGACTGAAAGCAGAAATCACAATAGTAATGTCTGTTTAGTAAATGGAATGTTTTGCTTTCGCTGCATGTATCTGCCTTTTTTAACATCATTTGTAACGGTACAATTTGCAACTCCGTCAGAATGATAAATGGCGCAGGTTCGGACTTGAAGAAAACAATAATATTTTAATTAATTACTTCAGAGAAATGTTAATTAATGGTCGGGGAGGACATGAGCGCAGCGCCGAGCGGATCAAAGCCGTGATGCAATTATTAAGAGTCTGATAAGAAAAACTTTGCATGTCGCGTGATGAGGACAAAGAGGTGAGACCATGGGTGGCATTCGCAATGTTTTCATAGTAAATTAAAATTTATCTACTTGATTCGCAGTTTAAACTCGGTCATTTTTTTTTTTTTTTTTTTTTTTTTCTAGAAAAAATCTTTTCGAAAAATTTAATTGGCCCAGAATGTCTCACAAGTTGGATGGCGTCCATTGCGGCCAGGATGTTGGCAGAAATGTTAAATCGGTGCGACTGAGGCGACGTGTAAAGCCAGAGCCGTCGGGAACTCTGAAAAAATTAATTTAATTTATAAAATTTGTCAAACAAATCCGAGGGAGGGCTCAAACTTGTTTTGCTTGGAGAAATGGAAGTGAAATACTTGCACGTGATGATGTGGAGGTGCGAAAAAGAACAAATGTGAATAAATCAATACGGGGGAGGCGGAGAAAAATAAAAAATGCAAAGGTCGGAAGTGAAAGAGGTGAGAGGGGCCGAGGGAGGGGAGGGGGGAACATAAACAAAGGCCGTGAAGCCCACAGAAACTTGCTTTTATTTAAGAATGGAGGTTGAAGGGGGGGGCAACAGGGCATGTATTGAATGTGACTGACAATAGCTTTCAAAAATACGAACTATTGATTTTCCTGTCAAGTTTGAGGCAAAGAAAAATGCTTTTGTTATTGTTTAGTGGTGTAAAATAAGAGATTTTAACATGGCTGGGTGAGAAGGCTTGTCTACCGCCATGCGAGTGAGGTATGAGTACACTGCTCAGTATGTTGATGGTGAAATAAATATGACGGAGGGCAGCATCGCGGGCTGCCTCTTGCTTACTTCCCATATACTGTTTCATATGACTCACAGATCAATCACGAAATTAATACCTCTTATAATACTAGTATGAAGTAAAAGGTAAACCGATACCACCACTTGTACTTAGTACATAAGTTATGATAAGTTTTATTTTTTAATATGAATACAATACAGCTTTAGTTATTGTTCCCCAATTAAGTACTTGTGTACTTTTTTTGGAAAATGTTGGTAGTGTCCTTCCAGTGAATCTACAACCTTCTAGGGCAGTAAGTTCGTCATACCCACACCACTGTTCCGTGGCTAATAGCTTCCTGAACCACCACACCCGCAGTCACCTCCAGGCCTCCACTGACTAGCTCATCAAGCCTCTGAGTCCCAATCCTGTCTATTGATTAGATTACCTCCATCCGCCGTGGCTATGCTTCCCATTCAGTCTCTGACACAGCTTTTAATTCATTTAATCCTGTCCCCATTTCATGCTCTCTCTCTCTCACACACACACACACACACCCCATGGTCGCATCCTATAGTAGGTACCCCCATGTGTGATATGTGTGACAAAGTGCTTCAATTCAGTTCATAGTGGAATTAATTAGCCTGGTGACTTTGATGATAGGTAGCTAGTCGTCCTCAAACAGACTTGCAGTGTTTAATGCTGCTAAATAATGGTTTAAGTCCTATTCTCATTATTTTCTATGACATGGTCTTGGGAGTCAATGCTTGGTATGTGGTAAATATTAGGATCTTTTATAGTTCTGATAATTGGAACAAAGGTACAAACACTACACAAAATGTATTACCAAATTTCTATTTGTTCAACACTTTTAATGAGTATACCAGTGACACGAATCATTTTCTCATTAAATTTAAGCCCTATTTAGAAAACCCGCGTGAGAATAAAATAACAAGGCAGGAAAGTTCATGAGTTCTTAACCACCTCTTTAGGTACATAACAGATTTCGCCTATGTATGTGTTAAACTTAATAATTTCCTCTTAGGAGAACTTATCTGCTAAGACCTCCTTGACGTACTTATGGCTCAGAAATGCCAGAGAAGTTTATTTAATTTAAATCACTATAGTTAAAACTAGGGGAGCGCGAAAAAAAGAGAAAAAGGAATGATAGAGAGGAAGAGAAGAAGATGACATAAAATGAAAAAAGACGGAAAAAGAAATAAGGATCACGAAACCAAGAAAAAAAGCAGAGTAAAGTTTTATTCAAATAGGGAGCATGGAGCATCAATGTTAACCCGAGTTGAACAGCAAGGACAAATTATCTGCCATTAGAAATGCAATAAAAATGAATAAGAATCATGCAGTCAGAACTCGGGAAGCTAGAGAATTAAATTGTGACATGCTATAAATCTACATGTGTGTGCACTATGTGATGCTCTGAGTCTGAGGCCAACAGATAAATTTCAAATTAGCTCAAGTAGAAAGGGGTTTTTTAGACAAATCCAAAGTAAGGTTGAAACACATAAAATCAAATTTATGGTAGTCTATGTTGGGCAAACCCTCACAGGACGGTATTACTCATAACATAAAATATGGTGTAACATTAATTTAAATCCCATTATTGTTATGACGAGTTTTCGTTCGACTCTTTGACACTGAGTGAAGAGTTCGTATTCAAATTTCAGTCATTTCAAAACAGAGCGTTTGTTTCCCAGGAGGAAAAAAATTACCTCATACTTTCTTCCTTCACGATATTGTTCATTAAATAAAAATTCCTTATCCACTCCGTGCTGCCCTACCGGTTCCTATGAGACCTGCATGGGCTGTATGGTCTGTACCTACAGTACCGACATGCTACTCACTGCATGAATCAATTGCTAAACGTGAGTTCTTGTAATAAGCGGCGTGTCCCATTGTGCCAGTGCCAGTAGTTATGCCGCTTCTGACATCACTGCCAAGGTTACTACTATCATAGCCTCTGCCAATTAGCAGCTATCAGCTGAGCCGAACAGAACTGCAATATGCATGTTTTCCTGGACCTTGGTGCATCAAGTGGAATGCAGGCAAACTACCAGATGTGCCTGTCCTGAGAATCTCGCGTTTTTTTTTCTATGTGCTTGCTGGAGGGTCCGATAACGCTAAGATGTTACTAGCAATAGTGTTAAATAGGTTGCTACAATATAGTAAATTTGGAACATAATTATAATTATGTATGTGCATACTGGTAAGTAGGTTAGTTATTTTTGAGTATTGTTGTGGCTATCAAAATAAAATTTTAGCCAGAGTCGCGTCGATGGCACGTTCAATACACCATTTCTTTATTTGCATATTACTGAAGTTAAGAAACGCCCAGCGAGGCTAGGACTTGAATGGGTAACTATACAAACTCGAACTCTTGTGATGCTGGCTATTTTCGGCACTACTCAGGATGGGTGAGATAAATTTGATTAACTGGTTTGGGAGTTTCCAGCGAATAGAGGTTCATCGCGATTTGACCTTGCAGTTGAAATCGAAGTTAAACAAAAAAAAAAAATAGTTACACAACAATACTGTACATCAACATTAAATAGTTTTGATATGAAGTTAGTCCCCCAGACCACTAAAGCCACTGTTAGGAGGCCATGTTGTGGTATCTCTTTGTTTTAATGTAGTTTACTACTCAACTTAGTGTTTCTTACTCTCCTGGGACTTCTAAAGCTCTTACGTCGTAAGCAATAGCATGTCTATTTGTCCAACATGAACTTTTATATAAGGACTTATAAGTAAACGGAGCATACGGAGATAAGAGGATAGAGAGTAATTGTCCAAACTAGTCTGATGGATTTGGTAGCAGAGAAATTCCCAGGGAAGTAGAGGAGGGACAGAGGCTGCCAGAGTTGATTCTCCTAATACTCGGTAGATATGTCAGTCCCTGAGCTTCGACATGAAAAATGTATGTCAATAAATGAACGAAGATCTATGTTGTGCATGCACATGCTACGTTCAATATCCGATTTTTTTTATCGGATTATAATGAATATAGGAATTTATAATTACAAGAATGTTTATACTGATTATACTGATAATATAATATTATATTTTGGTCCATGAAGTTTACAATTTTGATTGCAATAATACCAGTTCCTTCTCTGTACGAAGGTTTGCTAGTTCTTAAGTGGAAATTTTGGAATTTACATTAATAATAGAGACATTCTTGATGAAGTACCATTTATTAATTTAGTTAAGAAAACATTAGTGACGAATGTTTCTCAAAAAATTAAAAAAATCTACCAAAGAGTGAATATCTCCTCAACAGGCACCCGCACGTCCATCCTGTTACTGCCATTTGATGGCAACATACACATTCCTCTGATCTGATAGCACTGATGCTTACAATAACAATCCAATGGAAAGCAACACACAGCAACCAGATGGAGCAATTTAGAAGATTACTTATATTTTATTTTATTGGAGAAAATGATACAAAGAAGAAAAAGTATATAAACTGATGCTATAAGAAGGAGAGAAGAAAGGATTGGGAGAGCAAACAATAACGGAGGGATGGATAATATTTCACATCGAGGATATCGGAAGCTCTTGCTCTCCACCATATTTCTCAATGTCTTATTTTCCTCCTAGCTTGTCTCTATCCTCCTCCCCCAGCCTTTGTTTGAGAACAAATAGACGCAATCCACTCTATTATTATAACTGATCGTCGGCGATTTGTAAAAAAATAAGATATACATGGTGGTGCATAGAAAACTGATGAATTTTATATATCTACATTATACATAGATATAAAATTCTGATGGGTTGAAATAAAACTCAAATAGAAACATTTACATTAATGGAAATTTAATAAAAGATAATTAAAATTTAAAAAAAAAGTTTATTATAAACTATAAATTATATGTCTGAGGAATGGCGGCGTCCTGTTCTGACTATAATTTTAAATTTCCAGTCATACACTTTGTCACTTTCAAGCCTCATCTTCTGATTTCACAGTTTTATTTCCATAGAATATTCATGAGTTTGATACCCTCCACCTCTTGGAACTTGTTAACCTTTTTTATGAAACAGGGTATGCATGTAATATTGCGCAAAATTTCTCAGTAAGTTGTGTGTCTGAAAGCGATGGACGATTTTCACGAGTACCAGTTTTCATGAGGGTTAGAAGCCAAAGATGGTTTGAACTTTTCTTTTTACTCCCTGCTAGATTCTAATTTATTTTTAAAGCTTACACTTTTATATTACCTACAAAATCAAAAGAATCTTTCAATTCCTGATGAATGGAAATAACTTCTATACCTACAAAAACATTTAATCTATTTATTTATCTTTCTACCGGAAGTGTTGGCTTCATAAATCTCGAGGGTGGACATTTTGGCAAATCTACACTGTTAATGTTTCACGTTCTTGCTCAATTTATTCTTTTATCAAGTATAAATTACTCTTATGCGTGGATATCTTTGACTCCAGTGATCACTACGCCCTAAATCTCTTGTTATTAGCTTCTTAATTTTTGGCCTGGTATTTAGAGCGGAATGCAACATTTTCTTGTGGAAACTATTGATGCTATTGAAAATCGTTTCTCACATCAGTCACATCTAACATGCACCATTCCAGATCATGTCTTAGAATAATAGTTTATAATCTATAGCATACTCAATTACTCATAGATCTACACACATGTTTTCAAATATTTCTGATGTTGTTAATTCCATAGCTTATGATATCATAACCCGTGATCAATATGAGGTGAAAAGTAGGTACGTTCAATTTGACCATAGGATACTCTGTCAGTACAGCAATAAAAATTCCAATCATGCTCCCTAATTTGAAATGCGGGGAAATATCAGTTTACCAAAAGTTCAACTGGTGAAAAAAATATTTCAGAATTTATTCGTTTTTTTTTTCAACAGAAAAACAAAAACTGTTTTTCCAATAATTTATTACAAAACCCAAAACCACAATAATTCAAAACTTACTCAACTTTTTGTAATAACTACCATTATCTTGATGGTGTTTTTGCACTTTACAACACGCCACTCGCCAACTTTTCAATAGGGTGGCTCAATATCACTGATGGGAAAATCTTTATTTTGGAGGATTCTGAACATCCAAGTTTAAGTTTCAGAGCTTTCAATTATTTATTAAATTTTTGACTCAATCATTTTCAAGGAACACCATTTAATTACATCAAAGGGTTCTTTATTTATTTTGTGCTTGAATAGAGAATAGACATACATAAATTATGTCAAGTAGATTATTGTAACAACCCGAAATCTGTTCTATTTATAGATACTAGTTATCCTCACACAAAAAACACGATTTCCATATAGTGAAAGTTACCATGCAGACCAAAAATAATCTTGATATATATTTAACAAGTTGGAGTCCTTTACACAAAAAGTTATGTAGGTAGATGTGTCCATCCAGTAGTATTTATTGTGTATTATAAAACACTTTCGTGTAATAGAGTAATATACTAGAAAACTTTTCTAATCTTTATCATCAGAACACACAAAAATTCTGACCAAGAGAGAAATGTCGCTGTTAAAACTTGAGGAAAAACGTCTTCTTAGTACTAATTGACAGCGTAGGTGTCGCGCTCAAGTCTTTAGTTATACTAAAAGGTCATTAGTTCAATTTCTATCACGTTAAATATTTTATTGGAAATCAAGTGATAAAAGCACACTATTCAATATTGATCAGCTGAATGCCGTGCACGAGATGTTGGACCAGTAGAATCATTCTACAGGGGGTGGAGGTGTTCAAATATACGAGTACATTCCTTTGCGATCCTTTCATTCAATTTATATTGTCAGCTTTGCTATTCCAGTTGAAAGGTTCCTTTCGTCTTAGGAAATTAGGGAGTATGTCTTTGGTCTATATTACTTTTATATCTGAAAAGTGGGACATTTTGACCACCAGAGCCACTGGGCCTTTCTTCTTCCAGAGGATTTCCTTGGCTTTCTCCATGATGGCAACATTACCTCCTGTCAGAGGAATGAATCAAGTCTACCATGATTCTTGTGAGCGTTTTGATTTAAAAATATATCTTTTGCTGGTCATTTCTGAACACTATCATTAACGTTAAATTCGCTCTAACACAATTACAGTATTCACACCGTTAGTAACCTTTGCATTTATTTTCTCCGGGCAAATTACATGGAAAGTGCTGATAGTAGAACTTTACATGCTAATGCTTTAGAAATAGACTGAAGCAAGGGGTCCGGGGAATATGGAGGCTATAAAAGAAAAGCATAAATCGTGAGGTGGGGATAAAATTAAAAAATAGAAAAAAGGGAAAAGAGTGTGAATTTTCAAAGTGGCTTAAGCTGGATTAGCTCAAATAAAAATATTCTATTAAGCCTTCATTAAAATACTCTTAATATTCAAGGGGAGAGTGACGTCATTATTTTTAATATCTTTGAAAAAGATTATAGTATTTTATCTTTGAGTTCAGTATCGTATAGAACTAGATCGACACGTTTGGGCTATAATAAGTAACATTCATTTTACTTTTTGAGTACAAGAGTTATATTCCTCCGTCGGAAACATTTGTCACGTGCGAGGAATCGAACTGGAATCTGTATTATGAGTTGTTCAAAGATAGATGGATGCACTTTTTTTGATTTACTTGCCTTCTTACATAAAATAATACATATTATTATTCATGTCTTATTTGGCGAAGTCATAAATGCGAATAATTGTATCGAATCTTCACTTTAGAGTGAGAATCTACATGTGTATATTTTGAGTACCTACATTTTCATTTCAATATTTCTACACGATCCTCTTGAGAAGGAAAACAAATTTAGAACCTTACGACTTGGAGAGCTTTATGCTTTCGCAAATAAAACACAAATGCGTAGAAGAAAACTTATGCTATGAATTTGTGAATATATCCTAGCATACATAATTTAGATTCAATTTGAAATTGAAAATAGGAAGAAAATAATATACTTACCCCTCTATGGAATCTGCCGTGGCCCGAGAGGGGTGCAATAAAACGCGAGAGACGTGAAAAGTAATTTCCAAGAAACTTCGAATAGAATAGAATAGAATAGAATAGAATAGAATAATTTTTATTGTAAATAAAGCCCGAGGGCATCTTACAAAGTCAATACTTAAAATTAATCTAATACTAAGGTAATAAAACAAAAGTAAATTACAATGTTATGACATTGAAAATAAAGACCGTTGACTAAGCTTAAATCAAATAATACTATACATTGTCAAGAAACTAAACAAAAAAGTAGTAGGTAGGTAAATAAATAAGACACATAACAATAAATAAAATAAAACCATACAATATAAATATTGTAGTCTAGCTTAGTTGGTCATTTAAAAATTCGTCAATCGAAAAATATGCCTTTTCTAATAATAATTCTTTAACATGGCTTTTAAAAATTTGATATGGCATTTCTATTACATTAGCTGGTAATTTGTTGATGAATTTCGATATAAAATATCGAAAATAAAAGACAAACGAAAACCTCGTATGTGTATAAAATTTGTTTTTTAAGTAAATGCGATTCTATACAGTATGTTTCAGAAAAGGTGGCCACCCCCTTGTAACTTTTGAACGCGACGGAATTTTTCAATTCTGTAAAGTCCTAGGTATAGGAAGTGCCCTATGGCCCATCCTGTGGTCATATTTATTTTTGGCCCCGGTTGGCCCTTCCGGCTTTTAGGCCATATTTTTTCATTTTTCTCGCGAATTTTAAATGGAATGCTATATTTTTTATTCCTGTTAATTAAAGTCCAAGTTAAGCTGAGTATAATGAGCTTTTAAAAATTTCAAAAACCTTATCAGGGGCGGAGCTAATAGGGTGCAAGTTTCAAAATTGTTACACCCTGTATTTCAGCGTTAGTTAGATTTTTTAGTACTTTTTTTATGTTCATAGGTTCAAAATATTGTTTTACACTATATGAAATCAAAAAAATATTCTTGTTTACTTCTAATCAGGGTCATAGTAAGGTTTTTGTAAAAGTACTTTTTTTCTCACGTCAATTTTCCATAAATTAATGGTGTTCTCGAAATTGGCATTTTTAGAGGTGAAAGTCTGCAGTGACATATGTTTTTTATGCTTGAAATTAAAAGAAAACTTAACGGAGAAGCGATTAAGATCATAAAAAAAGCCATTTAACCTGCTAGTTTTTTCACGACAGTGTCCGGTAAAGTGGGTGAATTTCGTACTGGATTTTTTTTGTTGTTGAGGAAACACAATTGGCATAGAAAATAAATAATATCTAATAAGGGAATAATGCTTCAATAAACATAACTAAATGCGAAATGAAATGAAAATTATTTCTTCTAAATCAGTGCCGGATATTTTTTTTTTTTCTCTCTCTCTCTTTTTTTTCACTTTTCAAAGTTCAACTTGTATCAAAATTAATTATCGGATAATGCTGCTTCTAAAGTCGGCCTAGGGGTCCCCTCTAGAGACAATTTTAGTTGGTAAGTTGGTAAAATCTGTAGAAAACACATTGTCAATAATTCTGGAGTCAGTCCGATGGCGCTTTGAATGCAACGATTCTTGTAGGATCACCGAAGTTAAGCAACGTCCAGCGAGGAGACTTCGTGATGCTGGCATTCCGGCCTAACCCAGGCTGGGTGAGATAAATGTGTTTAGGAGGTGTGCCGGATAATTTTTTTTCTCTCTCTTTCTCTCTCTCTCTCTCTTCTCCTCTTTAAAATAATTGAATTTGTTTAATTTTCACCCTCAAGAGTTTGGTACCTACTTGACCTGGTATTTTTTTCTCTTAAATTTCGAGATAATTAGATTTTTATTTAGAGACCTGGTATTCATTACTAGCAACACCAGTATGATTTTTTTTTAAATTTGGATTTAATATCGCGTTTCAACTGCATGGTCATATCATAACGGGGGTGTTACATTCCATTCGCAAGAAACTCACCAACTTCCTAAACACATTTATCTCACCCAGCCTGGGTTAGGCCGGAATGCCAGCATCACGAAGTCTCCTCGCTGGACGTTGCTTAACTTCGGTGATCCTACAAGAATCGTTGCATTCAAAGCGCCATCGGACTGACTCCAGAATTATTGACAATGTGTTTTCTACAGATTTTACCAACTAAAATTGTCTCTAGAGGGACCCCTAGGCCGACTTTAGAAGCAGCATTATCCGATAATTATTTTTGATACAAGTTGAACTTTGAAAAGTGAAAAAAAGAGAGAGAGAGAGAAAAAAAAAAAAAAAAAAAAAATATCCGGCACTGATTTAGAAGAAATAATTTTCATTTCATTTCGCATTTAGTTATGTTTATTGAAGTATTATTCCCTTATTAGATATTATTTATTTTCTATGCCAATTGTGTTTCCTCAACAACAAAAAAAATCCAGTACGAAATTCACCCACTTTACCGGACACTGTCGTGAAAAAACTAGCAGGTTAAATGGCTTTTTTTATGATCTTAATCGCTTCTCCGTTAAGTTTTCTTTCGATTTCAAGCATAAAAAACATATGTCACTGCAGACTTTCACCTCTAAAAATGCCAATTTCGAGAACACCATTAATTTATGGAAAAATTGACGTGAGAAAAAAAGTACTTTTACAAAAACCTTACTATGACCCTGATTAGAAGTAAACAAGAATATTTTTTTGATTTCATATGGTGTGAAACAATATTTTGAACCTATGAACGTAAAAAAAGTACTAAAAAATCTAACTAACGCTGAAATACAGGGTGTGACAATTTTGAAACTTGCACCCTACTAGCTCCGCCCCTGATAAGGTTTTTGAAAATTTTAAAAGCTCATTATACTCAGCCAAACTTGGACTTTAATTAACAGGAATAAAAAATATAGCATTCTATTTAAAATTCGCGAGAAAAATAAAAAAATATGGCCTAAAAGCCGGAAGGGCCGACCGGGGCCAAAAATAAATATGACCACAGGATGGGCCATAGAGCATTTCCTATACCTAAGACTTTACAGAATTGAAAAATTCCGTCGCGTTCAAAAGTTACGAGGGGGTGGCCACCTTTTCTGAAACATACTGTATTATATGTATATCTCGTGCGGCATAATATGATATAGAGATATAGACACTATCTACGTATATTGTGTATTAGGAAAAGAGGAACAAATGCACGAAAACATATAAATTCAAATCAGTCGAATAAGTCGAACAAATGACTTTGAATACATTTGTCTCCATTTACATCTAAGTCTTTGACGGTGCTTCGCTCGTTCTTTCGGATAAACAAAAATGTGTTTTCGACTTTCAAAGAAAAGGAGACTCTTCTGTTGTTATTGTATCGTTTTTGACATTCGCCTGACATGATTCTTCTTTTAAAACTATAAATGCGGAAAATAATTTACTCTGGAGTAAGACTTTGAAGAAAATGATGTAATAGAAGAGAAGGAGAAAAGATGAGTAGAAGATGGAAATGAAATAAGGAAGGGGGGGGGGGGGTCTTTTGTGAAACTAGAGATGAGATGAAAGTGTACGTCATCAGATTGTTATCAACTTGATCACAAAGGTACCTGGGCACCAACGCGACGTTGCCAAGTTTCACTTTTACTTCTCAGGACATGAGATTGTAAAACAAACCTCATTTTGGAGGACTTTTAACCAAATTAGGGTGTTCTTCACTTCATTAATTTGTGGTGGGTTTTTTTCTGAATAATTTTGTAGCCCATGTAGAGTTCTTATCGTCTTCATATAATCAAATTCAAATTCTTCAAATTGATCATCGTTATGCCGTTATTTTAATTATTTTATTTTAAATACATTTTTAGTATTGAGTTGAGTAGAAGTATATAATATAAAATTATATTACCACTCTTTTTGAACAAATTGTCTTACTCGAACAGTCTTTTTCATAAAATTTTACAAATCAGCGGAAAATTTTCAATAAAATGAAGAAAATAAGTGGTGTTCATTTTCATTTTCCTTAGCATGATTGGTCGAAAACTTCTTCAACTGAAAATAAAAATTCTAAATTACACCATTCTCTGGGAGGTACCAATAAAGTGCAAGTTTATATCAGATAATAACTGATGATAACTAAACTCTTTTTATTCAAGTTCGTAGCGATACGGAAAGTAATCTTACTTTTAATTTAAAACTGGAAAGCTTCCCAAGCAGACATTTTAAGTTTATGACATGAAAAGAGTTTCTTATAGTGATTACGGTGTCGTAAAATATCTAATTTTTTACGAGGTATTAACCCGATATTTTTTGAAAACTGTAAGGTTCATCGGCTTGCTGATGGTAATGCTACTATGACATTATTCCTGTTAATATTGCTGCTCTTGCATTTACGAGTGACTCGATTTAGGAAATTACGCAATGAAAAGTTTGCCCAGGACACATACTTCTTTCTACATAGTTCCTACATAATAAAAAAAAATCATAGATTCCTTAATACATATTATAATTAATAATCTCAAAATAAAATTATTTTAGAAACAATAATTAATTTCAAAACGATTTTACTAAGACATTTTTGAAAACCAATGGTAATGAGAGACGCCCAAGTTTAAGATCTACATCTGACACGTTCATTGCAAATGCAATGCGCTAAAATAAAACAATTACAGCTAATTTAATGTTGGTTACTTGGCAGAGAGCCCTCCTGTCTGTCAGTATTCTTGTACGGCTGATAATTTTACCTAGACCACAAGGGCAGACAGGTGGACACTTACATGATACTCAGGGGACAGTTATTACTTAACATGCATCTTATTTATATGAAACAATAATTTTATGCTTACACGTGACGTGTAAGACAATGCAAAGCCACCAAACTTGAGCAAAGATGTTAGCAGCCTGGCCACCATATAATTGAAGTCATCTTCAATCTGTGATGTTCTGGATGGCGTTTTGACACAAACTACATTGTCTAAGTTGTCATGTATACCTACCTACTTTCGAGCTACCTCAAAGGAACTCATGATATTAATGTTATGATAGTGAAGGCAGAAAGCAGTCTCAGAATGAGAGGTTTGACATTCGAATCTGTAGGTATGACACACGACCCATTTCTTGATACTTGTGTTATCTTTCATGCTATGCTAATTCTGGTCAAAACTAATTTACAACTGGGAAGTTCGTCTTTAAATTTGGCAAACGGGTTTTACAAATTTAATTTGTAGTTTTTTTTTGGCATTAGTTATTCTCCTTATCATGTGAATTTGCCATACAGGCACCGTGCTCGTGTTTATGTAGATTGATTGTTTGTAGTTATATAATATGGAATATATAATAATATGTAGGTACAAGATCACAATAGAATCGGCAGATTAATTGTCCTCAAGAAGCTGAGCTGACGTCAAATTATGAGGTACATTATTAGGTTAAACATGATGTCATCAGTCATTTTATTGGTATAGCTATTGTAATCATTAATGGGAAACCTCATTTCGACATTGCTAAAGAAATTAATTCCGTTGTATATATTGTAGGTATTGTATAAAAAATCATTTGAAGTAAAATAAAAGATCAGTGTTAAACAAAAATCCTTTTCGTCTCTATTTAGTGATTCATATGATGATTGTGTGACTCAGTGACTTTGATGTGAACATCTTACCTGCAAAATAAGACCTAGGTTTTTGTTGGAACAACACAACAAAGAAACTACTCATTTACAAGCACAGAGCGTCCCGTCAAACAGAAAACTGGCGTTGTCGACCGCAAGGAAAACGACTTTCATCAGGAAAATTCTAAAGGAAAATGAATAGCAACAGAAATTCATTAAGTAGAAAGCAAATTTTATAATAATGACAAGAATATACTTTGACGAAGGAAAGAAAAAGAGACTGAAAACTTTTAATAAAAGTTGAGAAGGTCTCGCAGGACATCATAAAGAGACAGGGGTCGGAGATGAGGACTATAAAGTGAAGGTTCAGATCTGGCTGAGACACAAGCAGAGTCTTCACTTTCAATGACATTGTAAGACATGAGACATTTCAATCCTTACACAATAAAAACGGAATTTTCAATATTGCTTCAACGGTAAAAATACAGTTTAATTCGGTGAACGAATTTTTCTTACCTAATTCCTTAATTGTGTCGAAAAAAATACGTAGTACAATATACTAGTAATTCACTGGACAGTTCTTTTTGTGGTAGAGTGATTAAGGCGCTTGTCGGGTAATCCAGGTAGCCAAGAGATCCGTTGTCTCGGATCGCAATCAATACTCAATACATGGACAATTGGACATATATCTCTATCTCTATATATAAAACAGAAATAAGGACTACCTACCTACCTACCTATGTTTGTTTGTTTGTTTGTCCGGAGTTGTTTAGCCAAAACGGTAAGAGATAGCGAAAAATGTCTCAGAATTGACCCCCTCAAAACCATTATCGCTATGTCCATAAAAATTATAAAAAGTTCAAAAAGGCATTGCTGTCCAGCAGTACGGCCATGCCTTAGAAAATTTGAAATTTAGTCCCGTTGCAAAGCACGGGCAAACGGCTAGTACCTATATAAAACAGAAAAAAAGGACTACCTACCTACCTATGTTTGTTTGTTTGTCCGGAGTTATTTAGCCAAAACGGTAAGAGATAGCGAAAAATGTCTCAGAATTGACCCCCCCAAAACCATTATCGCTTTGTCCAGAAAAATTATAAAAAGTTCAAAAAGGCATTGCTGTCCAGCAGTACGGCCATGCCTTAGTAAATTTGAAATTTAGTCCCGTTGCAAAGCACGGGCAAACGGCTAGTTTGATATATATGAGAAAAAGAGCACAATATGATGGCACCAAAAAAATACTGGGTTAAAGGGACTCCTCAGTCCTATTCGGTTACACGGTCAGTATAACTATACTCTGTACTAACATAATATAAATATTTACTGTACAATTTTTTTTTTTAATATTAGTGATGGAAGAAAAAGAGCGAGTTACCAAATAGGACTAATATCAAAAGCAAACTAGACTTTACTACTAGAATATCTTGTGAGTAGTTGAAAGGGTTTTTTTCGGGGGTTTCATAAATTATTACAAACTCACTTACACTCGGAAATGTATCTCATTTTCCTTCCTGCCTCTGCTGCATTATTGAAGCGGCTCTAGTACCATCATATGCGCCGCTTTTGCTGTTTCCAATTAAGTCCGGGCAGATGTAAGGTTGGCCCGAATGGAGAGGGTGGGTGGATCAGACGGTGAGGCGTGATACCTGGGCAACTTACTCCAGGCATGTTTCCCTCAGCTGTTGTAGCAACATATTTATGTAGCGAGAAACACGTTATTGCTTCCGCAGTTTTGAGAGGGGGATCCTGATGTTTGTGGTTGAGCAGATTTGCTTCAAAGTTTAGTTCATCCCTTAAGATTGTGTCTTACCTGTGCTTCTATCCATAGAGTTTCAATCCTCAAGCTCTTTATTTTGGTAGAAGAATGACTCCAAAACATACAATCAGCATGTTTGTGTTTAATATAAATTAACCTCTGTACGTATTTTGGTTTCAGTATTTTATTGGTATTGTCTTCTATCGGCACCGTGGCGTTGTGCATCACAAGTATTCTTATACTTGTTATGAAAATTATTTATTGCAAATTATTGGATATTATTGCTATCAGTTTAATATTACTATGAGTTGCTATTATATTTTCAACTAAAGTAAAAGTTCTAGATTCTATTCCATCTTGTAGACAAGATTTACTCGTAGAGTAGAATAAACCAAATTACTTATACCTCAATATCAGGCCAGGTCATAAAAGAACAATAAAATTCATCTCAATGACATAATATTCTGAGTCATCTTTTCTAGTAGATACAACATACAACCTATTACTAGTTTGTTTTTTTTTTTTTTAATACTGATGTTATATTCTATCTTCTACATATTTTGGTCTTTTTCTGTCGAGGTGGTGTAAGGTCTCATAATATCATTTTTAACTAACGTAAACTGTTTCAACTCTGCTAATGGAAATTCCTACCCATCATGAATGAGCACAAAATTTCTGTGATACCTAAAAAATATGAATTAGTATGTACAAAGGTAGATATTTATGTAAATAAATAATGACGTATGATAATTATGATATATTATGTATTAGCAAAGTCTTAGTAAGCTCTCTCTGCCGATTTGACAAACCGTCTGAAAAACATCGCTATGGGCGAATTGAAAATTAAATTATTGAAATGCTTGTATGCATCATCATGCTCAGGGCAGCGGAAACATTGCGAAGCTAAGTATATTTTTATCCTCTTTTAATTAAAGAGGAATCAGCATTTTCAAATGAAATTTCGTGGGACAAACGCCACCCTCGCAGTTTTATTATTTAACATTATCCGCTCTGACAAAAATCATCCCCCATCCTGCAGAACTTTTCAACCCTTCAGCATTTCGCAATCCTTTGCGTTACAGAGGAGGAATGTCCTCCCTCCTTTCTCTCCCCTCCTAGTTATCCCTCCCAGGACACGAGGACGAGTCATATTATATGCTGGTACAGTGTGCCTTACAAGTTCTGATAACATTAATTAATTAATATAAATGAGTTTTTTAAAGGCAGAAGATTTTGTTTGACTGGCTTGAATCCAATATTTTTAAATCACCCTCTATAACTCCATAACAGATAATATTAAAAAAAAAACAGTTAATTTTTTTAATGAGAATAAAAAATATTAATTTATCCTTAGTGTCCTGAAATCTCATATGAAAATGAAATCGTTAATTTTCAAGCAAATATATTGTTCAATCTAGTAAAATACTGCTACGAGGGGCTTCACTGTACTTTATCTGGCTCCGACAACCCAGGAGAGCTGTTTCCATCAAGTGGATAAATATGGTAGAGGAATTTTTCCAACATCATCTTTGATATTTCTGAGTGTCCCTATACTGTTTTGAAATAGATTAATGGTTTCCTACGTAGACATCAGGTTACTCCTATCTCTCTTTTGTCCTTCCCGCTTGTTCATCCTTGCTGGATAGTTGAAAGTTTTCAAATTCCAGCTTTCATTCGAGATATTGGGAAACATGTGATGGTCGCTGGCTCCATTATGAATGATTTGGAACATAATTAATTTGTACAAATCCAAATTCATCTCAATTAAGACTGTAGAGACTCTTTAGGACAAGAAAATCACAGTACATACTTTCTTCAAAGAACAGTGGGTAATAGAAATGGGTACATGGTCCTCAAGATGGTTGTCCAACATCACAACAGTCGGAATAAAAATGGCAAAATGGTAAAGAAGAAATAACTCTCTCACTAACCCGGTTAGAGACTCTTTCCGCCCTACCTATTCCTGAAACCTTCGAACGGTCGCAAAAGGAATTCACAATATTACTCAATCTATTCATTTATATTCAACTTGTAAAATTTGCAGAAATTGGACAGAATATTATACAAAGTGCATGGATAGGATGCACTCCTGCATTGCAGGATCATGTTCAACTCCGGAAGGGTTATGGGTAGAAATGAGAATCTATATGAGGAGATAAGGGAAGTCGCATTGGAGGAAAGAAAACACTGAACAGAGAGGAAAATGAATTTGAAGATTATATTGCAAACGAATTTGAAGATATGAAAAAACAATTGAATGGAAAAAGCAGAGCTATGCATAATATCGGCAGCATCCCCCTACGTCTCAATCATAATATGAACCTCCTCCTACCCATTGCATGTTCCCATCATTCCTGCTCCCTTCTCTAACTCCTCCTCCTCTACTTCCCTGTCTTCAGCAATTCTTCTATTTCTCTTGTTCAATTTCGGTGAATCTTTTATGGAAAATTTAATTTGACTTACCTATTTTCGATTCACTTGAACAATGGTAGCAGAGCAAAATTCTTTAATTTAGGTTTTATTAGGTTTCAGCTCCAGGAGTAATATTTTCATCGATAAGCTATGAATGCACTTCGTAATATTCGTAATATCGTTGTGTAAGGAAGCAGATATAATCATATTCTGCAATAATATAAAATTTGGCATTGAATTTACTATCGTATCTACTAATTATATTTTAAAAACGAATAACTTGAGAGAGAGAAACACAGAGATCCATTAAATTAAATTTGAATAAATGTGGCGTACCTTGTTTTTGTTATTTTTAATTCAAGAGCGCAGATTACCATAATTTTTAATAAAATAAAAGAACAAAAGTGAAAATAATATAGGAGAGAGAAAAAATTGAAACTCATTAACCCTGGAGTGTTCCTGTGTCATGCAGTAAGACTGGATGATGTGCTATTGTAAATGAATGGATGTTACATTTGTACACATAATAATTTAATTTAATCTTGTTATACTTTAATTTTTACCTAAAAGAAGAGATTGTGTCTATGTCGTATTTTATGTACCAATTAAGCAAACAAGCATCTATTCAAGTGTCTGTTCTGGTTGCTGCGCATCGCGTCGGTCGGCAGAATACATGATAAAGAAAAAGATAGTGACGTGATATGACCATGGCAGTTGAAAGCGACGTTAAAAAAAAAAAAAAAAAAAAAAAAAAAAAAAAAAGTGAAAAGCATCCACCTAAAATTCGGTCTAATCATCCTGATAGACACCATAAATATTTCTTTTGAAAACATTTAACACCATCACTTTCTTTTCATTCAACTCCGCATCTTCACATCCAAACAACTCCTTCAGATTCAAATTTTAATACAGATCAGACAGATCACAAGTAAATTGTGGACTAAGTTAGAAATTCTGATCAGATGAAAGATATTTCAATTTAGACAATCTCAACTATACTGGGTAGGTGTACTGACTAAAGTTCAAGTCTGACTGGGTTAAAGAAAATTTCATTATTTACATATTTATGAATACAATTGAAAAATAATGAGACTCGGCATGAATATAAATTAAGTGTCTATCCTACTTTGATTCTGTCTTTCTAGAAAAAAACAACACTGACATCAGATACATTTAATGAATGCCTTGTTACTTTGTAATACAAAAACGTTAACCATATTATTGACAATACCTACACCATCTGAAGAGGAATATTGAAAGGTTTTTTTTGAAAAGTTATTGTAATTGTGTTAATCACTTTCGTAATATCACAGCTACTCAAACTCGCTTTACTAAATTTACGCTGAAACCGGGACTTGAACCACCTACCTCCAGGTTACAAGTCTGCCGCCTTATCGATCAAACTACTGAGGTCGGAATAATGATTTTGTTAAAGAATTTCAAAATTATGAACTTTTTACTTATTTAATAATCAATAATTTCACGGTACGTAATTGTGTAGAACATATCCATAGTAAGTTTACACGTTAATTGTAGACAAGTACAATTTAATTTAGTACAAAACCATTTGGCATAATTATTATGATCCACGAAAATCACAACAAACGATAACTTCAAGAGTTCTTAAAATAAATCCATAGCTACTATAGTTTATAATAAAATTGCTTGATAGCATAAATTATTTAATCTATAAGTTGTAAAATTGTTACTTTAGCTCACTTCACGAAGGACAATGATCTTTTTTTGTATTCGCTGTTAATATCTAAATAAAATTTACTTCTCTCCTGCCACTGTACTTATTATTGTTTGCACTTTGTAATTTGTGAGCCGGGGGATTCGATCCAGCACGTTAAGTCTTAAGTCGTATTTTTCTTTCTAACCAGAAAAAATTTCCTGGTTAGGTTTTTTCCAAATATTTCCATTTTATTCCAAGGTCATTCGTAAAAGAAAAATGCGTTTGGTTACTTTTAAAGATAAACAATGGACTTAACCTATAAAAGAACTGGAAGCAAGAATTTTCTACTTCCACTTTGGTTAGCAAACTCTACTGGCGCTATCTTGACGAATCCTTTGGAACTAACGTTTTTCGTGTTTTTTATAACTTTGGAAGTGGAAATTTTTCCTATTCCAAAAGAAAAATGACTTGCTTCCAGTTTGGTTCATTTTATTCCCGTTTGGTGAGAAAGAAAAATACGGCATTAATAATACGTCATTCTGAAAGCTAGCATGGAATGAATAATAATGTTTTACAATTGCTACAGTTAAATACCTTGTATTTTTAGAATAGAATGGTCTGTTGTAATTATACTTTAAAATTAAAAAATATACTAACATAGAATAATGTGCAAGTTAGATAATTAGTGCATATTTAAATTCAGTCTTGAACCAAAGTTCGAAAAACTGTTTTTTCCATTAGGATTTAAATAAAAATCAGCTCTTAATGATTTCATTAGTAAAGTATTTTCTTTTACTTATATCTACCTTGTTTTTTGTTCAATTTTAGGAATAGAACCAGGATGAACTATTATTAACAGTAAGATGAACTGCATGGAACTTGTTTCGGTGGAAAAACAACTGCATAGAACATCATAAAGACTTTAGTTATAAAAATAATATAATTATGTGGAGGAAAAAAATGCTCTTATGTGTTCTTCCTGAAAGAGAAATCTAAAGTTTAAGAGATAATTATTATTTAACTTCATAAAAGTGAACTGATCGTGGTAGTAAAAACTATAAAACAGAAACTAAGTACCTACATCCACAGAAAAAAATTGAAATTTTTCCAAGTGTTAATAAAAGCTACAAAATTATTGAAGAATGTAATCTAGCAGCAGCAGTTAAAGAGATTTCAAGACTGAAGAAATGAACTTTCTTTTTAATGGAACAATAAAATAAAATACTGAGAATTTCGTTCTGACATTAAAACGTCATGGATGACTTTGCTGAGAAACTAAGTTGAAACATTGTGTTCATTCAATCCTTTGTTTGAAATCTGTGTAAATTGGACTGAAAACTTTTTTTTGTTTGTAACATTTGTGTTAAAGTTTGAACCAAATGTACAAAATCATTGAATGTTATCGAAACGTTGAAAACTGTAACAACAATTTAGCATGTTACAAAATTGAACAGTTTTGGCGGAAAGTGTCTACCTGTGAGCTTGGACAAACGCAACAAGATCAACAGCCCAACCACAACCACGTCATCTGGCAATACAACAACACAGCTGCCACCACACAACCAAGCAGCAATCTTTGCAACGCAGCTATGCATCATTAACGAGCCCACCTGAAAGTACTATTTCTATTTGAATACGTTTTTTTGGACATGTAGATTCTTCTTCACTGTGTAGTGGTTATTTTTAGGAAGACACGCTCTGACAGGGTCGAACATTGAAATTTTTGTCACTGCTGTTAACTAATGTGATAATTAATGTAACATTGAATCTAAATGCTCAAAACAACAGCTCACACTTTTTAATATCCTCCAGTATTGGGATTTTTATAAAAATTAATTAGTGTTCATGGCAGGTATTGTTTTTGCTATTTATGCACTCTTAGATGTAATTTTTCTTCTTCCTGATTTTAAATCGAACTATACAAAAAATTGATGTAAAATATTTTGTAATTTCAGAAGATAATTTTTCACAAGTTAGGGAGCACTGGCAACATGGGCTTTTCCCATTGTTCCATTAAATGGTTCAGATGTGGGTATATAGAAGATTATCAAATGCGACAACACTGTATGTGAATCCCTGAATATATTCCGGGATTATCACTTCCAATTACTAATACCTACATGACATTCTCGGCTAGAATATACAATGTTTAATTGCTCGTAGAACATTTAATCTGGTGCTATTCTACTACTCTCTCATTAAGATGTGTGTCTTCTGTCAGGGTTATTAGTGTGATTACGTTCCTAGGTATGATACATAACTCCGCAGTTATAGAAATCATCATCATTATCACGAGAAGGATAATAACAGATAAAATTAGGGTACTAATGACCCAGACATGACAAAGGGTGACAATTATAAATCCTAGTTAAAATTTTACCACTTACATAGGTACATGGATATCTGTTCCAATTAATTCCATTCCATGTATCATTTCAAGCTATGGGTAATGGTGCGTGTATGGATCTGGGATATCAAAATTGGTAAAAAAAAAAAAAGCCTCTAATAATCCTACTTGAAATATATCCTGCCCTACGTGATAGGATGCCTGTATTGTCTAGTTTTCTGTTTTATCTTTTGTTTATACTGATACTTAAAGGAAAATATTGAAAATTCCAAGTTATTGCTTAAACTTATTTTATTCATTTTTCGTAAGCCATTTTGCAGCTATCTGGTACAATCGGCATTGTAGGCCATATTAGGTCTCACAACACTTTGGTTATTCTAGATTGCATTGCTCACCAATATATAATTTGAGAACGCAAGGTTATCACAAAGTCAGATTTTATTGAAAAACAAATTAAAGGGATTGTTGATAAATGTGTCAATTTTCACTTCACCCTGTTTATAGTGTATTCTGTCTTAGTCCTCCTTGATAGAATAATTATGATCCCCACACTGCCTACAGTCTATGACATGAGTGAAATGACTTGGTGCCGTTGTCACCATAACAATCGCTCTGACCTATTAAATGAGGCACTATACATATGTAATAATAATTATGTCTATAATTGTTGTGACAATCAAGATTGCTTGGCATTAATTTAATTGTCCCTACCAGTGAGGGACACATTAATATCTGTCCCTTGCTTCTGGACTCATTTCAAATCCGAAATCCCAGCATGACATCTCGATCAAGATGCAAGACAGCAGTATGTGCACTTACACTGCTTGTGCATGCTTCTCAGATACCTAATCTAGTGGAGTGACGACGAAAACTGCATTCTTATTGTGTGAACTTACGTCTCATTGGGTACGTAGCTGTAATGCTGCTGTGTGTCTTTTCTTATCGTTTTTCTATTCAATTTTATCCAGTGTATATGTAAAATTGAAAAGAGCACCAATATTTTACAGCAAAAAATAATACGTTATTTTCTTTCTGTAGAATCTGAAAGAGTTTGCAATGGATGTAGGCTGTAGATAGTGTTGGTTCAGTTAGGTCTTCATGTCTGTGCGTATAGCTAGTACTGCAGACGGCTGATGGTGCATTGGTACAAGACGCTGAACTGTTGACTAGTGATGATAGTAGTCGGTTGATTTTAGATTCTCATTCCAGAGGGCGACCTATCCTTGTTTCATGAATTTACCAACATCCTTTTATTTAATAAAATTAAATTTCCAGTCATGTACCCTATATTAGTCCATCACAGAAGTCCAGACTCAGAAGCTAAACATAGAGAAATGATGAAGGAAAATATATACATGTTCCCATTCAAGCAGTATATTTATTTATCTAAAGCAAGTCTAACCAGTCTGGTAATATTAAAAAAATATATTATTTTAATATGAATCAACAGAACCGTGTGAGAAGAGTTTCTGTCCCGCCCCCTCTTGTTCTCCCCAGACCTCAGCAATCAGCATTGGAAATAGATATTTATTTGAATGGAAACACAAAGCAGGGTGGTTGCATGTTGATGCACTCGGCTGTCTAATTTACAAAATATTTACAACAACGCCAGGAATGCACGCGGGATGGAAATCACTGGCTCGATGTTTTCCATTATGTTTTCCGGTAGGCCAAGCATGAGAATGTGTGATTTTTATGAAAAGGATTTCCGATTGTTTGCTTCGATATAGTCTGAGCCACGTCCTGTTCAGGCGGAAAAGATTCAAACTCGAGCTTCCATTGATATAGGTAAAACAAAAGTATTTTGGAAATCAGCCTAAACACACCTGCCTCTGAACCTCTTGGGAAATGTTTAGTAAAAAAATATTTTTTCACCGGATTGGCTGACTTTTGTCTACTAGATCTTCTCTCTTAATTGTGAGTCCTGGTTCCAACAATTTTCATGTCAACATAAGAACCCAATGATGCACTTTTTCATTATTTCCTGCAAAGAGAAAAATTAAAAAGTATCAAAATGATATCTGGGTGGTGAGGAAGGAGTTCCAATATTTGTCGCTGACACTCTGTCTGCAATTTCAATTTTAACGTCAAAACACTTTAAATTTATGACACACCAATTTTCCAACTACACAAGTCCAAGTGTACAAAACTTTTGTTTTATTGACGCGACAGTCGTTTATAAAATACACTCGCAGAGGAGCTGTTTAACCCCCCCTACCACTTGGCAATGTAACAATAATTACACTAAACTCCAACACAGAATATAATAAAGTTCACAAAATGTTTGACTTTTCGACCAAAAAAAAAACTTTATGAACTTTTTTTGAACAATTTATCAAATGCTGCTTTCTGTTGAAGCACACGGAGTTTTTAGGGTTATTATTTATTATTTTCTGGTTTTCTCCCCTTCGGGGTTATTAGTCCTTTACTAACAAAAAGTAATTATTCTTTTGCCTATAGTCATGAGTGTCATGACGTATCATGTGCGTTGATTTTTACGTTCAATTTTATATGTACAGTTGAACTACCAATTTCTGCATTTTATATAATTATCTATCAGTCACCTTTAGCCTCAACAATAGAATATCTACTTTTGAGTATATCTTAATATTAAGATACAAAGTTTGACGAAATAAAATACAAATATTATTCCTACTTTAATTACCTATAAGGAATAAATATTTTTTGTAATTTTCTAGTTCTGACAGAAAAAAAAGAAAGAAAAAAAGAAACACAAGGATATACCTATTTCTAGTTTATATTTCACTTTTATAATATTTCAGATTTGAGGTGGAATTAAAATAATATGAGTTACCGAAGAGGTCTCAGTGCATTGTTCATGTATCTGGCAGTAACTTTGTAATAATTTATAGTAACAATTTTATTTTATAGCGCAGAAAAATATTCGGTTAGACCACTTTTTTGAAAATTTCACATTAAGTCAAATTAAAAATTCAAATTAAATTTATTGTTCTTTATTTCCATTTCAAAATAAAATGAGCGCGTGTTGAAAGTTTAATCAACTGTAGGACTGTAGTTGAATTCGGTAACGTATCAACCCATAAAGTATAGTAGGTCCTGGGTACATTCTCGTACTAGAATTTAGAATTCATGGATAGCATTGAAAAAATATTAAAATTCATTATTTGGCTCTGTCAAAACAGAATCAATCTCGCACAATATGTTTATAAAATAAGTGAAGAATAGTCTAAGAGTAAAAGATTTCGCACATAAGATTGTAAAGCCTAGTTTCCACAACGAGGGACTCGCCGAGTCTCGTCCAAAATTCGGCCTCGTGCGAACACAAAAGTTTATGGCCTGTACGAGCAGCAAATGAACTGGGAACAAAATGAATTGCGCTTTGCATAAAAATCGTGAACGTCCGTGGTTTGCCAAGCCAAAGGTTTGCCCCGCAGCGCGCCGTGAGAAAGCTTGACAATCCAAGGCAAGTCTTTACAAATCACCCAACGGCGCGTGGTACACTGTAGCTCGGACGAGTCACGTCTTGGGAACTAACAAAATATATTATCCCCCCAAAAACACCACTTCGTGGTTAAAAAAAGAAGAACGCCTCACTCAAAAGAATGATTATATTTAGCTAAAAATAAATGATATCAAATTGAGAACACCTTGCCACCTCTCTTTCTGTATCTCTGTACTCCTCTCTGAATTTATTCCTCTTATGTTTATCTTCTTTATCCTTTCTAGGGGTCACCCCAAACTTGATTTCTCTTTAAATTTACTTGTTGCACGGCAATAAAAAATGGTGGTCGGAGTATGATTTTTCTGAACTTATTTGATTTGAATCGAGAAAATTACACCGCGACCGCCTTTTTTATTGCCGTGCAACAAGTAAATTTAAAGAGAAATCAAGTTTGGGGTGACCCCTAGAAAGGATAAAGAAGATAAACATAAGAGGAATAAATTCAGAGAGGAGTACAGAGATACAGAAAGAGAGGTGGCAAGGTGTTCTCAATTTGATATCATTTATTTTTAGCTAAATATAATCATTCTTTTGAGTGAGGCGTTCTTCTTTTTTTAACCACGAAGTGGTGTTTTTGGGGGGATATCAGTTCTTTTTGTACGAAAATATAGGTTCATACACTACTGAAACATTATGAATAACAAAAGTAAATAAGCTGGGAAAATGTAAATGTACCAAGTTGTCTTTTTTTTAAGATATAGTTTTAGCAGTACGTATTTAATTTTTCCAAGGTCAATATGTATTTGGATCACAGATTTGGCCCCCTGAGTCCCCAAATTGAGTAAATAATATATAAATTTGCAATGCAAGACCTTTTGATTCTATACTCAACATCAGTAGGTTTATCTTTCAATGCTAAATAGACCTCGGGGCCTCCTATGAGGGACACTAAAACACCTGGATTTACGAATGCCAAAGAAATTAATTTGTAATCACCTTATCAAGGTGAGGTAATGAGTTCTCTCCCGTTGACCTTTTCTTACCCGAATTCTCTCCGGCTTGTTGCAGGGGTCACCACGAGTATCTCTCCCGGAAATAAGACCATGCTTTTTTACATTAGGCATTTAAGAAAATGAAAACTATAAAATTATCATTTTTATATAAGAATCGGCCTTTTATAAGGAAATCTTTTAAATCTCTAACTAATGAAAGGCAATGCCTTCAGTGTATAGTAGGTAAAATACATAGAAGGCCATGCCTCAGGAATATAGTAGGGTTAGGGATAATATATAGAAGGCAATTCCTCGGGTTTATAGTAGGGTTAGGTAAATATATAGGCCATGCCTTGGGTTTATCATAGGGTTAGGAAAAATACATAGAAGACCATGCCTCAGGTCTATATCAATGATTCCTAGGTGTTTCGATTATAATTTTTATGCTAGGTCTAAACTATGTAGGTATAAAATCAGGTAAAAATGCAAGCGACGCGACGGGAGACAATTTGGTGTTGGTAAAACCATGAGCGGGAGAACTCGGTGGTGACGTCCCTTATCAATACCTCACGAGGTATGAGTGTACCCCGGACATAATGGACAGAGAAAAAAAACTTCCCTGAAGGGGATCGAACCCAAGTCATTATGCGTGCAAGACTAGTATGCTACCCACTTGGCCAAAGTCACTACTTTGTCACAATTATTAGTGAGTAGCATCGATATTATGAGAGCTAATTCATCATATTTTATCTCCATCCAACCATGATTGTCCAAAATCAATCTCGTAATGCCGCCACAGGTCATTGCCCAATTCTGCATCTACTAAAATTTTCCTCGCGAGGGTAATGGGGTCGTCATGAAGATCAAACATAAAGATCGGATAAACAAAACAACGTTAAGCCCACATTGAAAATATATGTAGAGCTAAAAAAATTCGTCCCCGCCAGGATTCGAACCCATGCTAACTGGGTGGCAGGTCGAGCATGCTACCAATGGACAAAGTTATCTTCCAAAGAAACGGACAGAAAATGAACTAAATTAATACTTGGAAACTTAAACATTAAAATTTTGCAGTGAGAGAGCGAGGTCATCTCGAAAAATACATACTGGCCAAGATCTGACCACTAAGCTAAGGATTCGAAGGTACCTACCCGCCAAAGAAAATGAAAAGGCCACCAGGTGCCACCCAGTGGACCGGATGAAGGAATAAAATCAATAAATTTGGTATCTGCTCATCAAGATCTTTCATTTGATACCACTTAAGATTAGTATTATCCTTCAATTCCCGATTTGGGCTCCCAAAACCCGAGGCCGCCCAAATGGGCCGCCCGCTTATAATTTAGATTTTTTTTTTGGTCCGGGCTCATCTCCATTATATTTTGATCACTTTAGACACCTCACTTAATCTTCAGTGCCAAGTTAAAGACACGAAGTCGGGTCTCAAAGGATCCGTATGAAAAAAAAAAACAGAAAAAAAAAAAAAAAAAAAAAATTATGAATCTTTTCATGTCTTTCACGATTGTTGGGGGGTCTCGAAAATAGGGTTCCCAGTGGCCTAGGAAGTCAAACAAAGAGTCAAATCAACTTATTTTTCAACGTAGAGCCCATTTCTGCAATAAAAATCGCGATTTTTGAAATTCATGTTGCACTTTTCGCTGGCTGAAAGTACATGAAATGCATGGGAACTATGTTTTCCGTAACCTTACACTCTGCCGGGCTGTCTCTTTCTTTGTATAGGCGTTCTTCACACCTCGGCCGAGGTGTTTGATAATGGCTATATCCAAAACGCGTTTATTTTGCGATATTCCAGAAATTAATGACCTCACATCCGGAAAGTTCTAACGTCTCTATTCTAACACTTTTATTTGTAATAGGCGAGATCTATTAACCCCAAGTTCCCCGACATACAAATAAACATATGTAGTTTTGTAAGAGATCTCATGTAATTAGGAAGACTGGCTATGTAAGTCATTAATTTTCTTATTTTGAATTCGCATTTTCTTTCTTGCAATTCCTTCCGAAGCCACATTGGATCGGTCCATAAGAAAATAAAATACTACAAAGAAGAAAAAAAACATATTTGGGTTTTTTCTCTCCCCAATGTGGCTTAGGAATTGTGAGAAAGCAAATGCGAATTCAAAATAGAAATTAATGGCTTTCTAATTACTTAAATATTTATCTTGTGGACTCGCAAAGTTTGCGCAAAGTTCATCACGGCTTGTTACTACAAGATATATCAAATTACTTTCTCCAAGAAAATAAAACTTTAGACTTTAAATAACGAAGGAGTCACAAGTAAGGAGGTGGGGGAAAACAGTGGAGTATTTGAGTGAATAGACCAGTTCTCGTCAAATTAATGAAGTTAACCAACGCCAAGTGAGGTTGGGACTGGGATTGGTGTCCATTTAAATTCGAGCCTTTGTGATGATGATTTGTACGTTTCCAGCCATTGGAGGGTAAAACCCTCTATTCGAATAACCCACATGTTTGAGGTTGTGTTCAACACTTTTTTTAAGTTGCATGGGTTTAACGTCGCTTTCAATTGTATTGTCATATCACGACGGGAGTACTACCCTCCATTCGCAGGAAACTCTCAAAACTTGCTACCCACATTAACCTCACCTCTCTAGACGTTGCATAAATTCGGTGATCCTACGTGAACCGGTGCATTTAACGCGCTATCTATTTACTGTTTTAGTAGGTTTTATTTAAAAACAGACATAAAACGGATAATTACCTACATTGAAGAAAAACCATCCCACTTCGTACTTTTAATGTCTATTTGACTAAATATACTGAATTGCTCGAAACCAACATAAATGAAATATACACATTTGAAAACCAAAATTACATTTTTAACGAATTGAATGCATTTTCCTGAGCTCTCTTATTAACTTCATTCAGGTTAATAAGGGTTGATGTTTTGTGATTTTTAAACAAATGGAGCGTAAAACCGTCTGGAATGGCCCAAACTGTAAAGGTATGTTAAGAATTAAGTTCGGTTTTGGAATTAAAAAAAAAATGTTTTTTCTTTCTTTCCATGTAAAGTCTAAAACAAAATCCCATCCCTGAAACCCGCGGTACGCCACTGCCAGCACCAATGTCGGGTATGGGGTGTTGTAACGGGAGTGAATCAGAGATATCCTAGCAAGATGAAAACATCATAATTGAGGAACCTGAAACCCGTGCAGGCAGCCTCAGAACTTGAGACGAACAATCATTAAGATGCTAGCAGACATGCGAGGAAACCGTCTTTAGAGAAATAGAGCTGTGTACGTTTACACTGTGAAGTGGAAGGGTATTAAGTAAGGTAATGGGTATCTATGAAGTACTAGGACATACCCACTCGATCTACTTTCCTTGCTGCAAACTGAAACTTCAATTTGCATTCACAACATAGCAGAACACCCACCCCGAATCCCACATGGTTCAATTATTTACCGAGATTTAAAAATCTATTGGGAGGTGTAAAAATTACGAAGGGCTACTGCTGGTACATATCTGAAAACAAGTAGAGATACACATACTCATTAAAGAAAATAAAGCTGAACATACTCTGTCGAAATAAAAACTTGTACTCGTATACATAATTTACATTATCTCTATAGTTATGAAATTGGTGGTTTCCCCTACAAGAAAAAATCTCTTAGAATTCTTCAAATTGATTGAGGGTAAAAATAATAAAATAATTATAACCTTTGAAAGGCAAAAGAATAGAATAAAGCCCAGCAGTGATGTGTAGGTGAATGATGTGTTTGAGGTGATAGGTGTGAAAAAGATGTGAAGGAGGAAGAGGACGAAGTGGAGGAAAAGGGTAAGCAGGAGTAGGAGAGGAGGAGAAG
Source organism: Bactericera cockerelli (assembly GCA_024516035.1). Taxonomy (NCBI): domain Eukaryota; kingdom Metazoa; phylum Arthropoda; class Insecta; order Hemiptera; family Triozidae; genus Bactericera; species Bactericera cockerelli. The sequence continues at coordinate 32,908,526 of CM044955.1, read as the reverse complement.
AAGGGTAAGAAGGAGGAGGAGGAGGAGAAGAAAGTTGAGGAGAAAGAGGAGAGAATGCATTGTAATAATATAGTGTGAGAATGCTAACAACAGCTTGAGTGGTAATTTATAGGCGCAAAACGCAACGATATACAGGAGAGCTATAGGGGGGCTAACGGTACACAGGAGAGTTATAGGGGGGCTAATGGAGCACAATAGAGTTATAGAGGGGTTAACAGTACACAGGAGAATTATTGGGGGGTTAACGGAGCACAGAGGGTTTCTTACATTTTTCTTCGGAGAAAACATTCCCATTGTTCTTTTACGTTAGCTGTGTTTAATTAATTATTAAATTTATGAGCTGAACTATTTTAGTTTCATTACTAATAATGGTTAATGAATAGAATAAAGTACAGAGATACCCAACTAAGAATAATACTCATATCCTTCCTAATCTAGAACCCACGGGATTGTCTTGTGATGACGGTAAGCACCTCGATGGTTTTTTTTTTTTTTTTTTTTCATCATTCCTAGTTCCTTACTTAATGCTTGGTCCAGGATACCACGCGTGTGAACACTTTGCTCGTTCGTACGAACATAAGTTAACAAAACTTCATACAAACATACACCAAAATGCCTTGTCGTGAACCCAAGTAGTCTGCTGCTGAGTTAGCTTAGGTGAAAAACCATTCAATTTACGAAAAGAAAATACCTAAGGCCGAGGCTACGATAGGAGCGTCAAGCGGTGAGCGGTAAGCGGCGAGCGGCAAAATGAGAATTTTATGTTAACATTTAAAACAATGGAACTGCTTAGTAGGATAAAAAAAATCGCGGTGAGCAATAAGCGGCGAGCGGCAAAATGAAAATTGTATGTTCACATTTAAAACAATGGAAATGCTTCGTAGGATAAAAAAAAATCGCTTGACGCTAGCCGCTCCTATCGCAGCTTCGGCCAAGAATGCTGGTTTTAATTTTCAAGCTGTCTTGTTGAAGACCATGGGTTCCTGGTTGAAGACACGAGCATTTGATTACACCTTACTTACTTACTATTTTTTTTTAATAAGATTCCCCTGATAAAATTGTTTTATTGTTGATTAAAGAATTCGGGGTCCACTCATACCTCGTGAGGAAAAATGAGTAGCTGCTTTAATGTTAGCAGCGACCTGTGGCGGAATTATATGCAAAAATAAGATATTGGGATATTAAAAATATGGAAAAGTCCTATAATTCTGCGCTACCCACTAAAATTGCGATATAATAACACAAAGAAACACATTATTTTCGACTTTTTTCTAATACTAAATAATTGATCGTGTGGACCTTGGTACCAAAGAGTCTCATAATTCAACATTCTCTTTGGAAGAAAACTTTATTTTATTTTTATTTTTTTAGAAAAAAAAACTTTTTTCCCTCCCTCGCCGCCCCTGTGTATAATCTTAGTTGAGGTATTTAAAGTCTTACCTGGGGAATATTTAATAGGAATTATGTCTTCCTGTACTTTTCCCCCGGCGTTCTATCCGTAAACTCACAACCTTCTGGTGTTCTCTGTTTCTTCTTCTACTTCCCCTTCTTGACTCTCAGTCTTCTTCTTATTCCTGTTTCTTCTTCTTATCATTTATCCCCTTTTCTTTCACTTCATCTTCAGCTGTGTCAGCCTCATCCTGGGGTATAATATTTTAATAAGTTTCTTGCTTCGGATTTTACCCTCTTTCCCCTGTTTTGTTGGAATGGATGGACTTATAAAAAACAGAGTTATTAGAACATATTTCTTTTTAAAAATAAGTAAAAAAAATATTCATAAAATATTGTAAGACCGGCAACAAGGGGTAGGTAGCATCGTTTTAATTAATCCATGTTCATAATTAAATGGAATTCATTTAACTTGGGATGTTGTAGGCAAATTTGTTTTGAAGATTATTAAAAAGAACTTTTTTGGGCTTGGATTTTTTACCCTCAAAATTTACAGGTCGGAGCAATTTTTCAGAAGTGAATATAATATTGACAAGTATACAGATAAACTTGGTGTTACGTTAAACAGAAACGATAACATCTTTGTCAGGCCAAAAGACAATCAAAGAAATCATTGATGCCCGAACAGAGTTGATGTTAAGAATAGTATCCAGGTCTAAGTTGTGGAAGTATTAGGCTTGCCAGAACCACCCAACCTGAACCATGAGGAAGAGTTTGAACAATGTGGGAGATAGAAAATTGAAAAAAGAAGGAGAAACTCACAGGCTTGACGTACGAATACTTAATATGTTTTTCTAAATACCTACTTTTGTGGATCTGAAAAATGATTCTGACTAGGGCTGACTGAAGTAACTCAGAAAGGCACAGAGTTCATAATTTGATATTAGGTAGAAGGATTTGACAGTCTGAAAAGTTGATCACATAAAATAGGGACGAGGTCTCGAGATAAACTTTTTTTCTCATCTTTCTCATCAATGTCAGTTAATCTTTTCAAGAGTCCGAGTTTATCCCTCTACTGATGCGCATTGCTTTCTTTTCTCAATGATTACGTCATAACACATAATGAAATAAAATGGAAGACCCTGCCCCTCTTTTTCTCTCTCTACCTATCTCCTAACCTTCTTCTCCATCTCACATAAACCTGATATGAAGAAAAAATTGTATCAAATGTTTCTTAGCAACAGAGGGCTCTATTATTTCCTGAAGTGAAGTGGAACACGAAACCGTTCCGAGTCTGCAGTGCTGATTTGCCAGGGTGAAATTCGTCAGAAAACATTCAACTGTGAAAAACAAAATTCTCTTCATTTATCTCTCTTCATCCCTTCTTCAGTCCTCTTTTTCCTCCCTCTCTTTATGTCTTTAGCCCTTTATCTATCTCTCAACGAATCCCCGTCCCTCTATCCCTATTTATCAGCAGCGAATGTAGTTTTCCACAGACCGAAAACAATTTCATTCCCAATTTCACATTTTGATCCAATTAGACGGGAGGCAGGAGATAATCTGATGCAATACGATGACCATTCCGGACCAGTGTGCCATCAGAGAGAGAAGCTTAGTAGTGTTCAGGGTGCAACGGCTGACGGCTGATAAGAAACCTATTACATGAGAGTTTCAACGTTTGAGATTGGTCCATGTTATTTTCAGAGATCTTAAGACCGGTCTCCGTTATGAAAAATCAACAGCTCTACATTTTGGCCAAAAAATTTTGGGTTTGAAGGCTTAAACCCGGCTGAGGTAGATTTTTTGGCAATTTTCGATATTGAAATGGCATGGCTGTAATCGTTTTTAGCCTGATCTGATACCTACTGAATTTGTTCAAGGGTTGCTAAATCTTTAATTCCAGCCTATTGTGAGCCGAAGGAAGGATAAAGTATTACAAAGAGCCTAATGCTGAAGCCTACAATGAGCCTACGGCATATTCATCACTAATTAAAATGTGGTCTCCAATGGCAAACATTTCTTGGAATATTTTACGGGAGCGAAAGCTCTCGTCTAACCCCTAAATGTGACAGTCTCTCGCTCCATTACATCAACAATAATCTGCAATTTTAAGCTCGAGTACATTTTTAGCATATTTTAAATAATTTAGCATCTCCTATCCAACGCCATTTAATGGAGGGTTAAGGCCTACTTTAATAATAGCCTGGTCGAATCTTTTGTTTGAAAATTTCTAACCGACTATTTCTCAAGTATGTAATCCTGCAAAGTATTAGAAGATAAAAGATTACTATAAATCAGAATTTATATTTTCTTTAAAAAATAGCTATACAAATATGTATCTATGCATTTATCAATTTATTTTTTAAATTGGCTTTTGGTCGTCTAAATGGGGGCCTAGGATTAACATTGTGTATAGTCTAGTCTGTTACTAGTAAATTCTAAACAGCCAATGACCTAGGTTTGAGGGGTCTACTCGTAAAAAAAACTCGTTTTAATCCAAATATTAATCTGAAGGAACAAGAAGCTGTAATTATACAAATATTTTATTTTTTAATATCTAGATTTATTTAATTATGACCTGGATTTTTTCTCTCTTAATCATTTTAGAAAGGAACTAATGGGTTTTTTTCGTTATATGCCCTACCTTTCATTAATATTCATTGTTCTTTTATATTATTTGAACCAGTGCATTATATTTTTTTCGGAACACTTTCTTCGTTTGTTTCTCTTGTATTATACCTACTTGGACGAGGAAAATTTGTAATTAGAAAAATGAAGCTTTTTTTCGTTTTTCCTTTCTTCTTTTTCTTCTCTTATTCTCTCATATTTACATTCCCTGCCTGTCTATCCTACCCTCCCCTGCTCTTTCTCTCTCTTCCCCCTCTCTCTCTTCTGTCAGGAGCAGAAAAATGGAAATTAGTTACAGAGCGAAGGATTACAGGACCTCCCATGCAGGATCATTTGCGTCCTGGACTCTTGCGGTGAACAGTTTCAATTAGTTTTCATCATGAAATATGGGAGGGAGCTGGACTCCCAACGTGGGGTTTGGGGAGCAGTACAAGCTCTAGGAGGGAGCATGAATGTGGATGCTGCTGCAGATAGACCTGCCAGCAACTGATGGAAATACCTGTTGATGTAAAGAGAATACTTCATAATTGTGGGATAAAACATTCAAATGTAGGTTATGACTTATAACAATTTTTCATAAAATTTATGCACATTAAATTTTAAACATAGGAATTTAATGGATGTATTATCACGATGTGATATTACAATTTTATACTCTAACTCCCTTTACTAAATCTTTGCTAAATTTAAGTATAGATATTAAATATCAAAAAACCTTCATTACAGGTACCTTCTTGAATTTCCATCCCCTACCAGAACGGCTCTTTAGATTTATTTGAGGTGGAAGCTGTTTTTATTTAAAGAAACTTTTATCTAAAAATGGTTCCAATACATTTAGGCCCCTGATTATATATTTACAGATACCTTAACATTCATTCACATTGTCTAATTACCAAACATTTGGAATAACACTATTGTTCTTATTCTCCTCAAACACTGTTCAATAATAATTATGTGCTGAGTTTTCCTCAATAATGTCTCTGTCCGAGGTGGATCATTAAATTTGGCTGCTCATCTCATTAAGGCAATTAAGATGACCCAATACTCTGCAACTTGGCCTGTTCCAACTAATAAACGACAGCAAATGAGGTGTGTTAATGGTGTTTGACACTTTGTGATAGTGTGGAGGTATTCCCTAACACGAGGATAATTGTGTACCTACCTATGAAAGAAGAAAAATTAAACTAAAGCTTTATTGTGTTATATAGTAGACAAATATAGCATATTTTTTTTTTCTCTTTTTTGACCTTCAACACCATAAACTTGCTCAACCTTGATTCGCTTTCTCAATATTATAGTGAAGACATTGCCAGAAATTATGTCCAGAAAAATCTATTAATTATTCCAAAACTCAATTACTTACAAATAACCAAATATACATTCATCTGCATAGAGTTCAAACGTATTATTACAAAACATTGATCACATGGAAATTTTTACTGTACTTAAAGTCGCAGGAGATTTAGCTATGCAATCTATGAATGATATGCATTGCACCATTAAATACGCTCCTACATTTTGTTGACTTGAGTAATTCTGTCGAATAATATGTACTAGTCGATTTGCAATTATGTAAATTATATCATGTTATGTATCCTAGGGAATGTATGCAAGACACCATATAGACACAATGCTCAAGAGAAAGAGACAGAGAGGGAGGAAGAGATTTATCCTGAATACTGTAATTAATGGGAAGGAGATAGAAAATAGGCATGTAAATTATGAAAGTACTTACAAGATGGTTGAGGGAGGCATGGTGGCATTTAGGAAATGTTCGAAACATTTTAAGCACACAATTAAGTCGGATCCACAACATTTTTGGAGCTCGAAAATACTAGGAGGTTTATAAACTTTTACTTTGTTGAGTAGGGGGCGAGGCAGTGTTGCCAAGTTGTGTTTTCCTCTCGATTGAAACGATTTTGTTATGCCCAACAAGAGAGAAAGAAGGGATTCAGATTATAATTTTCTGGTACTTTCAGGCAATTAGGTAAGAATGGCATTCCCATAATTATGATCAATTTATCTACTGTTTTTTCATGGTAAGGGGTTCCATTTTAAACATTGAATTTTTTGTTTTTTTCACATCTCGAACAAGGGGAAAAATCTGTTTTCCAGATATGTATTTCATTACCTATATTTTGATAATAACTATCCATTATGTAGATAGTATAATGTCAAATTAATTGTTAGTCAACCAAGACATAGAATAAGTGAACCACATTTTTTTTTTTTTTTTTTTCATCAAACATTATTTGACAGGGAAAGGTTGTTCACAGCTTGAAAAATGAGAATCCTGGCATTAGAAATTAGAAAATCAGCCAGCGTCGATGGCATGTTGAATACACCGGTTCCCGTCAGAACACCGAAGTTAAGCGACATCCAGCGAGGTTAAGACTTGGATGGGTGACCATTCAAATTCTCGTGACGCTGGCTTTTCCCGGCCCCACTCAGGCTGGGTGAGGTCAATGTGAGTAGCAGGTTTGTGAGTTTCCTGCGAATGGAGGGTAAAACCCCGTCGTGATATGACCATGGCAGTTGAAAGCGACGTTAAACCCCACTTAAAAAAAAAAATTAGAAATATCACAAACCAAGTATCGGACGTAAGCGAGTTGCATAGAGCGATGAACAATAAAAAAATAGAAATAACGCCTGAGTTGGAAGCTGCGAAATCGTGTTAAATCTTGTGCACGGGGAGATGATTTTGACAAAACGAGGAATTGATTATTCCGCTGTTCCGTGTTCTGGATGAATAAGAAGATTTGGGAATTGAGTTCTCTCTTCTTTCTCCGATATTTAACGTGTTTTTTATCCCCTTCTACTAATCTCCTTATCCTTCCTTCCTCTGTCTCCTTCCTACTCCTCCTTTATTCCCTCCTCCTTTTCTACCTCCCTCTTGAATGCTACTGCAACTTTTCTCCTACTTCTTCCTCTCCTTTGTCCTCCATGTCCACTAGGCTCGGGAACTGTATCCATCGTGCCTGCATTGTTAGGCTCGGATAGGCAAAGATGATCCTGCTGAAATCTCAAGAGACTAACGTGAGGATGTGAAACGGTTTCTATTGGAAGGATAAGTGGAGGAGAGGCACGTCAGACGCTAGAAGAGAACTCGGTCGAATTGCTGGCATTTTTCTACGGCTGTGAATTAGATAATAATTCCGTGTCCATGAGATAGGTATTGATAACTAAGTCACGGTGGTGAGAGGATTATATGGACGCCCAGATCCAATGTCTAGGCTCCTTTCATGTCCATTGATTCTATTTGGTTTTAACGTCCTGACTTGAGGTAGACAGGACGGGGGTTTTACCCTCCATTCGCTGGGAATCGCACCAGCCACCCACATCAACCTCACCCAGCCTGGGTAGGGCCGGAATTCGCCAGCCTCACATGTTCGGAGGGAACAGAAGTTTCCGTGCGAAAAGTCTGCTCCAACCGGGAATCGAACTCAGGATCTCTGGAGAATTAGATGACCAATGGAGACATATATTATGAAGATAAATGCAGAAATAAAGAGCCTGGCATTGATTGAATTGCTGATTCTGCTCGCTCGATTTCAGATATTTCAAATAACACTGAGCTTCGTATTTTACTCTCTCATTTGTGACATTTCTCTAACAATCTTCCTTAGCACACATGTTCCGAATCTTCGGGGTCTAAACATGATCATAAATGAATGTTGGGTACAAGTTTCACCGAACAACTTTGCCACCATTACCAAAACATAGTGTGAAACAAAGCATTATAGCATATAGATAAATATCTAGCGGTATAGATACATAATGAGGAAATCGCATGCCCGTGTCTCACTTACAGCCCATGTTCATGTTCTCGCCTAGTTTACATCTCAGTTGCATCCTCCATACTCCCGGTGTCCAGATAAATCTTTTATTAGATTCCTTCCCGTCTGGATTTCACTTTCCCTCATGTTCCCCTTTTCTTTTTATACTTTTTTCTTACGATTGTCTCATTCCCTCCGTCTGTCCCTTCCCTTTTTCCTTGTTTCTGGAATCCTGCCCTTCTCCCTATCTGCCTCTCCATTTACACCTACTGCATTCCGCTCTCACATACATTCAACCACTCAATGTCCTAATTTTCTTTTATATAACTTTCAACTAGAAGCTCTTTTTACGATTTATAAAATTGTTTTTGGACATAATTCTCTTTGCTCACATTTATTGACCTCAAATTTTATGGTGCAAACTGGAAAGTCCCCCCCCCTTTCTAGTAATCGATTGTTTCTGGATAGTGTCCGATGAAACGGTTGATAGAACAAGTTTTTTCTAATAAAGTATGGTGATGAACTATATATTCAGTATTTTATATAAATTTGCTGGATCTGCGCAGTGTCTGCAGGTTGTACATTTCAGTACTTAAGCTGAGGCTAGTTTATCAATCCTTATATTTTGATACATCATACTATGCATACATATAAGCATCTATGAATATGTACTTTTCTTTATTTGAATACATTAAATGTACAAAATTTATAAGAAAACAGAGATTACCTACCTTGGAAGATAAATTTAATGCAATTCTGTATGTACTCGCAGTTCTCTTTTTGAAATTTATTTTTACCATTCCTTTTCTTCTCTCCTAGCAAACACTCAAATCCTCCACTCTTCAAATCCACACTGGTTTTCTTGTTCTTCGCAAACAGATTATCTTCCATCTCCTTCTCAAACATGCAAATCTCTCATGTATGAAATTATCTTCGTCTCTTTTCATCGCACAACTTTCATGTTCAAATCTGCAGTTCTTGCTTTTCCTCAAGTTTCTTAACCTTTTGATCTTATTGCGGTTTCCCTGTTTATTTTGCCTTCCCTATATTTCCCGAAGTGATTTTTTTATCTCTCTTCTTTTCGCTCTTACAGGCCATGTGAAAGTATGATCTTTTATGGTAAAAAAATGTAATCAAAAATTGAGATCATTGAAGTATGAGTCAGTAAGTCAGAAAGATTAAAAAAAATATATGAATAAATGGAATGATATCACCTTCATTCATGCGTTATTTCTAGTGCAACCTAGATCTTCGTACACATAAAAAATCCCTCTGTTTAAAAACAATTCACTGGGTTTCTTTTAAAAATTTCATAGACAGAAAACTGGTGTGACATCACAAAATTTTTCTTATACTTAGAAAAGAAGTCAAAGTACGCCTTGGTGTCTAACATAGTTGACGAACGATTTACAGTCATGAAATTCGTAATCAACACCTTTGAGAACCACTGGCGGCACGGATTTCAATGAGTTTTGTGTCGCATCCTCTCCCCACATGAGGTCGACATGGCCAAGTTTCAAGTCTCTTTCTTACACCGTTCTTGTAATATTTTGTGTTTTAGCCCCAAAACGTGTTTTGGCAATAAAAACTGACTATCGAAAATTTTGGGCAATTCTAAAGAAAACGAAAGTCAAAAATGACTCATTACATTGAAAACACTTTCCTCCAGAAAAATTAAATTTGAGCAACAGCGAGCTTGAAGAAATATGGATGGTATTTGTATCCACATAAAATTGTGCGGTAAACATGCTCTGCTGGTATCTGGCCCTTTCTAAGCTGCTTGAGGTCATTCATAGTCGTTAATAGTAGCAAATGTTGGACAAAACCAGTTCAATGTGACTTTAAATCTGAAAACAAAGGAGAAACCGCCATAGATAATACAATAAATTAACCTATCTTAGGTAGGTATATGTTTCACTAAATTACTACTCAAAAATTGTATGACATCTAACATCGAACATTACTACAAATTATATAAAAGACCAACAGAAGCCATACATTGTGTTGCTATTAGTGAAATTATTTGGACCTCTAAAAATGTCCAAATAAATTCTCCAGGGTCTGGCCGTCATGGGTGGTAATGATGTTCGCGGTCAAATTGCTGATGTATCCATTAGACATCGTATTGGGGTTTTAGAAATGGCTGTGGTTTTTTCAGTTGAATGGTAGAGAACTAAATTAGTGAAACTAGTGATAATCCTGGCTGCAGCGGCCGTTCTGAGAACCGTCAAGTGAACAAAAAGTGTAACGCCAAATGTTTAGTTGTGATTGGTAACCAATTCATTTTAGGAAATGGATTCAGTCCGTGAAAGTCTTTTGCTTTTCTAACTAAGAGTGCCATGTTGTTCAGTACTACCAAGCTATCAGCAGTATGAAATTTGCACGAAATCGCAGGTTAACACACCATAGATCCACTCAATTAAGAATTTTTCTCTTAAAATTATCGTACACACCTTATGGAAGTTGTAACATCAAAAACTATTAATTCATTAAAACTTGCTTCTGTCATGAATATTTTTGTTGTTGTTGTACATTTGTACATATGAGATCCCAGTTATTAGCTGGGCCATGTCTTAATTTACAAAATCTATTTTCACACTCCAGCGACGTTATTTTCGCATTTTTCAGTTTATAAATAAATTTGATGTGTAGTGTGATTGACAAGTACGCGATTACAATCAGTACAGCTCGGATTCTAAATCAGATGTACTAAACTGATAATATGTATACATTGTATGAAATAACCTGAACACGGAAAAACAAAGAATTTGGGATGTTCTACATAACTACAAGTTGTTTGATTCTATTTCTTCATGTGTTCCTACTACTATCTCTCCCCAGCACTCCACTTTTCTCTATTTACCACGATCCCATTCCCCATTTTTCTCCCTGAAACTCTCATTCAACCCATTTTCCTAATTCTATCTCTCTTTCTCTCGCTGCTCATTCCTACCTCCGGAGATTATTCTGTTCCGGGAAAAGTAATCCCACTTCAACAACGAGGTAACATTTTTTTTAAATCCGTGAAAACCCTGATGTTCTTTGGGTGTGTAAGATCTTTCTCTTTCTCTCTCCCATCTCTTTCACTCTCACTTTTCTCTCCATATTTCTCTATTCCTGTCTCCCAAACACATTCTCTTTCTCTCTCTTACTTTTTCACTCATTTAGTGTTTTCTTATCTTTTGTACACACAACATTAATGTCTCAGACATAAGTGCCTTTTGTATACCTGCAACGCTTCATGTTCCAATTTAATTAAAGCGTCTGTATTTATGCACGTATACGTCTACCGAATACATAAGAATATCTGACAAATAATAATCAAACAAAGTATGATGGATCTTTCACATTTTTTACAATTTAACTGAAACTATGGAGGATTTGCTAGCCTCCGTGGCGTAATGGTTGTGACTACTGCCCGTAGTCCAGAGTTCCCGAGCTCAACTCCCGGCTGGTGCAGACTTTTCGAAGAAAATTCTGTTCCATCCAAACACGTGAGGCTGTCATTTCCGGCCCTACCCAGGCTGGGTGAGGTCAATGTGGGTAGCTGGTACGATTCCCAGCGAATGGAGGGTAAAACCCCCGTCCTAATCCAGGACGTTAAATCAAATAGAATCGTTGGCGTTAAGAAGGGCATCCAGCCGTAAAAAATGTGCCAAAACCAATCAACCTCAACCATGAGGTTGAACAACGTCGACCCTGCTTAAGCGGGATAAGACAGAGTAAAAGAAGATAGAGGATTTGCTAGATCCTACTCATCTACAATCCACCTATTACGATGGAACCTTAATACATATGAACTAGTCACCTTCAAGTATGATGGACCGTACCAATCAGAGAAAGAATAAGAGATCTAGAGCGAGGGAGAGAGAGAGATGAAGAGAAACAAAAGCAACAAAACGAGGGAGAGAAAGTACAAATTATTTGTCCAAACAGGTAAATTGTAAGCACACATTTCTGTTAAGAAAAAAATTGCAATAAAAGTAGCGAAACGTGGATGGAGACTTGAAGGAATTTCAAGGGAAAAACAGATATTAATGGTTTGGAATCAAGGAAAGAGAATTGAAAAAGAAGTGTATGTGGAGTTGTGGAGGGTTAGGGAGAAGGAATGAAGGAAAATGAGAAGGTGAAATACAGGATTAATTGTAGAAATGGAGAATACAAAATTTGAAAACAAAGAGGCAGGAAAAATTACACAAAACATTTCATTTATTTATAAATTTTTACGTCAAATTATTCAGGAGACTGCCCCCTCCCCCTCCTCTCTATGTCTGCTTTTCCCCTCACATTTTCCTCTCCTTGTTTTCATCACATTTTCAAATTCTCACTCCTATTAAAGTCTTGAATTCTTCTAATTCAAGGTGGAAAGAAGTGAAAATTCATAAAACTACCTGGCAGTAAAAGTCAAAGTTAATTAATATTTTCTTTCCGGGGCCAAAGCTCTGAAAACTCAAAACTAAATAAACGTTTCCCTGTACTATGTAACGGACCTAAAGTTTAAAATAACTAAGGCATGGCCTAAATGTCAGCTACGAGACCTTGTCTTCTTCCTTTCGGTCTTTTCATATTATTTCATTTTCCAATAGTAATGGTTAGTAATAAATTATGTATTCTGGAAATATTCTTTTAAAAGTTTTTCTACCGTTTATCGTGGTTTCCTGCTTACACATGTCCTGTTTATCCAGGTTATACACATATACAGTAAAATAGTATGCAGTCATTATGTATATTTTATAACCGTAAATACATATATTTACGTAATATCGTAACAAGTAAAAAGCATTTATTAGGTTTTGGTTTCACAACTTTATAATTCCTGCTGTTTAAACCCGAACAAATGAAAGCTCTACGTGTTGGTAATGGAATTAATTAACATTCTACTTCTCAGTGCAGGCTAATTTATCAATAAGCTCTCCCTCTGTTTCGTAGACTCTATCCTCTCCCACAGAAGCTCACTGCATGCAGTTAAATGATGTGTGCACATATTGCAATACACAATGCAACCTCCTAACTGTTCTATTGGATATTCAATTAATTTGTACTTTGGAATAATTCCGTGTATTGTGTTTATGAAATTACCACTAGAATTTAATAATAATAATGCCCGGTGTACGGGTACATTTATTGACGGTACAATACCTTTATACAAATTATAAACATGTCATAAACATTAAATTCCAAAAAGAATGGTAAACAAACAATTTATATCGGTTGAAAATTTAAATGTAAAAAATGTAAAATATTAAGAAGATAAAGCAGCAAAATATGTTCAAATATCATTTGCATGTCTCATCATTCGGTTGAGAGGGGCATAGTAGGTGTAATTGGTTGCACATTTGTTGACATAAAATGTTTTTTTACCTCTCAAACGGCGATGACAATCAAGTGTGACAAGTCCCAATAGCTTGGGACTGTCTACTTCACCATTACACAATTTGATGAAAAAGTTGTCCTCTGCTGCTAGCCTGTGTAATTTATGTGTAGGATTTAACAGACCATTCAAAGTGATAAAAGGATTTTTTATGTCGTACAATTGAACAACCATGCTGATTATTTGTTGGTCGAGTAGCGTGGAGATCCGTTGGTTCGGATCCCGCCTGATACGTAAAATTTTCATCATACTTCTGAAAAATTGACCTTATAATAATGGAAAGTATGGCAACAAAATAATTGCTGTATAAAAGAGCTCTTTCTTTGTTCCTACTTATGGCAGTGTAAATAAGTTTCTCATATTATTGAACATCTCGGCCGTGGAGTGAAGAACGTCTTATACAGAGAAAGAGACATAATGTGAAGTCCCGGTGCGGCTAATCAACTTGTTACCAATGTAGACTATGTCTAAGTCAATATGTATTCAATATTATTTAAAGAAAGTGAGTATTATTTTTCAAAACAAAAAAAAACTTGAGGGATTAGGTATAGTGCAATAGTTTTTCAGTGCAACTTTTCTTGTTGATTTAGACAAAGGTGTGTAGTTTCCTAGAGTTAGAAACCCCGTATTCAGCCTCAACACTACTCAGTACTCACATACACGTATCTATCCTCACATTGTTTCTCCTTGGGCGTTACCTTTTACACGACTTCATTTTTCCATACCCTTACATTCTCTATCCTTTTAATTGGCTGTAAGACTTCTGCCTTCGAAGATTTAATAAATAAGGATACGAATTTTCTGAAATAAAGTATCGAATTTCATAGACCACCTTGATTCCATCTGAAACATTTATTGGGCGTTGAATTTCTGACCCTTTGAAAAAAAAGCGATGGTTGAAATCTGTTCTGAAGAAGTAATGCGAATAAGAAAATCAAGGGGAAAAAGATTCGAACTCTGAAGGAATAATTTATAAAAATAAATTGTGTAATAAGATTTTCTTCTCTCCTGAGTAGGAGCAGGGGGGAGGCAGACAAACACCCATGGGCTCCATAACTTGGAGAATGTTTCAGTGGCGGCGTACCAGCGAGATTACTTTATTGAATTTACAATTTTACAAGTGTATTATTGAAAAATATTGAACATCTATAATTTGGTTTAGAAATAATACTTAATCTCATTAGTACTCATTACAATAACCTTTGCTATGAGAAGGGGAAAATGTAGTTCATTATTTTATCCTAAACTTATTATAAATATTCACATATTGGTATTAAATATAACCTAGTCGCAGGCTTTATGTAAGGACCCTACCTAGCCCTATTTCAAAAGTTTACCCAAATATACGTTTACAATTAACAAAGATAGATTTTAAAGAGCTTGATTTACAATAAAGCATCGACCTTTGCAAACAAATTATATTTTGAACTTATCACCGAAACTCGAGCACCGAACTTCTGGCTCAAAGTACTCTGCGCTAACCTCTCGCTAACTAAGGTTGCTTTATTAGTTACAAGTAAAAAATTCAAATGCTCTTGAACCGACCTCAGTAGCTTGATCGTTAAAGAGGCGGACTTGTAATCTGAAGATCAGTGGTTAGAGTACCAATTGTGACATCACGAAAGTGACACAAATATGACAATGTTATCATTTTTAATGTTAATTACTACAATTTTTTTTGCATGAACCATTACTTGAGCCGCCCGCCACCACTGATCGATAGGAATCCCAGCTAGCTGCTGATTTTGTTCTCTATAGCAGCTTTTCATTTGAGAGTGTTTCATATATCACCAAGCTTAGCTTGGAAAAAATTCACAATGTGCCCCCAGGTGGAAATAAAATCATATTGAATTTACCTTGCTGACGAGTTATTGAGCCTCAGAGACCCAGTCAGCGCTCCTGCTGACTCCTAGCTACTCAGTACGAGCATACTGTATTACCCATGTGTCTCACTTCAGCAAGACATAACACAGAGTACAGACTACATTAATCAATATCAATGCACGGTCACTATTTTACAGTATTTGATGTCATAGAAACTAGGAAAGATGTATTACCTCGAGTTTGAAACTTAATGCAACATATGAGGGTGGCTTTTGAATTTACAAGAGAAGCACCAAATTGTGATAAACACTAGTCTTGTGATGAGTACCAAAAGCTCACACATGAAAATTATAGTTCCAATTGTTAAACAGGGAATAATAGGACTTCAAACCATTGTTACAAACGAACGTAAGCATACTCAATTTGTACATACAAAATAAACCGAACATAAATATCTACATCATAATAGAAGAGCTTCCCAACCCTTTAGCAGTTCCACCATAACCCTCTGTAAAAGATTCCCGGAAAGTTTTATTTATTCTCATAATCTGCATTTGTGATTCAATGCGGGCGGATTGGGAAATGTGTAGAAGCTGATAAATCTTATTTGTAAAAGCTGGACTTTGTGCAACTCTTAAATTATCTTTGGAGAGCTTTGAATTGCCTTCAGAGATTTTCCATTTTCTTACTCTGTTATTTTCAGGGTGTATCTATCTACCTGTTCTATTTCTAAGTCACACTTTGGTCATTTTGTGTATGAGATGACTGAGCATGTATTTTTACATTTATTTTTTCGGGGGTATGTTGTATTTCTTGATTATTTCTCTGGATTCTTTTTAGTAATTCATTTTCAGGGGACATTTATAACCATTCCAATTTCTGGACGACTGATAATAATTTTTACTCGATATTTGGCTGTTCCTCTTTTTAAGAAACAGAATACAATACATGTTCTATTAACTTCACGCCCTAAATAAGTTTTCCAAGACATAATTTATGTAGGGATTACAAGTTTAGATCAACTGCATGGTGCCATTTGGATTTGGTGCAGTATGTCTCTGAGCTATTTATTCTCCTTATTCCATGCTATCTATCGGAGAATTCTATGCGGGCTACACAATGCTGCTCTGCTTACTCTTAAAATATCCAATAATTCTTATCTCAGTAGGTTATCAATTGCAACTAGAGTCTGGAACAATAGCAGGGGGAGGTGATGCTCTCCCATTGTCTCTAGGTCGAGTCTATCTATTTCTTTACTTTCTTCAACTTGTATTTTTCTCTTGTCCTAAACAATATACTTTACGTCATGGAAAGTGGAACTTCAGATAATTTATTTTATGGGCTCTCTCTGTTTCGTGTTAATATGGCGAGTGCTATTTGACGAGAGCTTGCCTCCCGGCTTGATGCCATAGATATATTTTAAAGGAGGCGGTAGCGCTCCGACCCGCCGCGCCATGCCATGTCAAATAAAGTTTATGTCAGCCTGTGTAATATTTCAATATGAACATTTGAACAATGGCCGAAATAAGTTTTCTTTTTTTGTCAAATGAATTTTATTCAGTGAACATATTGTATAGTTTTGAAACAGTAAGAAACGATAGAAATGTGTGTGTGTGTGTGTGTGTGTGTGTTTTTTAACATGAAATTGGTTATTTCTAGAGGATGAGTATATATGTAGCGTACTCCCTTCATCCATTTCGTTCCTCTCCTAACTTCTCTTTTTCCTCCTTCAGCATAGATAAATATAATGATACACACTAAGATTTATGAGCTTAACATATATTTTTTTCCTGAAAGTCAATGTTTGTTGTAGATACATACGGGTTGCTGTAAGCGCTCTGCGAAGGAGTATGTTTTTTTACAAAGTTTTTTTACTTATTACTAAGAGAAGCTTTGATTTCTTCTAAGTTACGATAGAAATAGGTGTGATGTTCGCAGCTGTTTATTAAGGCTATTCTGACTGGCACATGTATGTATGTAACATTCAAATCATTTGATCAATTATTTTTAATTAAAAAATAGTTAATTCAAGAATTTCTATTTGTAGCTTGTGGTAGTTTAGTTTTAGTTACCCAACTTTTGCATATTTTTTATACAATACCCAGAGGAAAGTACCCTAATTATTTCGTTAAATTTATTCTGTTCCCAGGTGAGTTAAAGCATCCCAACCTGACGTTATAATGGATCTAATGTCTAAATGCTGTAACAATTAAAAGTGATGTTATGGTAAGTCGTATAAGGACTATAACATGTTTTCTTGTTATAGGCCCGAGTCAGATTTCATCCTCTAGTCCCCAGCAAATTATAATAATAGTATAGTATAGAATAATGATTTTCGAGAAACGACCAGGTGCGGCATTATCAGAGTACGAGGAAATAATAGGATTCGGATGGGATGCTCTTAGTAATGCCGTGCTACCACAAACATTGGAAGTGTTCACACAGATAATCATACTTTACAGAAAAGAGTAGGACCCTCAGGGGTTTGTATCCATCTTTTAAAAACCTGGCCATTGATAATTTCCTATATTTGGCAATATTACTTTTTTTTTAAGTGGGGTTTAACGTCGCTTTCAACTGCCATGGTCATATCACGACGGGCAATATTACTTAGAATGGATGAATTCGTTAGTAACAGAGTAGTTTCCCCAGCGAAAACTTTCAAAAATATTTGTTCTAATATGGCCACATCATATGCAGAATACAGTGAGATTTGAAGTCAAACACAAACAGAACAAGGTCAAAGGGTACTTATGTTATTGTGATAATTCATTTTAGAAAAAATCCAGTAAATTCCCTTGTGGTGTGATCGAGGGTCAGCAGTCGAATTCATTTATATGTTCAACGTCCAAGTCATTGTTTGTTCAGCCAGAATTACAAGGACAGCCTCGTGGGAACATCTCCAATCTTGAAAAAGTTTAACAAAAGCAGCAGTCAGGAATTGACAAGAGAAATAGAAGAAAAGCAATGTAAGGCATGTCAGGGCGGTCTCTTGGTAAGCACAGGGGATATTTTAGGAAATAAATTGTGAAAGTAACCTTGGTATTGCATTCCACATGATCGTACTCAGGGCTGCATAGCACTGTCGTGAAACTCTCAGAACAAGCCTCTCGTGTAGATAAATGAGAATGAAAAGAAATCTGAATGAGGATGTCTGTTTTTAGTCCAACTAGGTATGTTTTAAAATAAATAAATAAATCAATCAAGGTGTCACTTGATAAAAACGTGAAACCACTATCTTTAATTTCTTAGATGTAAAATTATGAATCTTAGATTACCAATTATATTTTTTGTTTAAATCTTCTAACCATCAAAAATGTTGAGAGTGGTCGCTTCCCAGCTTCCGTTGCTCTAAGGTAAAAAATCTGGTGTAAAACATACACGACTTTCCTTATCCAAAAGGAGTCGAATTCCACCATGGTGACTCAACGGTAACAGATACTAAAAATAAATGCGAATGTAATCAGCATTCAAAATCATTGATTTGATATGTCACAACCCCCATCTAGGATGAATAATAAAAAAGTTAGTCAATGGGGTCCCCTCAAAATACGGTAAATTGGAGCGAGGTCCAAAAGTTCAAGATATCAAAAAAGATCAGAATAACCCTTTATTTTTTAATCAAGAAAATTTTTTTTTAAAAAAATTTCGTATCTTTAACCAATTCAAAGAAGCGCGCTTGCGCTATTTTGCGGCCTGCGGCGTAGATGCGCCGATGTCAACCAAAGTTTCGTGTACGTCTGGTGTATAAATGAATTTCCACACCATTCAAGTCTCTAGCTCTTACCGTTCTCGAGATATCCTGTTCACAGACACACACACAGACGCACGGACCAATGGCTGAAAACTATTTTTTTGGTATCCTGAGGCTATGATTCGTCCAAATGTGAAAAACTGGGTAGGTCAAATTTTCGACAATACAACTTTCCTTATTATAGGATAAGGAAAGTAAAAATTGGTGTTTAAATCACACGACTTTCCTTATAAATATTAGGAATGGGAACGGGACCAAAAGCCACTGGTAACTCAAAGGTAACAGTTAGCTAAAAATAAAGGTCAAATTCGTAATCAGCTCTCAAAATCATTGAATTTGATTTGTCACACCCATCTACAATAAATAATAATAAAAAGTTGGTGATGGAGACCGTCGAAATCGGTAAATTGGGCCGGGTTCAAAAAGTCCAAGTTTCAACAACAAAAAAAGATCTGAATAAACTTCAATTATTTTATTATTCTAAGAACATGTTGTTCTCCAACTTTTTTTGTAACTTTAACCAATTCAAAGAAGCGGACCTTGCGGCCGATTATTCCGGCCCTGCGGGCGCAGAGTCTCTAGCTCGTACCGTTCTCGAGCTATCTTGGTCACAGACGGTCGGACAGACAGACACACGGACCAATGGCCAAAAACAACTTTTTTGGTATCCTGAGGCTATGATTCGTCCAGAAATGTGAAAAATTTCCTTATTATAGGATAAGGAAAGTAAAAACAAGGGTTTTCAATTATTTCCACACAAGCAATAGATATCCTTAAAAAGTCTTGCACCTCTGTAACCTATCCTGCTTAAAGAATGCCAAGGGAAATGCAATGATTGCACTCGGTATTCTTTTCCGAAATGCATTTTCACTTGCTCTCTAGAAAAGTATATAAGGTCTCTGGTGGTTCAGGTAATATCACTCTTGTTTTACCTTGAAAACCACAAGTCCATATGTGACATAGATAGTTCCAAATCACTAAGACTGATCCGACAAAGACACATCTGGCAAGAGTCGTTAACATTTATAAGAGAAAGTCCAAAAAAAGGAAGAAAATACAAACGATTTGTTTCTTCTTTCATATAACAGTACACGTTAGATGCGACAATTTTACCTTTATAATTTCAAGAAAGTTACTGTCCTTCTGAAAAAGCTTTCTGTTAAAGGGATCTTTAAGAAAAATATGAGACATATTGCTAGAAATGTTAACTCCTAAACTTGTATTATTTTAGTTTGTGAAACGAAAGGAACACTTAAGTTATGAATAATATTCACGGAACCTACATCAAATTACATCTGTCTGAAGCATGCCTAAATTGCCTAATACTTGAGCATAATAATCTCCTTTATTTGTTTATCCTTTCAATAGGTACATATGATACAGTCCAACCTATTTAATGTCTATTGTCTATGAGGCATAAGGTATAGAAACTGTTGCAATATTGTCAATATATTATTAATCAGCTTTCAAGAAAATCCCTTGCCTCTACCTTGCATAACATCACAACGCAGCGTGAGGTTGTACGGTGCACTGACACATGGTCTTTCCTAGCACCCCTTACTCCCTCCCATTATTATATTTCTCTTCTTCTTCATCCTTTTTATATATACCCTCCCCCAAATATATTACCTACCCCCCCCCCCCCACCCCCCACCCCTCTTTCTACAATACAGCTGAACTTTATCTCTGTCCTAATCCTCACTTCTTCTCCTGATCAAGTGCTCACTACACCATCCAATAATTAACACCTCCATCTGATTCTCGCACCTTTCAAAATTTATTTCCTCTTTCTCCCTCCTTCCCTCCCTCTTCCTTTCCTTCCCCTACTTTGTCTTTTCTCCATCTTTCTTACTCTCAAACCATCTCCTTGTTATCCCTATTTGTTCTTTAACAATAAACTTCCTATTCCTTTCTTTCCAATTCTCTATCACTCTCCATCCATCCTTCGCTCCCTCCCTTTCTTTCTCATTCTACTTTGTCCCTCCCTATTTTTCCAAAGTCTCCGATAGTATTACACACTTTGTATACCTACCTTATATTGCCTACCGATACTCGTTAATTTCCAGTATTCCGTTACCTCCCCAGATCTCTTCCCACTTTACTCTGTCCTTGTACTCCCCATTCCTTTCAATACTCGTACTTCCCTCTCTAATCCCTCCTTCTCTCCCCTTACGTATCATGGCAGGTCAATGCAAGCTCAAGACATATTGCAGCCCATTAGGTTCATTATCTGAGGAGCTATGTCCATGTCCAGTGGGGGACACGGGAACACTAAAGGGCAGAGGCGTGAGTGCAGATTTTTTATTTCCTTATCTTGTATTTTAATATTGTAATAATTGTTTTATTTGACATGAATGATATAAAAAATGGATAAGAGTACATACAACAAATACACCCGAGTACACGAAGAACAAACAATTAACCAAACGAGTATAGCATTGATTTTCCTATTTTAATAACGCAGAGCTGAAAATGGTTTAATTAAGAAATTGAAAACGTGAGTGCGTATGCGTAAGTTAGATAACATCAAAAAACTTGGCAAGTTCAAAGCATATTTTTGATGTTTCAAACTTGCCAAGATTTTTGATGTTAAATTTTAGCGTTGTTAAAAAGCAGAAAAATGGGAAATATCATGTCCAATCGTCAGCTTAATTCATGTACTTGAGACTCTTTTGTGGGTAGAGAATATCCAGTTCACAAGAACTTGGCCTTCATTTGATATCAATTCCTTTTTAGGCAATCGTTTTCAAGGCAATTCTATTTACAAGGGATTGTTATTTTCTTGGCGTCTTTTGCACACGAAGTGTATTTTTGGGGGATATCATGTATTTTTGGTTGGTTACATTGTTTGCCATTTGCTCAATTCAACACATGAAATAAAGTAGAACAATTATTTTTTATGAAAATATTGATGGCTTATTACTTCCGAGAAATTTCTAATATTAGAAATCGGAAGTATTGTGTTCATTTTTTTTAAAAAAATATTTTTTTGCTCCGATTTCAATTTTTTTCATATTTCTGGACGTTTTATAACCTCCTGAGCAAATTTGGTTTTGTGTCCGTCTGTCGGTCTGTCGCTCTGTCGGTCTGTTAAAACGATTCCTTGTAACGCGCAAATCTCGGAAACTACTCGACCGATTTTGACGCACACATCTAGGACACATTCTGTAGATGGTCCCATTTTAAATTCATTGAATTCGTACTAGCGGTTCTTGGTGAAAAAGACCATGCGCCTAACCACTAACTTTTTACTTAAACGCTTATATCTCGTGAACGGTACACCCGATTTTAATAAAATTTTGTATGGTTATGCATATTATTATTTTACATAGGCCTTTTTTTATTTATTTTTTAGTTAATTATAATTTGACTCTGATATTTAAGAAAATCCAAAATTTTCGACAAAAAAGTCAAAAAAATAAGAAACACGACTTGCCGATACAGAATTTTTTGTAAAATCTAGAATGTAGAAAAAACAATATTCTACCATATAAAACAAATTTGAAGAAAATCGGTTGAGTCGTTTTGGAAATACAAGTAAATTTGTATAAAATCTCAAAATTGGCACGTGTTTACAATGTGAAACAATCACGAGGAAGTATTGTGTCCAGAATTGGCAGTGTTTTTTTTTCTGTCTCACCATCTCTTTACTACAGCCCAATATTTCTAAATTATTGTACCTTGATTTTTTTTTCAAGGTATAATGTGAATACCTAGGACACCTAGGTGCATACAGAATGTTTCGTTGAATAGTGAGTAGTTATTGTATGAGTAACGACTTGATAATTACCAGAGTATAAATAAATTAATGTAATAGAATTCGAAAAGTGAAGTAGGCTAGACTTACTAATAAATAAATAAATGTGTTTCTTTGTGTTATTATATCACAATTTTAGTGGGTAGCGCAGAATTATAGGAGTTTTCCATATCTTTAATATCCCAATATCTTATTTTTGACTATAATTCCGCCACTGGTCGCTGCTAACATTAAAGCAGCTACTCATTTTTCGTCACGAGGTATGAGTGGACTCCGAACACCCAAGTACAGAGCAGAAAAAATCCTGCCCCGCTGGGGATCGAACCCAGGTCTCCGTGCGTGCAAT
The DNA here is from genome assembly GCA_024516035.1 of Bactericera cockerelli. Lineage (NCBI taxonomy): Eukaryota > Metazoa > Arthropoda > Insecta > Hemiptera > Triozidae > Bactericera > Bactericera cockerelli. Next base: position 32,885,681 of record CM044955.1, on the reverse strand, counting down.
GCCTAGCGTGCTAACTCACTCGGCCACTGTGACTACTTATACTTACTAATGCTGCGAAGAGGTCTTGTGCTTCACCACAAATAAATCATACAATAACACAAATCATTGGCGCATTTAACAGGGTTTACATTAATGTAATAATCATGCTCTTATTGTAACTCAATATTCAAGGGATAGAAGCTTCATTTTAAGTTATCGAGATTTTAGAATTTTCGGGATTTCAAATAAAAATGCTACCCAGTTAAGAGAATATTTTACATCTATTGTTTGGTACAACACGTGCTGGACTGGTTTGACTGGTACCTACAATAAAAGTAAACGAGTTTTTATTTGTCTTTTTTGCAAGAAATGTACAATGTGTTACGTAGGTACCCTTTCGCTAGTGTCTAGGTACCTGTGTCTATTTTTTCGAACTCGTAACTTTTTAACCGAATTAACACTTTGAGCCCCGAAGCTGGAATTGGAGAATTGTTACGGGGACCAAGCCAAAATATGCCTTCTGCACCCGTCGGACCAACATTTTTTTATTATAAAATATGGTGTATTTTATCGAAAAAAATCGATAAATATACGATTTTCAGCTGTAACTTTTATATTTTATGAGTTATTGACCTTTTTCTTTGAGTACCAAATATGGTACTCATGTCCCTTGTGATAAAACTGCATTAAGAATTCATTTATTCATGCAGAATACAATATTGCTGATATATGCAAAATACAATTTTCTCATTTGATTCTTTGGTAAATTTGTTTTTTTTTTTATGGGGGTTCCCATATTATAAGGAACATACAAACTTTGAGAATTTATTTTGTCTTCATATAATTAATTATTCAATAAAGTTGTTCTTTTCAGCAGTGTTTCAATAATTGTAAAAAAATCTCACGTGTTTTTCATTATTCTAATAAGTAAAACTAAGTACCATATATATAGAGCACTCACCCCCCAAATTCCATGCCTATATATCCACCCTAATTTACACAAATTTCAGAACCCAACACTCATACATTGTTCCCAGGGACCACTAGAACCTATTTCCCATACAAAATACATAGAAACGAATACCGTGGAGGGTATTCGTGTCGTCAAAGTAAGGAAGGTTGTGAATACCACATAGAGTACTCATGTCCTCAGAGCAATGTTGGGTGAGGGTTATATATGGTACTCATGTCTTTTATGAAAAGTCAGCTGAGGGTCATATATGGTACTCATGGGCTCAAAGTGTTAAGGTATAGATGATTTTCTTGGAATTGTTTTTACACCTCTACCCGTTTAGGTGTGTATGTGTATTACAGTATTATGCACTGAGATCATATAACATAGAGGGAACATTACCTATCTCGAGCTGAACAAATTTATGCGTCCAACTTTGAACAGCTGATGGTTCCTCTTTCAACAAATCCCGGCCTCTGATTGGTTCAATTTATTTTAATTTTTTGTTTACCTCATGCAGTGGCGGATATCTAAACATCCTTAATTTTCACGTCAGATACCAAGTCATATATAACTAGTGATGTACCGCGGGGTAAATACCCGCGGGAAGGTAAATAAAAATTGGGTATTTACCGGGTATTTACCCCAGGGGTCGGGTAAATTCCCCAAACTGCGTTTTCAAATATTCCTGCCCAAATAAAGTTTTTCTGACTTTAACTCTATAAATATAAAAGTGGGTAGGAAGCACCTACTTTTTATTATTTGTGATTTAATTTCAATTTAAAAAAATAAAAGTCTTCTGTTTCTGAATGTGGTTCTTTACATTTCCTGTGATATGTTTATTTGTTTCAATAATTTTACGTAGGTAATTAGAACCAGGGCAAATGGAGGCTGCAATCTAAAAGCCCTACTTGAGCAGAATAAGGCATGGCAGAACAAGTATGAGTAATATATGACTAATTACCTAAAAATACATTTTTTATAATTAGTTCTGTAAATCCTAACCTTCATGATCAACATTTTAATGTTTATATCACAGAGGGAGGGATCAGGAATAGGAGAAGATGTTTTGGGGATTTCACGATTCGTCTCAAACTACCTGAGGTGACCTTTTTCACAACACGATTCGTATCAAAAAAAACTAAACACGATTCGTCTCATAACACGATTCGTCTCAAATACTCAAAAATCGAAAATATAAATTATCCCTTTCAAACTATCCCCATAAGAAAAAATTCCCTCTCGCACCAAAAAAAAAATCCCGCGCACATCAAGTAGTTTAGTGATGGCCTTGACAAGTCATATGAACTTTCTTATCAGTAGTAGTTTGATCATGGATCCGAACATCATAGAAACAACTAGCGAGCGAGGAAAGTTTATGTTGGTGCGGAACAATTACAGATATAATTTTTATAGAATAATGGCAAGCCATGAAACGAAATGGCGTTGTGTAATTCGAAGTTGCAATGCCTTTTTAAACACGACTGGTAAGTCTTTGCTCATTTATTTATTTATTTATAGTATATTTATTTATAGTATATAGTATATTTTGTTATGCCTTTTGTTATTGAGTAGTGATACCTATTAATATTTTGACATTTGAATGGGTGAGTAGAAGAACCAGGAATGTCAAAAATCGATTTTTTTTTCTTCGTAGAATAAGAAAGAATGTACTCTTTTCTATCATCTCTGTGAATATGAAGGAGAAATACCCCTTAAAAGTATAATTTTTTTCGATTTTAAAGTGGGGGAAGCGAAAAAAAAATCTGATGTAAATCAAGGAATGTAACAAAATCACTGACCACTTTTTTTTTTTTTTTTTTTTTTTTCCGATTTAGGCGCTTTAACTCTGTCAGGTGACATGTCGTTCGCGCCGATTCCTTGGTGTGTTAAACAAGTGTATACAGTTTAATTGTTTTCAGATAGTTCAGAAGGGAATCAGCGCTCTCGACGGAGTCTGACAGAGCTGGAGGCACAGGTAGAGAGGATCTGATTTGAGCATGGAGGTGACAATTAATTATATGACTAACAGTAAGAATTTCGCCACAACGGCAGTTTGGAGGAGCAGTACGCTTAAATAGGAAGCTGTGAGTGCATCGCGTATGGCCAATCCTCATACGGCAAAGCACAACCTCCTCAAATCTAGTCTGTCGGTTACTTGAGGTCCAGTTAGCAATAAGTGGTTTAATAGACTTTAGTTTGTTAGAGTTTGGTATGTCGTTCCATATGAGCTGCCATTTTTCCTTGATGGTTTTTGATATGAATGGTTTGAAGTCATGTGATGAACAAAGTTTTAGAGGAGGTATATTCTGTAGTGGGGTACGGGCGGCTCTATCCACTGCCTCGTTACCACGAATACCTGTGTGTGAAGGGCACCACAAAAATGCTATGACCTTACCACAGTTAATGAGATCCTGCCAAGAAGAATATAATAAGGATACTATAGGATTATCATTGTTCGCATTTGAAAGAGCGTCTAGAGCACTCTTAGAATCTGAAATAACTAAAAAACATTGTTTAGGCAAGAATTTGATATGCTTTAGGCATAAAAGAATGGCAATAAGCTCAGAGGTGAACACGGAATTTATATGATTCAGGAAAAAAGACGATGTGATAACATTATCGATTATATACGCACAGCTGGTGGAGTTGGCCATTTTGGATCCATCTGTAAAGCACAATGTGTGGTTAGGATACTTGGCGTTAATCAGTTCATGGAAACATTGCTGGAAGACAATAGTAGAAACATTTTCTTTTATTCCTATATTTATTAAAGAGTTATCAATCTTGGGTGTATCTTGGGACCAAGGCGGTATTTTTCTCTCATATGGGGCAAAATCGCTGTTGGTGAGTATTCTTGAGAAACTATTATTTTCTCTAAACCTTAAGCAAAGAGGTTTAGGTTGATTAGACGAGAAGTTTGCAGAATTAAGGTTTGTAGTTATTAAAAGATTATGTACAGGATTAGAGGGACAACTAGCGATTTTGGAAACATAATTCATCTCAAGCTTGCGTCTCCTGAGATGGAGAGGAGGGACACCTGATTCCACGTACAAACTAGGTACAGGACTAGTTCTTAAAGCTCCAGTGGCGATTCTAATTCCCGCATTGTGGACAGGGTTAAGTCTATTCAATATATGTTCTTTGGCATCCCCATAAATAAAGCAGCCGTAATCGAAAATTGGCAATATATATGATTTATACAGTTGGAGCAAGGCAGAGCGGCGAACGCCAAGGCTCTTACGGGAAACTATCTTCAGTACATTCAAAGCGTTAAGGGTTCGTTCTTTTACATAGGCCACATGAGGAGACCAAGACAATTTTGAGTCCCAGACTAATCCAAGAAACTTGGTTTTGTCTACGAAACTCAAACTGTTCTGATCGTAGTAAAGACAAGGTTTAATGACATTACGTGACCTTGAGAAAAGAACGCAAACAGATTTTCCTGGTTCAGTAGAGAAAACTAGTCCATTCCTTTTCGACCACAAGGAGAGGTCATTTAAGGTGGCTTGAAAACGAGTAACTAGTGTTTGCATAACTTTACCTCTTGAGATAATTAATAAATCATCAATGAACAAGAGCCGCCGCAAAGGTAATTTGATGATATTAAGCAGTTCATCCATGAAGATAATGAACAGGAGTGGGGATAGCGACGACCCTTGAATAATACCATTAGAGAGAGAATACTGATCAGATATGACACCATTACATTTTACTTTAATTTTCCTATTATAGAGAAAATTTTGGAGGTAACGTAAAATGAAACCATTAATACCTAGGCTAACTAATTTTTCTATAATCTTGTACCTCCATGTCATATCGAAAGCTTTTTGAATGTCCATGAAAGCAGCTAGGGTGTGCTCCTTATTGGAAAATCCCTGAGCCACCTCATGTTCCAGAGATACAAGATTATCACATGTTGAGCGCTTGTAACGTCCTCCACTCTGACTAGGGTGAAGTCTTTTGTCAAGAACCCAAAAGAGTCGCTTATTGACCATTTTCTCTAAAATTTTGCCACAGCAGCTTAAAAGAGAAATAGGTCTGTAGCTTGATGGCAATAGTTTATTTTTTCCAGGCTTAGGAATTGGGACAATGAAAGCACAAGACCAGAGAGATGGAAATTTACCTGACGACCAAATGAAGTTGAAAAACAATAGAAGTTTTTCTAATGCAGCTGTAGGTAAATTTTTCAAATGAACATAGGATATCCCATCAGGGCCGGTGGCCTTAGATGAGCAAGACGAGATCACGTTCGTCATCTCGTGAAATTCAAAGGGCTTATTATACTCTTGTCTGTTAGTTATATCCGGTATGATGGGGACACCTTCAGATAGATTTTTGTGGATTAAAAATTCGGCAGAGTAATTCTCATCCGAAGACACACTGGAGAAGTGGGCCCCTAAGGTATCAGCAATGGCAACACTGTCATATATGAGGGTGGTACTATCAAGACGATCCTGTATAGCTGGGATGTGTCTTGATGTGTACTTTCCTCTCAGTTTTCCCATTTTATGAAAGAGGTCGGCAGAACTCATAGAATGATCAATAGATTCAACGAAGGTTGTCCAACCTTTGCGTCTCTTCTCTTTAATCATTCTACGAGCGATTGCACGACCTCTCATAAAGGCAGTTCTGTTGTCGTCTGAGGGATGTCTCCTGAGAGCGCGTAGACACTTTCGTCGATTCTGTATGGCGTTCTTGAGCTCATTATCCCACCATGGCACAGGCAGACGATTGGGGGGTAGTTTTTTGTCAGGAATGGTGGCATTGGCTGCAGCTAAGATTTCTGCATTTATCTTTAAAAGAGTCTGATCAATATCTGGGTCATCAAGAGGGAAGTCAAAACGAACACGATCTCTGAACGAAATCCAATCTGCTTTGTCATAATTCCATATCTTTTCAGATGGAGTTGAGATATTGGAATTGGGACACGGAGTAGGTATTTGAGTCGAGATTAGAATAGGAAAGTGTCCAGAGAAACATAGATCTTTTTCAATTGAAAACAATAGGTCAGGATAGATAGATGAAGAAGAAAGAGTGAGGTCAATAGCTGAGTGAGATAGATGTGCAAGGCAGTAGTGAGTAGCTTCCCCTGTGTTTAAAAGATGTACATTATTACTTAAAATAAACTTTTCGACTTCCTTGCCTTTCACATCAAGTTTTTGGTCGCCCCAAAGGGGATTATGGGCGTTAAAATCACCAGCCAATACAAAAGAACCAGTTAGTTGAGACTTTATATTATATAAATCATACTCGGAAAATTTTAAATGAGGAGGGAGATAGATATTACAAAAGCAAACCGGCTCATTAAAAAAGGGAAGTTTAACTACTACAGCAACACACTGCAGGGTGGTGTTAATAGTTATAATTTTAGAAAAGCAGTTGCTCAGGACAAAAGTGGTCACTCCTCCACACGCATTACCGCCATCAAGGTAGTCATGCCTGTAACAGTCATAATTTTTCAGTTTGACTGTTTTTGACGGGGCCAAACGAGATTCCTGTAGGCATATGACAAAGGGTGATATCTTCCTCACAAGGCATTGGAGTTCACTGAAATGATTAGTAAGGCCGTTTATATTCCATTGCAATAAAACATTACTCATACTTACCTTTTTTTGGAAAGAAATAAAGTACTTACCTTTGGAAAAGCGTATGACAAAGTAAGATAAGCTTGCCGTTTTTTTTTTTTTATTTGTTTATATTACAATGTCTACTTATGAAGAGTAGGCAATAAAGTACTATCAATCTTCAGTCTTCACAGGGTACGATTAAAAAAAAAAAAAAAAAAAAAAAAAATTATAATAATAAAAAAAAAAAAAAAAAAAAAAATTATGTATATTAGTAATAAGAAAAATAAAATATATCGAAATAAGGTTCATAACCACATACCTTAGAGTCCATAAGGACCATTGCCAGGTGTCCGATAGGACAGGCATAAATAAACCCAGTTGAAGCTGCAGGAGGCAAGACATACTCAGATGCAGGTACACCCTGATGTACAACTTGTCACAGTGTTTATCATATTCAGTACCAAGGCGAAAACCAAGGAGTGATAGAAATAAATAACAGATGATAATATACATATGATAATAATTGTAATTGTAACGCAGCTCGCGGTTCTGCTTGTAAAGGCTGTCAGGCCTTTGTGCCGATGACCGTATCCGGCACGACAAGGTACAGGTGTTACCGTTGACTATGACTGCCATACCCTCTTCAACTATTCCAGAGAAGTTAGATTGATGCATACATACAAGTAAGTAAACACGCATCAATAGAAGTCTCAAGGAAACAGGGAGTTTCATGAAATAAAATAATATGAAGTAGGTATAGGAAAAGACGCAATATGTCGATCACAAAGGAGGAACATTTTTGAGGAGGGATTGTACGTATAAGGTGAGGTGAGGTAAAGATTGATAAGTATTGTGCAGGATATATGGAATTGGCATAAAGAACATGAGCTTTCTTAAATTGTGACACTATATTAAAAATAAGAATGGAGGGAAAAAAGAAAAAAAGGAAGGAGGAAGAAGAGGGAGTAATATTTTATACAGGGTTGGGAGGTAGGGTAGATAACAAGTGAACATTCAGCGTTTTATGTAGATTCTTTAATCTATTTTTTACCTTGGAGTGGGATTTGGAGTTCACTATGTCGATTAGCAAGAGCTTTTCCAACAAGGAAGTAAAAAATTTAAGGTCCATATTATAGTTTGCTTTAATAATATCTATTTTCTTCTGTAGAGGTTGACTTCTCAAATCCTCAAGAAGATTGAAAAATACATCAGGATCAACTGAAGGTTCGACCTGAGTGATAAGAGGTCCAAGAGATTTAAAATCTATAAGTGATTCGACACGTGATTCAACTCGTGTCTCTACACAGATTTTTTTATCTACAGTACTGACAGGGGAAGAACTACTAACCCGCTTCTTAGCAATAGAAGCATTACTCTGCTGACTAGACATAATATTCTCAGAATCCAACATAGAATTTAAATCAGAGGTATTGGTATTGCTCCCAACCAGAATATCTGTGTTAGTAGAGGTGTCTCCACCAATATCAATAGAAATTTCGGAGGGAATATTATCAATCTCCTTGGGAGGAGAGACAACCTCAGTGGTAGAAGGATCCTGAGTAAGGATTGCTAGCTCATCAGAAGAAGGAGGCGGAGGGTAAGTGACGGGAGGTGGAATAGAAAAATCTACAGGGGGGGGAGACGGGAGATCAGTTTGAAGAGGCGTAGGGGAGCCAACAGCAGTGCGGGAGGCAAACGCGGGGAGGAAGGCATTCGATATATCAGAAGTATTATCAGAGGAACATGAATTAGAAGGAAGAGTGTTATTTACAAGACGATCCTGGGCCGGAGTGTCACTGCTTGGGGGAGGGAGAGGACAGTTCTTAACAAGATGACCTTCGGCTTGGCATCTGAAGCATCTGACTCGGTCTATCACAATGAATATTTTGTGGTACATGTTGTCAAAAAATAAATTTAAAAATGCCGGCAATTCAGACACGTCCTCCACTACGACAGATCGTTGGAATCCCATGAGGTGACTGAAACGTGGCGAGCGAGTACGCAGGCCAATAAATCTCATAGGGGTTAAGACTTTAGTATATCTAGATATTTCACTAATAAGGAACGAGTCTGGCATTCCAGGCTCAGTGTTACACAAGAAAATCTTGAATCCATTGTTTACTAATTTTTGCACTACAAGAGGTTTGTTATTAATAACCAGTTGAGGGTGTTCATCGTAAAATTTATTTACGAGAGCCTCACTTGTGAGGTAAAATTTAACAAGTTCGCCGTTCTTACCAGCAAATACCAGGCGGTCATCGCCAACAATATCCCCAATGGCACAGAGGTAGGCATCCATTGAAATTGTAGAATCAAAGGGTAATGAAAAGCCACAGGATCTAGGTAAGTACAAATTTTCAGCTTTAGCACTACTGGTAGCAGGTGATTGTTTATTATACCCAGGTCTAGGTACATAAGATACACGAGATTTGGATTGAGAAAAAAAGCTGGAGTATTGCATCATAATGATACTTTAAGATATTCAGTATTGAGAAATACAACTAATAATAAAAATAAATAATAGCAAAGGAAAAAACACCCAAGATTAATTAAACACTTAGAACGTAATATGAAACACTCATAATAAATTGTAAAGTGTTTCAAATCGAAAATAAGTTGAATTTAAATAAAATGCGGGAAAGGAAAGTAAATAAACTGGAAATCTCTTACCAGATCAGCTGTTCAATATGTAAACACAACTTACGAGCAGGAACGCGTCACCATCGAAACCACAACAACAAGGTCAAGGTCAAAATGACTTGCGAAAATGAACATTTTGCAGAAAATATTTTAATAGAATTATGAAAATGGAAAATAACTTTTAAAGGCACAAAGGTAAAGACAGAAAATTCACTAGAATTAATATGATAGGGTTAGACATAAACAGTAGATGAATCAGTTACACAAGACGGAGTATTTACAAGGGAATTAGTCACAAAGCGAAAAAATATACATATTATTACTTGTAATGTACAATAGAGAAATTATCACACATAAAAAAGGGTGGAAAATCAATGTAAATCACTATAAATTAGAGTAAATGTACTTAAACTTGATAGAGGACCTCAATTATAAAGGTCTGAACAAAAATCACTAGGATTAGGCCATTATTAGGGGAGAAGGTGGTAATATGGAACACCTTTTGTTTTCCCCCCAAAAAGGTATGAAAACTGATATGAATATAATTCCTGAAATGAAAGACACGTTTCAAATGTTGTCCTTAATGTTTTCTAAAAGATTCAAGCTATTATCTTTAAATATTTTCCGAAAAAAAGTTAATTTTCGAGAGGACCTCAAAAATGATGCCTGAGAAATTGGGGTGGTAATATGAAACACAGGTGCTGGTAATATGGAACACATGCTGGTATTATGGAACAAAAATAAAACACGTTTTTAATCGACTGAAGGTTTCTTTTTATTAAGAAATTTGACAAAGCAGTCTTAGTAAAATTGAAAGTTGCCTAAAAGGCTCAAAGAAGAAAAGTTTTCTTTCATTTATTAGCCACAAAAGTCGCATATATAAACTGTCTTCCCCTTTACATTCTCAGTGGAAGAACAGAGAACATGCGCCCACTTCTGGCACATTACACACCGAATCCACTCCTCTTTTGATTTTTGTTGGATTTACTTTGGTTCGTGTCATTGTTCTGAAATAAATATCATTATAAATTGTATTATTGTGTCACAAAATATCAATCTCTAACAAACAAACAAAATCAAATTTTCTAGGTACCTACATCCCTCGGGGTTTGAACCCGGGTCTCTCAATTTATATCATAAGGCTTTACTTATAATACCATCGAGATTTTTTATTCTAAATAAAAAAGAATATAATACTTAAGTGAAATGTCATAGTTAATCAAAAATGTAAAAACACCATTAAAATGCATTGTAATTTAAAGGGTCATAATATGGAACACTTGTTCCATATTCCAACCAATTGACCAATTTGAGTTTCGACAGTAAATTCCGAGTGAAACTTAACGATAACCTCTTATAAACACAGAACAATGAAAATAAATAGTTTTTACAACTTATCTAAATACACTATGTTTTAAAAAACGAGATAATTACTGAGCTACGTAAAAAGTTCACTTACCAGAAAAAAAACTTTTCATGGCCAAAAAAACGAATTTGCTTCTGATAAGAAAACTATACAAACTATCCTGGATCAAAACAAAACAATGTCACGTGGTTATGACAGAGAACTTGTTTCCGTGTCGCGCGGCTAGATAGCGCCTCTAGCATCGTTGGAATACGTCTGTTCCATATTACAACCCCGTTTCATATTACCACCACTACCCCTACTAAACTATTAGCAAAAAAGAAGAAGAAAATTAGGGAGAGGAAAACTTTCGACTGATCACAACGGACGCACGCAGAGGAATGACTGACCACTTTTGCTAGCGGTATTAGTACCTAGTTGTGAGAATCTTATCGCATAACAAAGAATGTAAAATTTAATAACATAACAAAGAATGTAAAATTTATTTTTTTCTTCTACTCACCCATTCATTTCTTTTTTTTTTAGGTGAATCTGGAAAACGAAAACTAACGAGCTCTAATGAGAGTCATAACCATGATCCATATGATGATAGAACATTAGAGAGGAAGCATTTTACCTCTTCGGTCAAAAGGAAGGGTGTTGAATGTATTACAGAATCACCCAGAAAAGTTCTCCGAGTTTGCATGGAAGCCAATACAATATTACAATCGACGGATGTACACACCGCCAGGAAATGTTTGTACGACGCAAGAAGAAAGGAAATGCCAAAGTTACCTGCAAACATTCAAGAAGTCCATGATGTTGTGGCCTCAATGTGTCCAATGACTAAAAAGAAAGAACCATTTGTAATTTTGAACTCTGCTAGTGATAATTTAATAATATTTTCCACTTCAAAGAATTTAGAATACCTTTGCGAGGCTCCTAAATTATATTTAGATGGAACATTCGACTATTGTACCAAATTTTTTTATCAGCTGTTCACTGTACTTGGGTTTTTTAATTTGTCATATGTGCCGTTGGTATGGTGCCTTTTGAAAAATAAAGAAGAAGGAGTGTATAAACGTTGTCTCAGTGCTATTTCTGAAGCATGCGCAGGAATTAGTTTCATTTTGAACCCATCTGAGGTAGTAGTTGACTACGAAAGAGCTATTCATAATGCTATAACAGAGATATGGCCACATGCCAAAATTTTCGGCTGTCGATTCCATTTAAGCCAAAGTTGGTGGCGTAAAATACAACATTTGGGTTTAGCCAACGAATATAAAGAGCAAACAGACGTAGGAATTTGGTTGAAGTGGTGCTTTGGAATGATATTCTTGAATCCTAATGACATAGAGGATTGTTTTGCATTTGATTTAATGTCCGAAGCTCCTGATGATGAGCGCCTAACAAAGTTCGCTGACTATTTGGTAGATGTTTATATCTCGCAGAATTCCCAATTTCCTCCTGAAGTTTGGGCAGAACACTCAGCAGAACTCACAAGAACAACAAATGCGTGCGAAAGTTTTCATTCACATCTTAAACAAATATTTTATTCGGCTCATCCGTCCATTGCCATTTTCATAGAGGCACTCATAGGTATTCAGATGGAAACAGTTGTGAAATTGAACAGCTTGCAACAGAAAAAAAATTATTCTGCTAAATCAATGAGAAAAATGAAATATTTAAATGAACAAATAAAAAATTATAAGAATGGCACAATCAGTCGTTTCGATTTTGTAAAACTTACATCCACTTATGGTTTAAGTAAAAAATGAGTTGTTTTATAAACATGAATAAATTTATGTATTTATGTTTTATGTACCGTTTTATGTTTTCCGAATAGTTTTGACAAAGATGTAATAAAATATCCCTCAATATGTACCGTAATAAAATATCCCTCAATATGTACCGTATTTTATTGTCGTACTGAGACGAATCGTGTTGTTTACTTTTTCGCCAAAAAAAATGTTTTGAGACGAATCGTGTGGTCATTTTTATACCTGAAATTCCAACCTTTTTAAAAAACCCTTTTTGAGACGAATCGTGATGCGCCCGATGTTTTATGTGTAATTTGGCAAGGAAATGTGCTAAAATGGGTAAATACCCCATCTTGGGGTAAATTATGAGTAATATATGACTAATTACCTAAAAATACATTTTTTATAATTAGTTCTGTAAATCCTAACCTTCATGATCAACATTTTAATGTTTATATCACAGAGGGAGGGATCAGGAATAGGAGAAGATGTTTTATGTGTATATTGGCAAGGAAATGTGCTAAAATGGGTAAATACCCCATCTTGGGGTAAATACCCGGGTATTTACCCCAAAAATAACCGATGTAGGTAGACTGAAATATTGCATTGAGATGTAAATCAAATTTTAAAGGGGGAAAAAACTTCCTTTTTGTAAAAATGTTCTCTTAAGTAATAAGTTCGGTGTTATGGTAGTGGATAAATGTTTACAATATTAATCAAATTTCTTGGTAAAGTGGTCCGGACATCAGTGTTTTTATGAAAGAACGATGGGCGTCTCTAAAGTAAGGTTCCCTACCTATTTTTATTGCATTTTGTTCAGTAACATCATATCATTTTTCTACATAATTTCCATCTCGATCAATGCATTTTTCGAAGGGGGGGGGGGGGGGGGGGCAATTTATCTATACTCTCCTTGATAAACGGTGCGTCCAAACTAGAGGTCCAAGTACGGACAGCGGTCTTGAGCTTGTCGTCGTTTCGGAAGCTTTTCCCTCCCAAGTAAACTTTCAAATGGAGAAACAAGTGAATGTCACTTGCTGCCAGATCAGGTGACCAAAAGCTTCCCATCTGAATGAATTAAGGAGATCTTGAGTCTTTCAAGCTGAGTGGGGGTGAGCGTTATCGTCAAACAAGAAAACTTGTTTCTTCAGAAGTCCAGGACACCCACCATGTTCAACTGATTTGGCAGCAAGTGACATTCACTTGTTTCCCCATCTGAAAGTTTACTTGGGAGGGATAAGCTTTCGAATTGACGACAAGCTCAAGACCGCTGTCCGCACTTGGACGGGCATTGTGTCCAGAAGGGTATACATAAATTTCTCCCCGGCTCCAAAAGTGCATTGATCGAGCTGGAAATTGAGTAGAATATTGATAGGATGTTACTGAACATAATGCATTAAAAATATGTTTAAAAAAATTGGGGATTTTTTAATAGCTTAGGAACCTTGTTTTTGAAATGTCTCTAGAAGATTTTAATTTGGTAATGTCAAAGGTTCACATGTCACATCCACCAAAATCTATTTATAAATATAAAATGGTGAGTGAAAATTTGACAGTTTTCTTTTTAAAAAAGGCTTCTCCACTGTTTTTGAGTCATTCAGCTTCAACAACCCTTACCAGAGGGTGGTATGAAGAAAAATTCGCCACTCATTTGTTACCTAATACGGGGTATTCTTTACTATTCACCCCCAGTATCTGTTGTGTGAGAGAAATCTAGACATTTTATGTTTTAGGACAAAATTTCTGTTTCAAAGTTACTTGGTTAAAATTGCCGAGATGAAAATGCAATGCAACCATTTTTTTTTGGAAACACAGCTGCTATCTACAATGGTCGATTAGCGTTAGCGTTAGACTAATCCAGGTATCACTGAAAGGTTGTTATTATTTTATATTTATATAATTTATGTACAACATTATATCTATTTAATTTATTTATTTATTTATACATATTGTAGATACATAAGGCTAATCGCAGATATACTTTATTATTATATTAGAAGTAATTTTCTCTTCTTGGTCCAAGGCTAGTTTTCAAGAGCATCACTTGAAGAAGATACAAATGTGTAGTGAAGCACTAAAGAATTTATTTCCTTGGTCCCAGGAAGGTTAAAAAAAGTATATCCCTTGAATAGTATGCGGTTGTAAGCATTTACTGAAAGAATTTCCTTCGCTAGGCTTAAAGATGGAAGACAAGCAATATGTCCTCTCGGCTCGGCTGCAGGTACGGCAGTATATCTCCCGGAGGAGTAGAGTGGGGGAAATTGCCTCCAGCAGAAACTGAACACAAAGGATAAGTAGGGTTCACGCACAGGGAGTGTAAGAATAAGGACGCAGAAGGAACAAGAGAAACCACAAGTTATACATAATGTGGTTTTTACTACACAATAAATATTATTATATTTATTATTCAAAATAACCAACCTCTTCCCCCTTCCACTTCCTTTGTTCCTTAACCTTCTCCTCCAACCTGTTTTTCTTCCTTAACCCACCTTCCTCATCTCCCCTTCTCTTCCCTCTCGTCTCTTCTCCCCCCCAGGTTCTTCCAGTCAGGAGTCCCTTACCTCTTCCCCCACCCGTCCGTGGTGATAAAAATATATTTATGCTTGGCAATTATACCGCAGCTTAAATTACCACCCAGTGGCGTCGCCTCAAGAGCGGAAATGGAAAATTATGTAATTATACTTCGGTTTCTCTTATAAGAAAATGCGGCAATACATGGAAGACACTTGTCTTAACACTTAAGCTACCATTGCACATCAGAAATATTTTATCAAGATGGTTAATTTCCTCATGTCTGCTTCTTGTCTAACAGTTATTGACTGAATTTGCCAAAGCTGTACGCATCTTCTAGATGTTGGTCTTTTAACTTTGTAAAATAAATAAATTTAGACCTAACCTGCACTGCCCTAGTGCACCTAAATAGAAATTTTACACCATCACTATACCAGTACCTTTCCCATTTTTACAACTCGCCTTTAAATGAGCACTATAATTATGTTGTATTTGCTAATAGTTTATCAATTTATACAGGATAAAACAGTCGTTAAAGAATTTGTTGCTTGATTAATAACTTTTGGACTTTGCAAGTATTCGTATAACAATCAATCCTTATACTTACTTTTCGTCCACTCCCTGTCCATGATTGTTGAGTCATGTTGGTGAAAGAATTGATGGGCCATTAACCCTTGTGGACGCCCAGAAGCAAAAATTTTTGAGGTCCTGCCATGTGTCGTATTGTGTCGTGAACCGTGTAATGTTGTTTCTGAATTCACTAGTTAAAATATTTTTTCAACTGACCTAAGTAGCTTGATCGAAAAGGCGGTGTAGAGGGTAGTGAGTTGGAATGAGAAGGCACTGTTTAGATTGATTTAGAAATATATTTGTATACAGTTTTAGTTTCAGATTAAGATTAAATGATAACAATTTGGTTTGGGTACTCATTACAATGTAGATAAATGTGAAAGTGAGAAGTTCATTTAACAAACATGAAAAGATAATAGTACTGCACTTAGTATGACACGGCGATCACGGCGCACGCTACACACTCCCCTGCCAGTGATGTAATCACGATTCATCGGTGTGGGGATTAGTTCTGGAATCTCTTGGGGAAGTGGACTCTGCGGCCGGATCGTGTCGTTATACTGGTTGGTTGAAGCGGGGGGCTGCGGCTGGTGCAATCTGCCTGGTGCTGTGGTGGGTCGGCAGTGTCGGTCATGGTGTAGGCTGGCTTCAGTCGATCAATGGTGACTGTGGTGTATTTTCCATTGATGTCAATCACGAACGTTCGGGAACTTCTCCTGACGACTGGGTAAGGTCCGTCGTATGGCATCTGGAGGCAGCGTTTGGAAAACTCTCGGCGGATGAAAACTTGGTCTGCGGTGTAGAGGTCCTTGAATATGAAGTGGGACTTGTCACTGTGCTGTGTTCCGCTGACTGGTTGGAGCTGGCGCATGTGGCTGCGAAGATCTTTGACGAACTCTGTTGTGGGGTCTGGATCATCTGTCTTGGATGTGAGGAACTCGCCGGGAAGTCTGAGTGGTTCACCGTAGACGAGTTCTGCGCTGGATGCCTTGAGATCGTCTCGCCATGCTGCTCGGATTCCAAGTAGGACAGTAGGGAGGATGTCTGTCCAGCGGTCGTTGTGGTGGCATTTGATTGCGGCCTTAAGCTGTCTGTGGAGTCGCTCGACCATTCCATTGGCTGCAGGATGATATGCCGTGGTGCGGAGGTGCTGTGAGCCGGTGAGTGTGCTGAGCTCTTTGAACAGGTTGGACTCGAACTGTCTGCCTTGGTCGGTGGTGATGCGGAGTGGAGTGCCGAACCGTGCGATCCAGTGAGTGTAGAATGCCTTGGCGACGGTGGAGGCTTCTTGGTCTGGGAGCGGGATCACTTCTGGCCATCGTGTGAAGCGATCAACCATAGTGAGACAGTACCGGAATCCGTCTGAGTGTGGCATGATGATGAGGTCCATGTGCACATGTTCGAATCTCTGCGTTGGTGGAGAGAAGGAACCGAGTGGGGCCTTGACGTGGCGAGTGACCTTGGATCGTTGGCAATCAGTGCAGGCTTGGGTCCAGCTGCGGCAGTCCTTGGAAATGAAGGGCCAAACGAATCTCTGCTGTGCGAGTTTGACTGTAGTGTTAGTGCCGGGGTGCGATAGCTGGTGTACCATGTTGAACACAGTGCGTCGGAAAGGTCGGGTGATGTAGGGCCTTGCAGTTGGTGTGGACACATCACAGTAGAGCTTGACACCGGAACCGGGGATCTCTAGTAGTTTGAGTTGAAGTGTGGAGTCGGTTCTTTTGAGTGCTGCTTGTAGTTCGACATCAGTTTTCTGTGAGGCTGCTAGGGACTTGTAGTCGAGAGTCGCATGGATGAGCTCTATCCTTGACAGGGCATCAGCTACGACGTTTTGATCGCCTGGAACGTACTGGATGTCGGTGGTGTACTGTGAGATAAGGTCTAGGTGGCGGAACTGGCGAGGCGAGCATTTGTCTGGCTTTTGGCAGAAAGCGAAGGTGAGCGGCTTGTGGTCCGTGAAGATGGTGAATTGGCGTCCTTCTACCATGTGTCGGAAGTTTTTGACAGCAAGATAGATGGCGAGGAGCTCACGGTCATAGGCACCGTACTTCTGCTCGGCACTGGAAAGTTTCTTGGAGAAGAAACCGAGTGGCTGCCATTCACTGTTGACCAGTTGTTGAAGTGTTGCGCCTACTGCGGTGTCAGAGGCGTCCGTGACAAGCGAGAGTGGGGCATTATCGAGAGGGTGAGCGAGGAGGGTGGCTGCTGCGAGTCGCTCTTTGCACTGATCGAATGATTTGATTGCTTCGGGCGTCCATTGAATCTCTGCCTTGCCTTTGATGTTGTCAGTCAGGAGATCGTTGACTGGTGCGAAGGTGTGGGATGCTCTGGGTATGAAGCGGCGGTAGAAGTTGAGCATCCCCATGAATTGTCGTACACCTTTGGCTGTAGTTGGTCGCGGGAACTGCAGGATATCCTTGACTCTGTCGGGAAGCGGGCTTGTCCCATCCTTGGAAATGAAGTATCCTAGGAATCGGACTTGTTGCTGGCCAAACACACATTTGCTGGGATTCAGGACAAGAGAGTGGTCTTGGAATCGCTTGAAGATGATTGAGAGGTGTGCCAGGTGTTCTTCCTCTGATTTGGAAGCTACGAGGACATCGTCGATGTAGGGGAAACAGAAGTCTAAGCCTCGAAGAACTTCATCCATGAAGCGTTGGAATGTCTGGGCTGCGTTGCATAGGCCAAATGACATGTAGGGGAACTCAAACAGGCCAAATGGGGTGGTGATTGCAGTCTTGCAGATGTCTTCCTCGGCTACTGGGATCTGATTGTAGGCTCGGACGAGGTCTAGTGTGGTGAAGATTGTTTTGCCTTGGAGAATGTGGGCGAAGTCTTGTATATGTCTCACCGGATACTGATCTGGAATGGTGCGGGCATTGAGTCCTCGATAGTCTCCGCAGGGTCGCCAGGTGTCGGCTTGCGGCTTCTCGACCATGTGGAGGGGTGCAGACCATGGACTGTTGGAAGGTCGAGCAATGCCTAGTTGTAACATTGCGTCGAACTCCTTCTTGGCGGCCTTGAGCTTGGCTGGTGCGAGACGCCTTGGTTTGCTGGCAACTGGAGGACCGGGAGTTGTCTCAATGAAGTGCTTAGTGTTGTGACGGATGATGCCTGGAGTACCATCGGGGCGTGTGATGTCCTTGAACTGCTGGAGGAGCTGGTGGTACGGAGAGGCTTCGTAGACTGTCTTGACTGACGGGATATTGGATTCAGCAACATGTCCTTGGGCAGTGAGGTGAGTGGTCCCATCAAGTAGTCTGTGGTTCCGTAGGTCCACTAGCAAATTAAAATGGTGGAGGAAATCTGCGCCGATGATTGGCTTTGAAACATCTGCTACTACGAACCGCCAGGTGAAGTCGCGCCGGAGTCCAAAGTTCAGTGACAAGGTGATGGTGCCGTAGGTGTTGATGTCCGTGGAATTGGCTGCGGACAGGATGTAGTCGGTCTTCTCACGTCTACCAGGTGCTGCAGAACGTGGGAAAACGCATAAGTCGGCGCCAGTGTCAATGAGGAACTGCAACTTGGTTGAATGCTCTGTGACGAAGAGACGGCGGGGCGTAGGACTCGACTGAGAAGCCGTCATGATCAGCGGTCCATGGCGTTTCCCTGAAACTTGCATGGCTGCTCACATTTCTTTGCTTGGGGTCCGAAGCGCCAGTGGTACCAGCAAGTGTCTGTGCGTGGCCTGGAACTGCTGCGGCCTCGGAACTGGGAACGGCTCTGGTATCTGTCACGGGCTGGGGATTGACTTCTGCTCTGATGGTTAAATCGTAGTGATGCAACTTCTTGACGGAGACTGGCAATTTCTTGACTGAAGATGGCGGCAAGTTGGTTGAATTTGAGGGTAAGTATGTCATCAGCCCTTGGTATTGAAGTTTCTGAGACTTGGGGTACGAATGGGCGAGTAGATTCTGCGATGTTGTCTGCGTGAGTTGTGAGCTCTGTGAGGTTCTTCTCCTCAGGCATGGTTGAAGCTTGATAAGGGCCAGGAACTGCTGAAGATTGGTATTCACTGCTTGGCTAGGGCTGGGAGCTGCTGGAGGTTGGCTGGTTGCTGGGGTTGAGCTGCTGGAGGTTGGCTGGTTGCTGGGGTTGTTGTTCAGGTCGGGGTCACCACTTTGTAGAGGGTAGTGAGTTGGAATGAGAAGGCACTGTTTAGATTGATTTAGAAATATATTTGTATACAGTTTTAGTTTCAGATTAAGATTAAATGATAACAATTTGGTTTGGGTACTCATTACAATGTAGATAAATGTGAAAGTGAGAAGTTCATTTAACAAACATGAAAAGATAATAGTACTGCACTTAGTATGACACGGCGATCACGGCGCACGCTACAGCGGTGAACTTGTCGGTGGTTCAAGTCCCGGTTTCAGCGTAGATTTAGTAAAGCGAGTTTGACTAGCTGTGCCTTCACGAAAGTGATTAACACAAATATGATAACGTAACTTATAACTTAGGTAAAATATTTCTTAAAATTTAAAATAAAATTGGGAGCTTTCAATTTCGATGTCTGCTTTAAAGTATCTAAATGAAGAATTCACCAACTATCTATCTCTATATTCTATTATATTAAAGTGGTGTTTTTCAACTTTTTAGTTATATACACCAACTTTTTAGATATATATTTTTAGTTAAATTCACCAACTACTTCGCCCGGTGTCAATCCTGGAGACACCACTGGTGCAACTTTTGATGCAATGAAAGTTACACAGAATGAAGCGAACTTAATTATTATTATTTGTATTATGATACCCTCCCCCACTTACCAAGAGAAAATGAAGAAATATTTTTCAATATGGCGAGAATAAACATGAGAACCTCAACCGAGAACTTATGGTTCTTGGAAAAATACTGATGAAAACTATGTAATTTATGACTCGGAAATTACTCAACAATTTTGTAGCTGTACCAGAATTGCCATGTATTCATTATTCACCCTTACTTAACCTTCCAAAAGCAGAAGCATCAAATTCCTTTGGTGGTCCTGGGTTTGAACCCAGGTCACCAAGATTCTGTACCACGCTATACCACATTACCTGTATAAAAAACTATAAACAGATTTATAGTTTACCCAGGAAAATAACAGTTAGTTGCAGTAACCTAACTGTCATTCTTCGGCAGCGTAACCTCAACCCTCACAATATCGTCATAATCTATCACACCAAAAACTTTAAGGTAGGAAGAAAAAAAAAATAAGGTAGGAAGGACAAAATTGTCCTTATTGATAATTTCAGATCAGGTTTGTTATTTTTGAGTAAGTGAAGGTACTTGAATTTCCTTTCTAAATGACCACTTAGAATGACATTAGACTTAGACTGCCCTTCCTTCATATTTATAATGATTTGTAAAAAGAAACTCGCTCTCTTCTCTAGAAACTCTTTCTGAGATGTAATTTAAATACGAAAACCTACGTCTAACAGAGAACAAACGAAAGTTGTGAGAACCCCTGCCTTGCACTGAGGCGGACAGGTACAAGAGCTAGAGAGCTGAGCAAGACAGCCATTTGTATGAACGGCAGAATTAATATTCTTGTCGTGCGTTAGTTCTACTGTTGTAAAAATTGATCAAAAGAAGTTTCTCTCTTCCTTTCTTTTGTATCGTAAATTTTTATGATTATATTAGGTACCTTTGTATAGAGGTAGAGGAAAGCTTTTTAACCCACTCTGAGCTTTCTGTCGAGGGACTAGAAGTGGAAAGCACATTCGTGTGAAAGAAATAGGATAACCTCGTAAGTTTTCTGTCAAAGTTGAATGAATAGGTGATTTATGTATCCTCTATTTTTAATTAATATTATTTATTCAATAATATATTTTTTGAGCTTATTTCTTTCTCACACACGTCCTACACTGAAATCTCGACAAAAGAAGTCACCTTGGCCAAGCGGTAGCATGCTCGACTTGCACTCGACCAGGTGACCCGGGTTCGAATGCCAGAGGGGTAAGAATTTTTTCCACTCTGTACTTTGGATGTCTGACTTTGTGGGAACAATCGGGGTAGTTGTAGTGTGGGTAACGATCAGTGACGGCATTACGAGATTGATATGGACGATGATGATTGGTTACAGATAGATGATTATGATGCTTTAATTGCTATTCACTAGAAATTGTGACATTACAACACAAATATCTTTAAAATCTGTCGAAGTAAACAGAATGTTCGAGCAGTACAAGAACTACAATGGAGGAGAAAAGGAATTGTGTTAGAAAACTTTCTTACAATACTTTTCTCACAGACATAGAATTTCCAAAGCCAGCGTCGATGGCATGTTGAATACACCGGTTCCCTTCAGAACACCGAAGTTAAGCGACATCCAGCGAGGTTAAGACTTGGATGGGTGACCATTCAAATTCTAATTCTCGTGACGCTGGCTTTTCCCGGCCCCACTCAGGCTGGGTGAGGTCAATGTGAGTAGCAGGTTTGTGAGTTTCCTGCGAATGGAGGGTAAAACCCCCGTCGTGATATGACCATGGCAGTTGAAAGCGACGTTAAACCCCACTTAAAAAAAAAAAAAAAAAAAAAAAAAAAAGAATTTCCAAGCTCGAAATTTACCTTCGTATTTCACAGTTACCCGGTTGGGGCGGAAGTAACCATTTGGGGCCGAATTCAGGATTGAATTTAGAATAAGACTGTCTCTCAAGTCGGACTATAGTGCGCTCTGATTGGTTGAAACTCCAACTTGACGGAGTGTCTAGTTTTTCTGAACCTGTTTTATAATTCTTCACCTACTTACTCGGCACTTCTGAGCTTAAGAGAGAATTCCCATGTAAACACGCTTTATATAAATTAAGATATTGCTATGTTCTTAATTAATAATAACTTATATATGCCTTTTTTTTCAAAACTTTAAATGTTTTTATTATATTTTTTTTATATATATACAAAAGTTAAACATTAATGTATCATTCTTCTACTCGTCCCATTCCTCTTCACATTCAATCCCTCTGATCCTCCGTCTCGCTCCTCTCACTCTCATGGATACTGCTCTCACTATCGAAATTGTACCTAATTATCTAGTAAGTATATAATTACTAGGTTAAGAAGATATATTATAATGTGCTATTTCTCAAGTTAGCACTATGATTCTAAAAGCTTCTTTTCAAATGGATCAGTTTTCTGTACAGCACCAAGGGCTAAGAAAAGTATGTAAAACAGTCTCCGTGGCCCGTTTCATTATCTGCAGCATATTCAATAGTAATATCCTCCGATCCCTGCCTTCTCCTACCTATCCTCCTCCTCCTCCTCCTCTTCCTCCTCCTCTTCCAGCTATTACTCCCGGATAATCAGTAGAGCGGCTCGTGTTATTACATTTTCTAGGTGACTTTCTACCGACCATGCTCAATTTATTGTCAAAGGGAGAGTGACTGAAAAAAAATATTCATTAATAAATCCATTCTTCATATACAAATTTTCTAGTTAATGATATTGCATTCTCCTTTTTCCAAATAACTTACTAACTTATGATATGGTAAAAGGTGCAATGCTACCTTCAAACTTGATAGTTTTATGTACATATATTTTGTTACACTCTCAGGCAATCTGTCAGTTAAAAGCTAACTTATTTCCTGTGTCTCCTCCCCAGCAATAAATTCTCATTAGTGAGTCTCTTTTTTTCCCCTTGTAAAATAGAGTCTTGGAGGAAAATGCATACATTTATATTTGTATATAGGTGCCCCTTCCGACTAAAAACTTAAGTCTGGAAAATGTATACATAGGTACAGAGATGCGTCGTATTAAACGTTCTCGTTTGCCCCCACCCAGGCTAATTTACTTCTTCCTCTTATTAACTTACTTTCCATACTTCTTGTCTCCTCCCTCTCCACCTCTGTGCCCTTCTGCCTCCCTTGCCCTCTGAACATTCATTTATTTCATACTCTTCTTCCTCTTTTTATCTTCATTCCTTTTCAATTGCCTCGCCTTCTCCGTTGTCTACTGCTTCTCATTCTCCTCTTCTTTATCCTTCGCCTCCTCCGTTGTCTACTGCCTCTTATTCTCCTCTTCCTTATCCTTCGCCTTTTTCGCCTCCTCCTTTGGCTATTCTCCTCTTCCTTCGTCTTTTTTCCCTCTTTCGCTGTCTTCTCCTACTCCTTCTACTCCTCCCCCTCTCCTCTTCTTACTCCTCCAGCTCGTATCACTTATTTTTCTCTCCTCTTCCTTTTCTCTCCCTCCCTCACCCCCATTACGTCTTTTGAAAGCTTGGGACCTCCCTAACATGGGGGAGACTCACACAAAAGCCTGAAGCCTTTGTGCGGAAGTAAACGTTGAATACAGACAAACAATCAGCAGCCAGACTAACTTGAGTTTTAATTATTTTTTATAATGATAATTGTTCATTATAACCCCACGCGTACGTGCGATTAAATTTCAGAGGGATTCTTATCCCCCAACCACACACCATTAATTACCTGTATGACTTATTGTTTTGCACTTATGCATGCGATGATACCCTGGTAAGAATAGGTACAGCATTGATAAATATGTAAGGTCTCTGATATCGAAGGGTTCAGTTATTGCGAGTTTGAATCCCGCACCCAAATCTGGTATTACATCCTCATGAGTATCTAACTGGACTTTTTCACGATTATCTAACACATGATACAAAAAAAACACAAAGTAAAGAGAATAAGACTTCGGGCGACGAAGTTTATGATATCCGCCTCTGTCCAGACAGACTAGAGAACCTAACATAAAATATTACGAGACAAGAGAAAACTCCTGGAAAGAAAGTACACACGGAAAATGTTGGAAATTTATGTAGCATGAACCTGAAAAATGATAACGCTCCTTCCCAGTGAGGAAGGGAGAGTTATAGCATTTTAATACCTTTCTGGTTGCTCGGTGCACTGAGCTACTTGTGGGTATAATCGTGTAAGATTGATGTGTCCATGGACCATTGAGAGTATTGCCAACAGTTTCTATAATATCATTTGGTATGAATGTTGGCAAGAAATATTTATTTATAATTCAAAATTATTGGCTTCTACATTTACAGGAAAAACTTTAATTGGCTTAGAGAACATTGAGCTGAATGACATATTGATTAAAAATCGTCAAGAAAGATTCCTCCCATGATTCGATTAGTAAGAGATTAATTAATAACCAAAATATTCCTGATCATGAAACTAAACAATTTCATCATTGAAATCTATGATTTGGAGCCAAGAAATATTGTGTTAGCATGATGTATTAGTATTTTTGTAAAGCAGCAAGAGCATAAGAGCAATGCTAGCAACATATTGTTCAACACAAACACAATGAACAACTCTGACACATTTAAAAACACATAAATATCATGTAGATACGTTTTAATTCAATTTCCTCACGTACATTTCAAGTTTATCACACATCAGCAACATAAACCAAGTTATGTTATTAAAAACAACATCGCGCTATTTTCATTAAAATTTTCGGAAGAATTTCCACAACACAAAATGTTGTGACACGGCTGTAATCGTATTTAAAGCGCAGCGCTTTCATGTGTCGGACATGCCCCCCTCTCTTATTGGTCTAATATTCGGACATGTTGAGTTGGTTCTCGGCCATTACAAGAGCAGTTTAAAATGCAGTGTCATAAATCTTATTGAACAGAAGTTAATGTGTATAATATACGTTGGAACATATATCATTTTCCTAACGTCAAGATCTGCTCAATTCATAATTTTACATACATTTTAAATGCATAAAACATGGTATACTGTTGTAAATAAAAGCAAATATTGAAATAATAATTAAAGAATAAAACCAATTACAACTTCCCATAATGGTTCTACCGCTCAAACATGAATAAATTATATACTTCAATAACGTACTTTTTGGTCCTCTGACAACGTTAGTTTTACACTAACCTACCTTAGCTCTGAGAAACGTAAATATGATGTGGATATCAGATATCATCCATACATGAATTAGAAGTGTGCACAACAATGCACTCCCTCAGTCATATCATAGGTAGTGCAAACAGAGAAACAAGCGCAGTTCAAGCTAGACTTCTTTTCCCCCAACAATATCGGGTATGCATTTCCTTTTATTTTAATTGAAAATACACGCAGCAGTGCGGTTGAATATCGAATATGTATATTTACGTTTGCATACATACACTATGTATAAGAGGGTAGGAGAAGTTGTAGGAGATTTTGGAAAAAAGAGGAAGGGGAATATAAATAGGAGGGGAAATTTGAAGGTCATAAAGGTAAAAGGGACAAAGAGCTCATCCTACCAAGGAGGAAATGGTAGGCTGAGAACTAAGAGAATGGATAAAAAAGTTTTGATACAGAGAGGAGAAAGAGAGAGACAGAGAAGCTCTCTTGAGAGAGATAATTGTAGGATAAAAAATAAGAGAATGGAAAAAAGTGAATAGAGAGGGAAAAAAAAGGATAGGAAGAGAGGGAATCGTAGGATGAGAAATAAAAGTATTGAAAATAGTGGATAGGGGGATCAGACCAGAGAGATAGGAGGAGAGGAAAATATGGTAGGATAAGAAGTAATGAGTGCTGTAGATGGACGAGTATATTGGAAGGGAAATAGTATGACGGAGTAGATAGAGAAGGGGAGGGGGAGGTATGTGTAATGGAAGAAGTAGTAAATGAGGAGATTTCACAGGTGAGCAGGAGAGATGGGAATGAATGAGAAGAGCAAGGAAATAAGAAGGGAAGAGAACATTTAGGGTGGAGAGAAGAGAAAAGAAGAATATGAGAAGAGGATAGAAAAAGATTAAGGGAAGAGGAGAGAAAGAAGAATATGAGAAGAGAGAGGGAAAAAGAAGGGACGTAAATTTTTGACATGATGACTTCGACCTCCCGATGTAGAGAGAATCAATATTCTCTTGCTCCTACCTATGGTGAATATGCAGTCGCACATCTAGTGGGAAAAAAGCTGAGAGGAGATTGAAATGTGATAGTAGGAATACATGTTCATAATTTATGAATGTGTACCTGTACAGACAGGAAAGTCTAGGAGTAGAGATGAGAAGAGGACGTATAGTGGAAGATAATACATTACTATGTATGCAGGTAATTGATTATTTCACCTTACACCTCTGAGGGTTAGGTGGAAGAAAATACTTTTAGAATTAGCCTCGCCTGGTTACCTTTCACTAAAGTTTATTATTAAAAGAGATATTTTATGTAGGTAAATCCTCTTTTTCGACAGGTGATAAATTTCTATAAAACAAGACAATAGAGAGAAAAGCGGCTGTCATTGAACCTCCGTACTCCTACTTGTACCACTGTGACTGGAATAAGAGATATTCACGTAATTTTAAATTACGGGGCTGCACGTATCGCAGGTGCAATGACTTATAATAATAAAATTCCAATAGGAGTTGGATGCAATTTGCAAAATTAATATTAAAATTCTTGTTGAAATTTTGCAGTGGAATATTATAGAAAATATTAATTTTATTGGTAAATTTTAGAACAATGCAGGCGCCAAAGTTATTTTTGGGCTGAAAGAATAGTAAGAAAGTACTTTTCCAATTTAATCTATTTATTGTCAGTTGTCTTTTTTTGTCAAAAAAAGTGCTACCAGAAGAAGTGGTACATGCTGAGAATCAAGTAAATTAAGTAAAAAAATTCATATGTTTCCACCAACTTTTCACATTTTCAAATTTGGTGAACTTTCTTTTTTTAACTGTCAGTGACAATTTTAAAAAAAAATTAATCTCTGTGCTTTTATGTGTTTTAGATAAGAGAGTTCACCGCAAAGTCGATACGGCAAAAATACATGGATGGAATAAAATATTTCAGAATAAATAATTAAACTTGTCAAACTTAAGACGCTAGAACTTAGTATCAGGTTACAGGCCATATTGATTAGCTGCATACATATTTATCTATGAAGTCTATGAACATTATTAGGGGAGGGGAGGAGATCCAGTAGGCGGCAAAATTTAGAGCATAAAAAAATAGTTGAGAATAAATGACACTGGGTTCTTATTCATTTGCAAAGTTCACCTCATTTTACCTCTGACACTCCCTTCTTTCTCACTTGTTCTAACCAAAGTTGACTCGGAAGTTATAGAGTTCCCGTCAATCTCTTGAAGCCCTCGTATGACATTGCATTTTGAGTTTGATATAATATTCAACTTTGTTTCCATTTTGCACAAAAACTCTGCTAACAAGTAGAGTTTTCTGTTTCATGAAAATTTCATAAAGGTAAGATGGATATTTTAGAGTTTTAGACAAATGACACCCGTAGAGAACATGTATTGTCGTGAATATAATACTGGGGAAAGATTACCGCTGTCATGTTAGACGGGACAAATTGCGTTTCCAGATTACTGCGTGAACTAATTGGGGGAATTACCATTGGGGTTTATGGAACAGCTTCATAATTAGATTCTGCACGTCACGTCTCGACGATTAATCTGAAATATGAATCTCCACCATCTCTGAGTAGACCACCGCCCTCCGTGTATGTTGTGCCTTACAAGTGTAATTACATGAGGGCACGAAATAACTATTTATACGAAAATCGTTAAAGTTCTTAATTTATCATATTATTTGTGTTAAGTACGAGATATCACAATTACCCAAAGATCAATCAGTTGTGAACTCAAAAATTCGATCCATTGGTATAAAAATATAAATTGAGAAAAAAACCAATAGTTTAGTCCTTATTAGAGAAACTCAATCAAGTTTTACTTCCAGTAATAACATTACACAATATAGGTATACAGCTTGTTATAATAACGTCGAGACCGAAGCAGCGGGTGGCATCAAACTGTGAATAACCTGACGACAGAGCATGCTGCAACACTGTGAAGCAAATTGGAATAATAGGTCGACATAATTACATCAAGTACAAGGGAGTTCAATACAGCAGCGCCCCGCCCCCTCGCGCCAGCCAAATCACCTAACGCTCCAGTTCTCCCAGACAAAAAATTCTATAAGCTTATTAAAAGTTAAAGATGACATTTTCAGTTTTTAATCAAGCTACTCTCGAGTCAAAGCTCATTCTCTTGCAGAGAAGAAAAGGGAAGTGGAGGAATTATTCTGTCATGGGAGGAAGAATATTTCCCACAAGTCAATGTCAAAAGTATCGCTAAGGTAGGAGAAATCGCTTCAATCTTTAGTGGAGACTTTGCTTTGTACCCCCAAGAAGGGAGAGGGGATATTTTCATAATTGAATTATAATCTCTTCCTCTCATTTCGTCCCCACCGTTTTGTTCATGTCTCTCTCTCGCTCTATCAATCTTTCTCTTGATATTTCTCCTTCTCCTTCCCTCACCATCTCCGGAGGTAATAATCTGTTCATAAGGTTCATCATCATCTCCATAATATCTCTCATCTTCTCTTCTCACTTCATTCCGTATTCCTCGGCCTGGTTGTTCTTCCTCCAGCATCTTTAGCTTTATCGGTGGGTATTATTTATTCCCGTTTCTACCTCGCTTCACTGGGTATGCATGAACGTGTAGAAATGCAGACCCTTATCTTAGAGACCCTGTCCTTTTCCATTACAAATATCTATCTCTTTTAGCTTATGTATTATTATTTTCAAATATTTGGCTGGTCACTCACTCACTCTAAGATTTTTTTTGTAATATCCGCTACTAACAAACTGTAAGTTTCTGATTGTTAGTTTGTAAAACTCTCTTGAAGTAAAAATGGACTCGGTTGGATTTTGTTAACCCATAAGCGCCCAGTGGTACCATATGGTACCAACAAAACCGTTCCAAACATTGTCTTATCTTGCAGGGACAAGTTAGTATATTCGGTGTTCTGTTTACGTTAAATGATAGAAAAGAGTATGATGCTTAGATTTATTGTTTGGTTGGCGAGTGATCTTGGACAGAGACGGACGTCGGAGCTCCGAAAATTGGTGAAATTTCGCGGCCATGTCTTCGAGCAGAATTCACTTTGAGTAAGTACTTTCACTATATTTTTTTAGATATTTTAAAAAAAATATATATTCTCAAGAGTATAAAGATATATTTTACAATCACTTTTAATTAAATAATTTTCCATAGCGCCTGTGAGAGGGCTCCCTTTTTTGTTGGTACCATATGGTACCACTGGGCGCTGCCCGTGTCATTTGAAAAAGTAATTTACTTCATTGCATTTACTTGCGTTTACTTCATTTTTGACTTTATTTATTTGTATTTCATTATTTTATTTATAAAAAGTTAATTTTATTTGTGTTTTTCAGAAGGAATCTTACTTTGGCTGATGTAATCGACCTGCTCGACGGTGAGGATCTTGCTTACAACGCAGCAGACATCTATGTTGAACCACCCGAACCATCAATTTTGACAGATGAGGACTCAGGCAACGAAGATGATGCAGTGATTGATAATCTCTCAGGAAATCAGTTACTTGCGCATGCAGAGGTAGACCTTCATGGCTGTCTTGAAGTACAAATTCAGGGACGTGCTGAGACTGCTGAATCTCAACAGCCGGTACCAGAAGAAGTACCTATTGCTGATCCTGTTGAAGTAAGATCTCCATTTAGCTTTCCTAAGCCTCTACCTTGTAAATTCATCCGCGGTGATTTAGAAGACAATCGGTTACCTTTCCCACCCTGTGATGTTGGATCAATGAGAGAACTTGGTATGTTAGAGATATTTGAACGCTTTGTTGATGATGACTTTATTGATTTCTTACACCAACAATCTAGAATGTATGCCCTTTTTAAAAATGAACCTGACCCTGAAATTACACAAGATGAGATTCGCTGTACAATAGGAGTACTTCTCTTATCCGGTTATAACGTCTTACCTGGGAAGCGCTTCTACTGGGATTCTGATGATGACATGGGTAACAATTTAGCTAAACAAGCTATGAGACGAAACAGATTTCTAGAAATATGCAGATATATTCACTGTGCTGATAATAATAACCTTGACATGACAGATAAGTACAACAAAGTTCGACCCTTAATGAATATGGTCAAATCAAGATTCGTTAATAACTATCTTCCTTCAGAACATATGGATTATGATGAGAGCATGGTCAAATATTTTGGTCATCACGGTTGTAAGCAATACATAAGAAATAAGCCCATACGCTTTGGTTATAAAGTCTGGTGTTTGAATGCTTCAAATAGTTATATTGCTAATTTTGAATTTTACCAAGGGAAAGATAGAAATATCCCAGATTCTCATCAAAAATATTTTGGTAAATGTACAGCACCCTTCTTAAAACTCTTGACTGAATTTCCCGAAGATAAGAGGAACCTACCCTACAAATTCTACTTTGATAATCTATTTACGAACCAAAATTTACTCGTCTTTTTAAGAGAAAATGGGTATAAATGTACAGGAACTATCAGAGAAATCAGGATACCCAAAGAAGCCAAGCTAACATCAAAAAAAGAGTTTAAGAAAAAGCAGCGTGGCCAGTATGAATCCATCCTGGACAAAAATAATGGCATCCAATACATTCAATGGGTTGATAACTCTGCCATTGCTGTGGCGTCAACTTCATCCGGTGTACAACCTACCTTAACAGTGAAGAGATTTTCACGGAAGGAAGGCAGATTTGTCAACGTAGAAAGACCCAATGCTATAGGCGATTATAATAAGCACATGGGAGGTACGGATTTAGGTGACCAAAATATCAACAGGCATAGGATCAACATTCGTGGCAAAAAATGGTGGTGGGGAATATTTACTTGGCTTTTGGACGCATCAGTCCAAAATGCTTGGGTTCTTTACCGCCAAATTCACCCAGAAGACAGAGTCACTCAACTGGACTTCCGCAGAAATATCGTTACGAATTATTTAACAAGGTACTCTGAACCATTTGGGAGGATTGGCCGCCCCCGTGCGCTGAGAATGGCGAATGCAGCCAGATTCGACAATATTGGTCATTTAGTCGTAAGTACTACAAACAATGCTCGTCGTCGATGTGTAGCAGCTGGTTGTTCTTCAAGAGTTCGTACTATGTGTATGAAATGTGATGTAGGCCTTTGTATTGCATGCTTCGCCCCCTACCACACTGCCTAATATTGGCCATTTAGTATTTTGTAACTCCTTCTTGTAAAAGGGCATAGAAAGTTAGGAGACAAATTGATAAGCTTTTGTTTGTATAGTAACTCCCTTTTGTTATTATTATTAAAATAAAATAAAAAACCTTTCAAACTGTAAACAATTAGTACGATTTTATTACTCTCTCTCCTATTTTTTTTTGACACGGGGAGCGCCCAGTGGTACCATATGGTACCAGCAGAAAATTGGCCATATCTTGGAATTGGTAAAATTTTTTACTAAGTTTCTTTCTTTTTAATTGCATCTAAACAATATTTGCAATCTGAAAACTAGTGTTTCACATTGAAAATCAAAACAAAAAAAAACTCGGGCGCTCGTGGGTTAACTTTCTCTTGTTCGTCTCCGTTACAAAAGGACATGTGAAATACTAGATGCTATAAATGTTTGGGACTCGGAGGTGCCTCCAATAATCTCCAATGAAACGCTACCCTGGCTGCCGCCAGATCTCATCCGGTTGAACCCCCTGTATACAATACCATATCTTTCGTCTTTTCATTCCACGCTTTCCTTTACCACCACTCTTAATTAATTACATCTAGGGGCTGACCATCTTCCCATTAATAACGCTCTCCACTGTCTTCTACCTCACAGATTTTTCTCTCTTGCTCTTGTCTGATATTTTGAAAAGGTTCTCTCCCTGGCTTTCTTTTTCAGTAGTGTCCTTATGTTTGTCTTTTCCGTCTTCCTCATTACTTTCTACTGTCTCTTGTTTAGTTTTACTCTGCTTTGATAGGTGGGATGGACCGATGGAGTACAGATACGCCACCATTTTAAAAGAACGTCTTTTTCAGTTGTGGTGAAAAATCTATTTTCTCGAGATTTTTTAACTGACACCACAACAGCAATATTCTGTATACCATTAATGTCTGCATTTCAAGATAAAATTTACTGATACCGATCCCTCCTGTTTTGAGAATTTCTATAATGTTCTATACGCTATTGATGATGTAGTGGTTCAATGAAAGAGCTACTTTCAACTGTAAAGAAAAATCAATAAACCATAAGTTCAATGAGTTTTTATTTTTAAAAAGCAAATTAGGTATTTCGTGCTATTAAATGTCGATTTTTTTACTATATCCCATTGAACCTTATTCGTAAAGGTTTATTTAACTATGAATTCTTTAGCTATAATAACATTAAATATTTCCCATTGTTACTTAAAACATTTTACTCGAGCAAATCTCACCTCGCTCCATTCCCCCACTCTTCGTTACCCATTTTGTAAAAAGTCAGGATTTTCGTTCAGGCAAAAAGTTGAAAGCATCAAATTGTTCAATAAATTTCAAACCACACATCAGACAGGCGAATATAAATATGAAAGTTTCGGAAAATTCAAATGTCTGGAAAGTCCATACAAATCGACTTGCTCCTTCACCTCTGGGGGTGTTCTAGCACCTTACTGGAATAAAATGAATGTGCTGTCGTTTTCAATTTGAATAGTGGTTTTTCTGCTTTTCACAAATTTATATTCTGTTGCTTTTATATTTCATTCAGGGCGAGGGATGCAGGGTTCAATGTGTGATATATGCATATGTGAAACGTGTGTCGGAGGAATTTTCCACTCTCTTACATTTTTGACTTTTATTTATGTGTTAAAAAATGTTGAGGGATGAAATCGTGCTCGCTACGTGATGCACATCAAGATTCCACGACAGAGGAATGTACAAGTCGTCCTATTGCTGTGTCTATGGTCTTGTGGCGAGTTTCAATCTGCTGAGCGCTGCTGGAGACCGTTTGGCAAGTTTTTGGGGTACATATTTTTCTACTGACGTATTTATTGAGATTGGATTTATTTCACGGCCTTAGACAACGTCTGTTGCAAAATCCAAGCGTAGAAATACAATATTCCCACAATACAATATTCCGCGATACTTTTGTATCATTCGTATAATGAACGTGAAAATAAATATTGCACGCAATAAAGAGTGCGAAAAAATTGGCACTTAAGTATTTACTGCTTCCTCTTTGATGGAATTGGACGTATCAACTGTTACGATGCATATTATTTGTACATAAATTATACTTTAATATTGTTAAATATATTGAATACTTTACTTGTAAATTATAAAGGCATATACCTACGTCATTTTTCCTAACTAAAAGGTGCTTTTATTACCTATAGCGACCTCTTCCACCCAACCCTTATCTTATCTTGAGATTTATGAATTGATGAAAAATAAAGAATTGCCCAACATCCTGCACTGTAACAACATGTTAGTCCGGTAGCACACGACCCTTTCCTAATAAGGAGCGCGATTTTAACATTAGTTTGATAAAGGGAAGTAAAATAGGGTATACTTGTATGAATGAAATAGTCCTACCGATATAAAAATCTTAATTAGCGAGCCGTACCAAAGGGAGAACAAAACTAATGCCCGGAGCAGCCATGATGACAGCTAACAAAGCAAGGTGTCAGAACATCGCAGGCCCACTTGCTTCATCTTATCACTGGGCGTGTCATTTGCTGATAAGAAATGATAAGGCATGATCTCTGGCGGTGGTGTTTACGTCTCTGGCTGATGTCCAAACCCCAGCTCAAACCATGTGGCTCAGTGGAACATTGTGTGCGACAGTGTGACAAATGGCATCAGCTGCAGGGTGCCTGCTAGGAAAATGATATGGGCTAGTGAACATTTTTGTTCAAAAAGAGTGACTTTTCTTTAATTCTTCCCATTCATTGTCTCCTTCATATTCAAATATCAAAAAAATTAATATATTATTCACAACATTTTTGTAACTGGTTAATATTATTTTTTTCCGGCTTAACGGCACTTTAACAAGGCGGAGGGGTTGTCGTTCACTTTTTTTAATTAGCATTATTTTTATTTCAATACATAATTTATTATCTTGTGAATCCTGAACTTTTGAGCTGCAGCACCTGTAGTCTGTACCAACATTTGAAATGTTAATAGCGTTCTTTCATACCAACATTATTTTGTAAAAAAAAAAAAATCGTGACCCCAAAACGCATTAAGGCACAAATTTATAGTACCTACCTAATTACAAATAGGAGTTAATGTTCATTAATCCAAGGGATCGGGAAGTATGATTAAACTTATATTTTTTGTGACATGCTGAATACCTCGTTCAGCCATTACTCAACTGATATTATAGTATTATACTTGATACTAGGTCAGATTTAGCACAGGAGAAGACATATAACGGCCCCTCCTGTTCCCTCCCAATCCCTTAGCTCCCATTATTATCCGTTTTATCTCTCTCTTTTTTGACTTTAATATTATCTTCTCCCTCCTTCTTCCCTACATCTACCTTTCCCAAAACTTTAATTATTCTGAAAAGCAACATAATGACTTTTTTTGTTTTATTATATACTACGTATTATAGATTTTTTATGCTCTTTCCTTTCTTCTCTCTCTCTCTCACTCTCTCCCTCTCTCTTCTCTCTCTCTCTCTCTCATCAGGGGAATTTTATACATCCTATTTTTTTAAGTATCTAATTAACTAAAAACCATTTTTTTCTTTCTGTAAAAGTAGGGACTTTTCTGTATTCTTTATTTTTCACTTTGTACGAAAGGGATTAATCATAATTATTCAAAACACTTGCTCTGTAAGCTCAGGAACTGATTAGAGGAACTTATTTCAGGCTCTAACGGCAGGATTCTGTGTGTGCTCTTTGAAAGAGCCTCTTTCATTAAGTCTTCTACAAGTCTGTAATGAGGCATAATTATTAATTATTGAATATTTACATACATTGAAAAGATGAAAACAAAACTTGTTCAATTGGTACACTAGGCGTTCTCTTCAACACCGCCATTCCTTAAAATAAATAAATTAAAATAAATAAATAACTATTTACTAATATAAAATAAAAAAAATACTTTCTGAACAATCAAAGGGTCCAACAAAGAGAATAGAAATTAAGGGATTCCTTAATTTTGTATTTTCAGTATTATTTTTTATTTAGGTAAATACAATTCAGAAATAATATCATTATGTATAGAGAATATCGTTTCCAAGTTTCCTGATTGTTTAAGCTCAGATTGTAAAATGCCTGGCCCCGAGGGTTATTCAACTTTGTCCAAATTCAAATCTTAGCGAATCTTCCGAATTTCATCCCCATTACTATAATGTATTTCATATGTACATGTGAACAGTATATGATATATACGACAAAACTGTTGGAGGATAGTCTATGCTGGAAAGTCTATAAATTTATGATCATATTTTGCGAGAGGACATATGGAAATTATCTACATCTGACCGACGTGGCGCCCCATATAGACACTAGACACATAAAACATCAAGCTCTTGGTCATATACCATCACATAAATATATGAAATGTCATAAATGCCTCTTAAGATTCTATATGTGGTCTGGCCATTTCATTTTCTCTTTTTCGATTATTTAATTTGGGTTTAACGTCGCTTTCAACTGCATGGTCATATCACGACGGGGGTGTTAGGGTGTTACCATCACCCAGCCTGGATTATGCCAGAATGACAGCATCACGAAGTCTTCACCTGGCTGGACGTTGTTTAACTTCGGTGATCCAACGAGAACCGGTGCATTCAACGACGCCATCTGGCTATCTCTTCTTCTAACCCTCCCTTTATCGCTCTTTCTCAAAGTTTCGTATTATACCTACTCTATTATCTGCATTATAATAATCCGTAAATGTTATGTCATCAATTTTTCTTATTTCTCAAAGTATGTACAATCAAAAGGCCTTCTTACACTCCCAACGTCTCCTTTTTTTTTCACTGTTCTTCAACCTACCATTTCCACTCCCAATCTTACCAACGGTTCTTGTAGAAATCTTCTTAAGACTTTCACTTAATCCATGTGCCGTCTGTCGCTAAGGATGTACCGGCACCTCAATTCAGAAACTATATTCTCTTTTAGAAATATAACTTATATAAAAAATTTCAACGGCTAATACAACTGCCTCTGAATGAATGTTTAGAGAGAGAACTGGAAAACGGAAGAGAACTGTTGGTAATTTTTGATTATTGAAATTAAAAAGTTCGGAAAAACTTTTGACGTGAACTTTTTTTTCGCAACAAAAAAGAGATAGAGGAAGAGATAAGGAGCCGAAGAAGGGTGGTAGAGAACGTTATACTATAAATATACAGAGTGGAACAAAAGTGTAAATCTTTGGAAGGGCTTACTGAGTGTGTTTGAAATATTGCACGGTGAACCGGAGTGAGAAAGCTTTTTTTAGAGGAGGGCCAATATTTTGGATTGGCCCCAATGTCGGTGTTAGGGTGACCCATTTCATGTTTGCACTATTTTCGAACATTGCAAACATTTTCAAAAAGGCACAAATTCATTATTTTAAAATTTACCATTTGGAAATGGCGGCCAACCTTACTCTGTCAACACTAATTGCACAAAATTGGCCTCAATTCTGAAACACCGAACAAAAGAAAGTTTTCATTTGAACTAAGTATTTAAAACCTCCCGTCATGAAGTCTTTCGGCCGACTTTGGCCAAACCCTCTAAACGTAGATAATTCAAGAGAATATGGGGGAGAAGGTAGGGAGCTAGAGAGATGATATGAAGTAAAAAACAAGAGAGTAGGGAGTAAAAAAAGATTTCACATTTTGAATTATTCGGGAAGATTGAACCAAATTTAATTTTAATATTCACATTTTTTTAAACTACAACAGTGGTACTGACCTTTTCCTTGTAGCCAGAGGGTTTAGTTTTAAAAAAATCTTGCATTCCTAGAATTCAAAATGTTATTATCGACCTGAGCCTTCTAGATCTAATCATTAAGAATTTCCTAAACCATATAAAAGGCCGAATCCACAATATACTTCTGACTTCCTATCCTTTGATATTACAGGTGATTAAAAGTTTTCGTTTCTGTAAAGAACTTTGTCAGATTTTAGGAAACAGAGAGAAAGAAATAATTTTCTTTTACTAGTTTATATAATACCTATGTACAATTGTACATGTAGTTCTTCGTCGTAATCAAAAGACAGCATTTTGAATCATAATCTTTTCAAAGTGCTTTGCTCTAATGAAACACAAAAGGTTGGGAAGGTTAAGAGAGCAAAAGAAAAGGAAAGAGAAATATCAAATACAAAGAGAATTCAAAGAGGAAGAGAAAAGGAATTTCTAGAGACAAGAGAGAGAGAGAAGGATTTCGTAAAAGGTAGTTAAAAGTAGAGGGAGAGGAGAGAGAGAGAGAGAGAGAGAGAATGGAAAGAGAGAACTGTAGTAAACAAAAGATATGAAATAAAGAATCGCGAAAAAGAGTCAAGTGCGCGAATAAAGTGAGAGAGAATAGCAAATGACTCCCTCTGTCTCTCTCTCCTTCACTCTCTCATTCTACCAACAAAGTCTTGGATGAAGGAAGGGGGGAGTAGGAAACAGTGGCAGGAAAAGCGTCAAGAGAATCAGGAAGGAAAACACGAGAGAGAGAGAATTTCTATTCTTTCAAACGTTAGTACCTATTATTATTTATTTTGAGCTTTGAGTTCTAGAGATATTAACCCACAAATAATAGAATAAACTCATGATTTTCTTTAACGTGGAGTCTGTGGTGGAATTCGATGTTTTTGGAGTGTACTTCACTGTATCTTCATTTCAATTTAGTACCCTTATTATTTTATAATAAGGTACTCGTTTCTATTTAATACCTATAATTATTGCATCGGAAAACAACATCGAAGGAAAAAAGGCAGGGGAAAATGGGTATGCGTTCTATTAATATGAAGTGAAAATCAAAAGAGCAGGATGTTTTATTGATACCTTAGTAAAGTTATTCGCGGAAAAATAATATTATAATTATAATAATCATTTATAATGTAGTAGTATGTAGGTATATTACTTCAGAGAAATTTCTACTATTAGAATTGTCTAATATTAGGAAGTAAGTGTTGTGTTCATAATTGGCAGTGTATTTTACGTATATGTAAATATGTATATTTATATGTATACGAGTACTTAGCTATCTCTGATTTTTAAAGACTTATGTTTATGATTTTTGTTCGTCTCCCTTGTTCCAGGAACATGAGTTTACCTGAACAGCCGGATCCCGACTTCATCAAAATGTTCGTGGGTCAAATTCCAAGATCCATGGACGAGACAGAGCTGACCAAAATGTTCTCGGAGTATGGCCGCGTGTACAATATCAACGTTCTCAGGGACAAAGTTACCGGACAAAGCAAAGGTAAGAAAAGTTGTCTATTTATTTTGTGTTGATTACAGGGGTGATGTTAACACACCAATCCGATCATATGAATTTTGCCATGTTCGAGACTCGAGGTACTTATGTCCGGATTAGGAGTCCGCTGCATGACGGGTCGAACTACTGAGGTCATTAACTTAGTGAAGGTAATATCAATAAAGAGAGGCTTCTGAGCTTCTTGAACATTTACAGGCTTCTTACTTAGGTGATGGTTACATACTTAAGCTTAGGTGTTTGAACCGATTCCCACTACTTCATTGACTTTAGACTATTAATGTTCTAAAACTATCTGCTCTCATTAAAAAATAAAGGATGAAATATTTGCGTTAGTTGGATATGAACTCATCAATCTAAACTTTTTCTACCTATGTGACTACCATGCATATTCCAATAGTTTTGCAATGGAGAGTATCGAATTTTTTTTTAGAGCAACCTATTTATTGTTATTTGTAGCGAATATACGTTGAATTGATTACAAAAAACGAGTATCATTGAAATAGTCTCACAGTAAATGAAAAGAGCAAACCACTTTCACTTCTCCCTTCTATTGACATTAATAAAAAATGTATTTATGTGGTAACCATCTCTTTCGCTCTAAAAAGGGTGCTCCGAATATTCAACCCCTCCCAAAAACCAGAAGCAGACTCCCCACATCTACATACCTCCATCTGTTTCTAATATTTCAATTAGGCATGACAATTCTCCCCCTCCCTCCTCCACTTCACGACAATCCTATGAGACGCAGCACGTGACTGAGGGAGGAGAACAAGGGGAGGAGGCATGTAGAGGGATAAAGAGAAGGGGGGGAAGTGGAAGAATAAAGAGAAAGAAAAGAGGAGAGGAGAGACGTTAAAAGAGGGAGGGAGAGAGAAAAGAAGAAGGGGATGAAACATTCACAGAGAATCGTTGGAAAAAAGAGAAATTTCTGGAAGAAGTATAGAGAGGGAGAAAAAGAGAAAGGATTCCTTCTTCTCTCTATAGAAAGGAGAAGATAAGAGAACTAGAGCAAGAGAGAGATAACGGAGGTAGGAAGAGAAGGATAGAGTAGAGGGATAAGAGAGTAAAATAAAACAGGAGGGAGAAATATTAAGTGGAGGCTAAAGTAGAGATAAAATAAATAAATAAAAACAGGGAGAGACACAAAAAGGAGGGATAGAGAAGGAAGATTGGGCAGGTGAAGTAGGTGAGAGAGAGGGGGAGATTATGAGTTTGTAGGAAGTGAAAAGGGAGAGGAGGAAGGTAAGGTAAAGGAGTGGGGATGCGAGGGAGGGGAGGGGTCATAAATCTGGAATCAGGAGTCATTGCAGGAATAGTGCTATTTGAATGAGGAAGGGGTGGGGATTGAGTTTTCATTCTCTCTCAATATTGTTTAGTGGATGAAAGTAATTAAGTTTTCCGGGCGCTCGCATTATTTTAATAAATTCGAATTTAATCTTCTTAGAGAGATATTATTATTTCAATTAAATCGTGCAGAAAAGCTGGCGCGAGGCAGGCACGTACAATGAGTCACTTTGTCACGCACAGTGCAGGTCGGGTGGTAGAGCGCTAGGCTGCTTATCCAGGTAGCTCAGTGATTGGGTTTCGCCCAATGTATGGTTTTTCCTCACGTATTTCAAATTTGAGTTGAAGACTATCGTGTTGTCACCATTGATCAAGCTCACACATAATATTTACCAAACTCCCTAAATATATACTCAAGCTCGCTAAATATTTACCAAATTTGGGACTCAAACAACCGATTTCCAGGTTAGAAATCTGAATCTAACTAGACCACTCAGTTTTATATTGATGTACTGCTTTCTGCTTATAAAACAGAATATTTAAGAAATAATTGTGAATTTACCGGGCTAAAAGAAGTAGAATTTGCCTGACCGTCCAAAATGTGGCCCGATCAAATATTAAATACTCGTAGATTATGAAGTTAGTAGCTTGTCATAGATTTCTGTGGTAACACCTTCAGCTTTACCCTGTATAATAGATATTTATTATTGTTAATTTTATAAAATAACCCCAGAGCTGAGTGAATCTCTTTAATGAGTTTATTATGTGTATATAAGGCGAGGAATTTTTTGATTATTC
Source organism: Bactericera cockerelli (assembly GCA_024516035.1). Taxonomy (NCBI): domain Eukaryota; kingdom Metazoa; phylum Arthropoda; class Insecta; order Hemiptera; family Triozidae; genus Bactericera; species Bactericera cockerelli. The sequence continues at coordinate 32,845,127 of CM044955.1, read as the reverse complement.
CACTTCAGATACGAAATCAAGGTAATTAATTTGTTTGATCTCCTATGAAATTTAATTTTGATTGCGCAAATAAAAAAAAAACTTTTAATCAAGATTTTCAAACCTCTCGAATCATTTGAAAAAATTATCCGCTCTCATGTTTACTCTTCAATATTCTGTTCCAATGGTAGGTATGTCAGAGGAAATTTGAAGAATTAGGCTCTTTCGAAAGATGTTTGAAATTAGCCTAAAGTGATTAGTTTATTTATTATGTATCATCAAATTCCAATATATATTTGTGTTTGTTGTAATTTATAATATATATTATGCTTATTTTTTTGAAAAAGAGCGCTACACGGAGGTGACAACCTAATTTCTGTTGCTTTTAATGCTTTTATAATTTCCTGGTAAGACCACGTCAATAAGAAAGTGATAAGAAAAACTACTACTACTTTATTCTAATAAGAGAAAGTTGTTTGATATTAACATCAGTTTAATTTTAATGGATTTAAAAGTGGCAGGATGGATCTCCAGAGCTTTTTCACAAAACAACATTTTTTAAAAAGGATTATCAAGAGAGAAAAATGTTCAGAACAGAACAACATCGATTATAGACACAACAACAACAACATTTGTATCCTCCACACCAAAATTTGGTCCGTTTAAAATTTAATTTTTACAACACCAGAAACACATTAATATCAGACCACAATATGCACACGACAGGAGCTCAGTATACTTCAGAGCGTCCTCCCACTACCATGGATAAACAAACACAGGGGCAGTATGAGAGCGAAAACAACAACAACAACATGGGCAAGAAAAACAATGACCAATATAAAAAGGCTGTCAGTAAGAATTGCGACGGGCTTTTGAAATGTTTAGAGGATCAAGTCAGGGATTTCCGGGCGGAGGAAAATGCGCGGGAGAAAGGGAGGGAAGAGGAGGAGAAGGAGGAGGAGGAGGAGGAGGAGGTGAGGAAGTGGGATGGAGGGAGTGGAGTGAGTGTGGAGGCAAAGAGAATATAGGATACCAGAATGAGGAAATAAAAATCGTCTCTATTTAAGCCTCAAAACCTGAAATTCAATCGAATAAGGGATTTAAGGATAGGATTTCTAGTATTTTCTTGTCTCTAGAGATGCCCACGTTTACTTTACTCAAAGCTCGTAATATTATTATAATAAGTATTTCCCTTATTGTCTATCTAATGATATATAATGTATATATTTTTCATAATGCTGACCATGTCTGGTGTAGTGGTGTGGATTCATCAAAACATATATATGATATCAAAAAAGGACTTTCAATTAAACCATTATTAATAAACTGACTAACATAAATGTAATGCACAATGTGTTTAAAAACAAAAATTCCATTGTAACTTGCTCTAAAAATTATCTTCCCGAAATTTCCCCTCTTGATTTTGTTTGAAAAACATTTCAATAACAGTTCCCCAACTCTAACAATCTCTTAGAAAGGACTGCTCAAGCCTTGCAGTGACAGGGTTCCCCTGGTCAAACACTTTGTCTTGTCCTAGGACTGAAAAGATAAATGATGAGCTGACACTGAAAGCCAAAATCTTGAGAAGATATACGATTATATGTTATTTATCCCTTATTATATTGTACCTCGGAAAAAAATTGGAGATTTTTTACTGTTTCCATTTTAGTACTGTACAGTGATGCTTGACTTTTAAACTGTAATAGTAGATGAGAAATAGGTAATGGGTGTTAGGGGATAAAAGTACTTTAGTAATATTTTTGGTGGCTAATTTTATAAAGCATTATACAGAAAAATGTCCAGTCCTGCTCCAAATCAGGGCTCTTTTGCAAAGCATTGGAATGAACTCACTGTGTCCGAATCCTGGTTGAGGATTCTGACACAGTTAGTTTTTATGTATTACTTTGAGAACACAATAATTCGGGTCAACGTTGCTATGAAAACCAATTGTCCTAAAGACCCATGTCTGAAAAAAGACAAGTCTAAGATCTGAGGAACTGATTTGAGTAAATTAAGTTTTCTAGACAGCACTTCCTTTTCTTCAGAAGAGAACGATAAGAAAACTTTGATGGAAAAGAAACTCTCTTATTCAAGACATCGGTGCAAAGAAAATTCGCTACAGGCATATTCTTCCCGCAAGATTGTTTTCTCCTCATCAAACTACTCTAATCTTTGCGAAGTCAAGCCGTTTTGAGAACATGAAAAGATAGAGCATAGTCTGTTATCTATGAACGATCTATATTTCTCATTAAAAACCTAGCCTCTAGACATCTAATGACATGTGCTAAAGCTGTCAACTCAGAGTACTTGGTTTTACCAGAAGCGTACTTGTACTATGTTTCAAAAGTCCATAGACATAATGAGATAGACTAGACATGCTAATATACGTGTCATTTACTGAAGAGAAAATCATTTTTACTTCAGAAATGAAAATAGTTATGAAATGATGAAGTCATTGTCCTAACCCTCAATCCGCCACCCCTACTCCTACTCTTCGTCCCACAGTGTTATGTCTTGAAATAACTTTGTCGCAAAAGATTATGCCAGCACGCATACACTTCGTCACGCATCCAGCGCAATTCTCAGGCAACTTAGCCGTATTCCTGTCTCAATTCTGCACCCCCTCTACCCCACCTTTCATAACCATTAAATGTTTTTATGCTTCACGAGATATCTTTCTATCAGACTTATGATTTAAACTTTAATGTTTTATGTGACATGTTTATTTTTGTTTATTGTTGCTTTGCCTTTGATATTTACTTCAAGTACAAACCCTTTAATGTAGTATTTTTTTATAGTTGGGAGTCAGTAGATACTCGCGATTCTTTCACCGTGGTTCTATTGAATGATTCGTTCACAACCATAATGATGTTGACCCAGCACCTAAATGGGAAGAATTGTGTCACTTCTCGCCCATCAGATGGGCGGCACACAACGGGATGGGCAGGCTACAACAAAGACAACAAGCGTCTATTTTTAAAAATAAAAAGATTTGTGGTGTCAATTCATGTTATTTATGGTAAATTTGCAAAAATAAAAGGAAAAAGTAAAGCGTTGGTTTGGATTTGAACTCACGGACTCCGAAGAGCCTGTTCAGTATAAGATAGCACTACCCAGAGACCACTCGACGCCTAATGCATATTATACCCGATGAGTGGAAAGCACAACTCTTTATCAGATTTCAATAAAGAAGCACCAAGTAGAGCAATTACTTTCAAAAAGCTTACATTCAGCACTTGTTCTCTCCTGACTCGCTTTCCATTTCACTCCCCCCTTCCCTGTCTCTCCCTACTAGAAACTTGTACACAATGTTCCTCTATGCTTTCTATAATGGTCTTTCAGTTCGCCTAAAGTCTCGGGACCCATCTGCTTGTTTTAATTGAAAAAATAATTAAAACTAAAAAAGGCCACATAGAAAATTAGAATCTACTAGGAGGGGTCGCACTGGTTCATTTTTCTCATTAACAAGCTCTGTTTTTAATCTAAGTGCAACTGGCAATTTGTACCCTCACTCCACGTATGTATGTGCAATTGTGCATATACGAAGAGTCCAAACTTGTAGAAATTATTGATGCTAGTGCTCCTTGCATTTTTAGGTCGTTGACCTGGTTACCTAAAAAATAATGGGTAAGATTTTAGAGATTTATTTTCTTTTATTATTCGAAAAATTCATACCACATAGCATAATCACACTAATAATTCAGGCATTTATAAAATTATTATTAATATTATATATTGTAGAAAATCTTTCTTTTTTATTGTATAAATACGTAATTTTTTACGTATTATTTTACTTTTACAAAAAAATGTCACTTAAAATCCAGAGACGAAATTGCTCAAGCATAACTACTTTGCCCTCTGGATTATGCAGAATAATCTTCTACTTGTAATACATAAAAGTATTATAGTTATGGACATTTTTATACGAAAACTTCTTTTTCTTTTTTTTTACATTTTCCTTTGTATTAGAAGTTAGTACGAATGAATTCTACCTTCAGAAACGCTTCTGTAATTTCGTAGTACAGTATTGAGTTAAAAATGGACTTTCTTTGGTGGAACGTTGCTTTCAACGGCATGGTTATATCGCGACCGGGGTTTTACCCTTCATTCACAGAAAAATACAATGCAGGTACTCAACTTAGTCTGAGTGGGGCCGAGAATAGCCAACATGTTTCACACTTTAATGGTCACTCATCCAAGTCCTAGCCTCGCTAGACGATATTTACCTTCAGGGACAGAACGCGAACTGGTTGTGTTCTTTACAGTTCCATTTTTTCATTGTTTCATTTTTTATGTGCTCCTAATATTTTTTCGATTATGCAATGTGGTATGTTGAAACCAAAGAAATACAAAGATACACTTGATTATTTATAATTTAGTTATTTATACTTTATTTTTTTATACAAGACAAACAACAATAAATTATTAACAGAGATTATACAAAAATTAAGAATATTTACAAAATAAGGTATAAAAATCTGGTGTAAACATCACACGACTTTCCTTATCTCCCAAAAAGGAGTCGAATTCCGCCACTGGTGACTGAACGGTAACAGATAAGTAAAAATCAATGCCAAATTCGTGATCAGCACTTCAAAATCAATTAATTTGATATGTCACAACCCCCATCTAGGATGAATAATAAAAAAGTTAGTCCAATCGGGTCCCCCTACAATACCGGTAAATTTTGGCCGGTTTCCAAAAAGTTAAAGATATCAAAAAAATGATCAGAGTGAACCCCTATTATTTTTTTAATCTGAGAAAATGTTGTTCTCTAACTTTTTTTGTATCTTTAACCAATTCAAAGAAGCGGTGCTTGCGGCCAATATTTGCGGTCCTGCGGCCGCAGAATGCGGCCGATTTCAACCAAAAGTTTCATGGTTCGTCTGGTGTATAAAATTAATTACCATACCAATTTTCAAGTCTCTTGCTCTTACCGTTCTTGAGATATCCTGTTCACACACACACAGACAGACGCACGGACCAATGGCTGAAAACCACTTTTTTGGTATCCTGAGGCTATGATTCGTCCAGAAATGTGAAAAGCTGGGTAGGTCAAATTTTCGACGAATACAATACTTTCCTTATTATAGGATAAGGAAAGTTAAAAAAAAAATTAAATTTAAATATGCAATTGTAATCCGGGGCGAAGTTAATGCCTTAGACATTCTTTGCCACTTAACCACTTTTTTCAATGATAATAATCTATACTGTCAAAAAAATTTAATGCATTTCATCAAAATTAATTAATATGATACTTTTACCAGTTATAAGTATGTAGGCATCATTATTATCAGTATTTTCGCAGACTATATTTTATAGGTAGAACACTGTATTTCGAGAGAGCTAAGACGAAACCTTTTTCATAACCTTTAAAGAATCTCGGTTTCTCAACAGAAAAATTTCACTCCCCAATGCATTGTTCTCAATAAAAGATGAAAATTTTCCAAGGGAAACCTAAATAAGTAGGGCAAACTCAGGACGACGCATAATAACTGAGAAATAAGAGAAAGAAAAGAAATTTTCACGATGAAAAGAGTTTGAAGAATATGACGGAAGGAGTCGGGCAGAGAAGAAAGTGAGTGGAGGAGTGTGAACTCTTGTTCAATTGCTTTGGCTATGGCCTGGTATGGGAGGGGGCAGCGGGAAATAAAGTCAGCCTTAGGAGGATCAATACTGTCAGAAATGAATTTTGCGGGCGATAATCAATTTTTTGCTGATCTGCCGAAAAGAAATTGAAATTTAATATCTTTGTGTAGAATAATGTTACTCTTGATAATTTTTGTTGTAGTTGCTGTTTTTATTATCAATTTGTTAGTCCTAGATTTTAGTGATTCCAACATTCTTCAAGAACGAAGTTAATATATTCGCCACTGATAATGAGAATAAAAAAAAATCGAACCCTGAAAGCAAAGTGTTTACATGGAAAAATATTTTCCTTTGAAGCAAGAAGAAAACTATATAAAACGGAAAAATTGCTGATGAAAATTTTAATGACAAAAGAAAAAAAGTCGCACTTTTTTTTAATTTTAGAAGTAGGTATCCGTAAACTTTATTATTACAGATTCAAACACAAATAGCTTCTTGGAAAATAAGTTTGATGGCTGCAATGTCACCAGGAATATGATCCAACACAAGATATTTTCATCAAAAGCTAAAGTGGAAGACACTACTTACAATTTTTTCGCTTTTTATCAAAGTTTGTTAAAATAACTTTTCTTTTGTTAATCTTTTTTATTTATAAAAAAAGACTTGTATTTCTTAAACAAAACTTGATTTCTAAGTTTATTACTCACTTCTATAATTTTTTCTCATTAAAGTCTAGATTGGTTATGATTACCCATGATCAAATAAGGCGAAAATCATCCCCCTATATTTCTCTCTCCTTTAAAGTAACATGTATAAGTGTATCGTCAGCATATGATATTATTTTTTGACGATTGTGTAAAAAAAATCAATGACTCATATTAAAAAATAATCCAGAATTTCTAAGGTTTATTACTATCATCAATTTTATTAAACTGTACAGGTAAACCATTAAAATCTGATTATACTTATGTATATATGAGTCCATTTATAGTAAAGATGCGTAATAATAAAAATAACTCCGTGTAGAAGAGCTTCAACAGATCCAATGTTTAAGCTCCTTCCATGTACAATATTAGAATATACCAACATCACCGAGTTTACTTGTTCATTCAGTAAACGAGCAAAGCTCTTTTCATGAGAACAACAATAAAATATACAGTACAATATTGATCGGAATAGATAAACTTGGTATATCAACGTAAAACTACCCTCAAAAATCAAACTTACAATCGTTATTTACGTATCTTAATATTAAGAATAAATCCGTGAGGTGCACAGTATACGTACTATACGTGTTTAGAGGTGCACAGTATACATAATTTGTGTCACACAATGAAAGTGTTGGCTCTCCTCAGTCTCCGGTGGCAATTGAAAGGAATGAGCCTGAACAAACCACTAAAATCAACTTGATGATTGCGTTGTAGAGAATTAATGTCAGCAGAAAAATTTGGATGACGATAGTTGAAGTAGGAAATAAATTTCTTTTACACCCTCTCCAACAAAAGCTCATGCACATCGTAATATGGCGACCACACAAAGCATGCATATTCTAATAGTTAACGAACAAGGGAAACGTAAAGTAGTCTTAAAGAAACGGAAGACGGTGACATCTCATCGAAACGACGGAAATGTGTGGAATGAATGAAAGCTTCCTATCAAGTTCGATCCCCAAATTCTTGATTTGGTCTACGTTATCAAGAGGTTTGAGATCTAGATGATAGTCAAAAGTACTATGTGTTAACTGCAGGTTAATTAATAAGAACCACAAGAATCCAGATCCCTTTGGAGTAACCTGCAGTCATCATGGTATGAAATGGATTTGTAGATCTTGACATCATCCGCAAACATTTGAAGACGAGAATGCTCAATAATGCTGGGAAGATCGTTGAAAAATAGGTTTAAAAGAAGAAACCCAGAATGACTACCATGCCCAACTCCCAAAGAGACGCAAATAAATAGAAGAAGACCTATCGTCACCAATCTTAACCACTTGGCTACGATCACTGAATGAATCGGCCAATCAAGGAAGGAATGAATTGCCTATAATACCATATGATTTCAATTAACAACAAGAGATCTCGGATTTACCCGTTCAAATGCCTTTGCGACATTGGTATAGATAGAATGTACATCTTGACGGGATTCAAAGGAAGTAAAGATGTCACACTGATAAGAGGGTAGATTTGTGACGTAGATCTCCCACATCTCCCAGTGGTAAAACCATGTTGCTTCTCAGAAATGAAATGCTTGCATGCGAACGAGAGTCTGGAAGAAATCAATTTGTCAACCACGATAATTGGTAATATTTGTATTATCACCGGATTTATGTATAGGCAAAATAAACTCAATTTTCATAGAGATGAAAACACTCCAGAAGAGGAAGACAGACATTTATTGAACAACACAGATAGAGGTGCTGCCAGACACCCAGCACATTTCTTAAGAATGAACGGAGGAACATTATCAGGACCAGACAAAAACTTTTAAGGAAGAGAAGACATACTCGTATTAGTTTAGTTTCAATGAAGAGTCATGCATATAGGCCATGATGGACTGCTACCCACATTCACCTCGCCCAAACTGGGTTGGACCGCAATGCTAGCAACACCTTTACCTCGACGTTGCTTAACTCCAATGATCCTACAAGAACCAGTACATTCAACGCGGCAACACTCGTATGTATTTTACATAGGACAGAGCAAACGTTTTACTCGCGACACGCAAATACAAAGGTCTGGATATGAGCTAAAATTTTAATTTGCCTGCTCCAAATTTCACAGTTGAAAGATTGCTGTGCAGTGGATTCATCAAACACTCAGTTTTATAACGAAGCGGATGAGGTACATAATGAACACAGCAGGTGAGGAAGGGGTTAAAGCTCAGTTGAACTTTTCCCAAATTCACATCAAACGAATTGATAAATATTTTGTTTCAATAAACCAAAATTGTAGCCTCTTCGGTAAGCTCCTCTAAAATCTTAGAAAAATTAGGTGCGAGCATTCTTATTTCTCAGATACAACTTATAAACATTATTATAATAATAATAATAATCTTTAGTGGCAGGTAACCACCAAGCGAAGTTTATGCTTCAGTTAAAGCAACTAACCCTAACCATAATTGGCAGTGTAATTTTATGTGGACACGAATTCAAATTAATGAAGAAAAATTCATGCACTGAGTGGAATTCGAACCAAAGGATGCCCACGCTACCTAGATTACCAGACTAGACATTTGACTACGAGTGCAAGAGAAAAGAGGCATTATGGAATATATGAGAAATTATTCATATATTTTTTTAGGATCTATATTAATTATTATTATTTCATGATATTATTATTCCATATTCCCTTTATGCTTTTGCAGGTTTACACAGTGGTAAAATTTAGCTTATGAAATTTTTAACTATTTTATAAAATATTTAACTTTATGATATTATACGATTTTTAGTGAATATACTCGTATGAAAAATGAATAATGTCCTCTAATTCATCCGGAATAGTCTCTGATAATACTCAGTATTACATTTTCTTTTGAGCTCTTGAAAGTTAGAAGGAGAAAAGAGGCAAAGTGGAATTTAAAACAAACATCCATATAATATCCTCCCTCTCCACTCCTGTTAATTTTACTACTCCGTATCCTCCTCCTACTCCTTCTCCCCCCAATGTTTCTACTCTTACTACTCCTTATTCTCCTCCTACTCCTTCTCCCCCACTGTTTCTACTCTTACTACTCCTTATTCTCCTCCTACTCCTTCTCCCCCCACTGTTTCTACTTTTACTACTCCTTATTCTCCTCCTACTCCTTCTCCCCCCACTGTTTCTACTCTTACTACTCCTTATCCTCCTCCTAGTCCATCTTCCCCCACTGTTTCTACTCTTACTACTCCTTATTCTCCTCCTCCTCCTTCTCCTCGCACTGTTTCTACTCTTACTACTCCTTATCCTCCTCCTAGTCCTTCTTCCCCCACTGTTTCTACTCTTACTACTAATTATTCTCCTCCTACTCCTTTTCCTCCCACTGTTTCTACTCTTACTACTCCGTATCCTCCTCCTATTCCTTCTCCCCCCACTGTTTCTACTCTTAATACTCCGTATCCTCCTCCTACTCCTTCTCCTCCCACTGTTTCTACTCTTACTACTCTTTATCCTCCTCCTAGTCCTTCTTCCCCTACTGTTCTACTCTCACTGCTCTTCATCCCCCACTGATCTAACTCTTGCTATTCCTTATCCTCCTTCTCCCACTGTTCTTACTCCTACAACTTCTTATCCTCCCCCTTTTTCTTCACCCCCCACTGTTCCTACTCTTACTACTCCTCATCCTCCTTCTATTCCTTCTCCCCCCACTGTTCCTACTCTTCCTATTCCTTCTTCTCCTATTCCTTCTCCCCTCACAGTTCCTACTCTCACTACTCCTTATCCTCCTGCTATTTCTTCTCCCCTCACTGTTCTTACACTTATTACTATTTAACCTCCTCCTATTCTTTCTCTCCCGACTGTTCCTACTCCTAATACTTCTTATGCTCCTCCTATTCCTTCTCATCCCACTATTCCTACTCCTACTACTCCTTTACCTTCTCCTATTCCTTCTCCCCCACTGTTCCTACTCTTACTACTCCTTATCCTTCTCTTATTCCTTCTCCCCCCACTATTCATACTCTTACTACTCCTTATCCTCCTCCTATTCCTTCTCTTCCCACTGTTCCTACTCTTACTACTCTTTGTCTTCCTCCTATTCCTTCTTCTCCACACTTCATACTCTTACTCCTCATTATCTTCTTCCTATTCCTTCTCCTTCACAGTTCATACTCTTACTATTCTTTTTCCTTCTCAACTTACTCTTTTTTCCTCTTCCTTTTTCTTTTCCGATAATTTTCTCAGCTCAGTGAGTAGATTATTATATTCTCTCGGAGAGAAAGGGATGAGGGGAAAATTTAATGAAGAAGAAAATAAATTCAAAACTACTTTATCATTAACGGAGAAAAAACTAGAGGGAGAAAAAGAGACTGACTGAGAAGAGGGGAAAATTGAATCGAATTGAATTGATACCTGTTGCTGCTGTTAGGTTTGTTGCTGTTGTTGATCTTTTCTCTTTTTATTTAATTTTTTTTTTGTTGTTGTTGTTGTTGTAAATATGTATATTAGGCAATTTTGAGACCAAGGCAATATGAATCGCCTTGGTTTCGCTATTTATTTTCATCATCTCCATTTCAAAACGTAACTTTATTTTATTTCATCTGTTCTAATTTTCTTAAATCACAGAACATAAACTAAAAAAGAGAAGAAAAGAAAGGAAGAGATTGTGGGTAGAAGGAAATTTCAGCCAATTATGTAAATTTTTACCTACATTTTTTGCTACACAATTTCGACTTCTTTTACCAGCCACATCCTATTAAAAAAAACTCCCATTTTTCTAGCAAATGCTCTCTGTGTTGCATAATAATTCAGCACAGATGGGAAAGGGAGAGGTTCCCTTCTTTTTATTACTAGTGCGGTTGTGAAAGAGGAGTGAACTAGTAAATCGCTGAGGTTTTCCAGAATGTTACCAGTTGGTGAGCGCATTTGGTAACCTAATATATTATGTGTGTAGCAAAGTTGAACAGTGAATTATTATATTTTAAACTTAATACCAACCCTCTGTTATAATTTTCCCGTATACATAACTCTTTGGGATCTTGGTTTATCAATAGAGTTTTTTTTTTTTTTTTGAACTGGTTGCACTATAATATGAAGCAATAACTTATTTATAGGTCTGCCTGGGGGACGTTAAACAGGGAGAAGACCAGTGTCTCGCTCTAGATTTCATGGCTTATAAAAGTCCAAGTCCTCACGATGCGATGGTTGATCGCACAATATGTGGTTCAGGATGAGCCAACTTTGAAATAAAGTAGACTGGAGACCATCACTCACCCCTCCAGCTGTAACCAAGCTGGCTACAACAACAACTTATTTATATCATATCAATTCTTAGTACAGAGTGGAAATTTATTTTTCTCGGCCTCATATACAAAACTTTAGACTGATGAGTATTAATGAGTAAGTGGCTACTTAGGTACTTGGAGAGAACCTAATTAAATGTTCTATTTCAATACCTGAATAACAAATATATGTTTAACCTGTGCTATGATGAGCAATCAGTATGTATTGTTAAGTTCGTATTTTTACACCCTCAAGAATAAAGGACCCAGTGAGCTCCCCAGGCTTGGCAAATATTCAAGAGATAATAAGAAGGCGCCTGTTCTAACCTGCTTATCTCAACAGCTTATCTTTATTTATGGACTTTGTGAAAACGCTTTTGTCCTCGTAGCGTTTTTCTTTTCTACCTTTGAGCTTGAAAGAGAAAGGTAAGCTTGCATTCAGGTGCTCGGGTTTAGTTTTCAGATCTTCTCATCTCGAGACGAGTTAATTTTGTGACCCATGAGAACATGTGGTTAACTATTTATATCCTGACACAAGTTTTGTACCTTGAGATATGAAAATTTTAGTGAGTGATTTTCCAATTTGTATTTGGATTATAACAATACCCCCAAAAACACCACTTCGTGGTTACAAAAGGAAGAACGCCCCACTCAATAGAATGAGTAGAATTACTAATTAGCTTAAAAATAAATGATATCAAATTGAGAACACCTTTACAGCCTCTCTTTAATTTCTCTATTACAGGATGTAGGATTTTTTTAAAATCAGCATATGGAGTACTATAGAAAATTGTAATTCCAGTTCTTACAAGAACGTATGGGTAGTATTTTTTCACCATAAAAATATTAAATTAAATAAAAGATTACTTACAGATAGATAATTTATGTCAGATAATGAATTCATGTAGGTAATACGCAGGAAGTACCTACCTAGGGTAGGTACCTTCAAAGTCTAGCCACTGAAAAAATCATTGAAACTGGATCTTTAAAATAAAAATATTATTTCTAATTGTGTATTTTACCCGTATTTTAGTGCAACATTTTATCCACTTATTCGCCCACTCAGAATACTTGAAACGGAGCAACAATTCAAAATATCTCTTACTGGGATATTAAATTTCAAATTCAACTATTGAAATTTCAACAGGATTTAAAGTCGCTTACAAGAAAAAAAAAAAAAAAAAGAAAACTTCTGCAAGATTTTTGTTCACTCAGCGCGAACGACTTGTTGAATTCCTCAGTTCTCATAGCATTGTTGAAGTAAATCAAAGTCCAGCGAGGTCAAGAGTTTGGTGAGTGACCATTCAAGCTCGAAACCTCGCGTGCAGGCTATTCTCAGTCTCAGCCCAACTTAACCCCGGCCTGGTGAGGGTGATTTCGGTACCAGGTTTGTGTATTTACAGAAAATGGATAAGGAAATTCTCACCTCGAATGAGACCTCTGATGGTCATTGATACTAAATGAAGTTTCAAACTTATTGTAAATGCTGCTTGACACAGAAAAGTATGTAATGGACTGTTGGTATAATGGAACTACCTGTCTTGCGCTGACAGTCTAAATAAAGCACTACTTTATACCTACAGAAAGCTACTCGGAAGTGTTGCTTTCACCAGATATGTATTGGATGTTTTAACAATTCCAAGAAATAATAGTGTTAATAATGTTTCTCTTCTTTGCCTGATCTTCAGTCGAGAATATCCAGCATTTGTTCATGTTTTTCTTATCCTCCTGTTTGAGTAAGTTTCGTAAACTTCTGGTGTGTTCAGCTTAGATGTTCCTTCTACCTTCTCTTCTCTCTCTCTCTCTCTCTTCTCTCCTCTCTCTCTCTCTCTCTCTCTCTACTCGTCTCTCTACTCTCTCTTCTCTCCTCTCTCTCTCCTCTCCCTCCCTCCTCTTGCTCTTTTTACCAGAAAAAATGCACTCAACTTTATCCTGTTTTTGGCATTTTCAGTTTTACGATCAATAACTTTTTTTCCTTCAAAGAAAACATTATAAGAAAAATTATTATGTAAAAACAACATTCTGAATAAAGTGATGAGGAGAGCGGGGAGAGGGGGGGGGCTGTTGTAAAGAGCTTTGAAGGAAGGAAGAGTTTTAAGAGGAGGAGAACGTATGAAAAAAATGTAAAAAGCACTTCAATGTTAAACGGGCCGAACTCTATTAGCTTATCACAAACCGTTTTCAACATTCAATGCTTTTCGTGGAAATGAAAAAAAAAATTATAACAGAAACGGCAAATTGAAATGATAAACTTTTATCAAAATTGAAGTTCAAAATCTATATTAAAAATAACTTTTTCTTCAGATGATGTTTGTTAAATTTATTGAATACTTGAATAGGTATCGACTTCTTTTATAATTGTGCAAGGTTATCATTATTTGAGTGATTTCACAAATATTACTCAAACCCGACGATATTATTTTACTTTCTGTCAAGTTGTATTTGAGAGCTTCTTCCCATAAAATAAAAAATCGAAAAAAAATAAACGTCAAAATCATAAAACCCCAGAACCATGCAGGGTAATCTTATCTCACGATACAATATTTTTTATATATTCTTGGTCTTGTCTGTTTCAGGATGTTGTTTCGTCACTTACTTCACCAGAAAATCTGCCTTAGATGCTCAAAATGCACTCCACAATATAAAAACGTTAGCCGGGGTAAGTTTCTTTTGTCGTTAAATTGAAGCTTTTTTTAGATTATTCAAATATGTAATGATTGTAATGACCAACTTGCAGAGCATGTACATTGTTCAGTACCAAGTAGTACATGCATTTTTTACTGGTACATATTAATGAGTAAACGACTATGATATTAATTCATGATTCAATTGATAAATCATGTTGTCTATATTGCACATTGCATAAGTACTTATTAATACGGCGTTCATAAGAAACATTCTGACTATTGTTCGAGGGCCAATGTTCAAATTGTTGTTTTTTACTCAAATTGGGACTATATCCACCGACCTCGAGGTGACCAGACCGCCACCTAATCAATCGAGCTACAGAATTATCGAGGTTGAGAATTAAAAGTAATTTCACCATCAAAAATAGGTTTTACCGTACATAGTCGAGATGTGAAGAACGCCAATACAAAGAAAGAGACAGCGCGCGGCAGAGTGTAAGGCTCTAAGGTAATAGAAAACATAGTTCCTATGTAAGTAGTCACCGTGGTTGAGTGAGTTAGCGCGCTAGGCATTGCAAGCACGGTGACCTGGGTTCGATCCCCAGCGGGAGAGGAATTTTTCTGCTCTATATAACTTGGGTGTTCGGAGTTCACTCATATCTCGTGAAGAAAAATTAAAATATTGGGATATTAAAGATACGGAAATGTCCTGTAATTCTGCACTACCCATTAAAATTGTGATATAATAACACAAAGAAACACATTATTATTAGTTCCTATGTATTTCATATTTCATGTACTTTTTTTTACCAACAAAAAGTTTTACATGAATTTGAGAAAGTGCAATTTTTATTGCAGAAATAAACTCTCCGTCGAAAAAGGAATTGATCTGACTTTTTGTTTGTTACAATAGAACTGAGTGTAGCTTTGATACGAGGAAGTGAAACAAACGTGCCGACTACTGAAGAACCAAAATCCTCTTTAAGTAAAATTTTGGTTCCTATTCAGGAAAATCAGGGAATAAAAAAAAAATTAAAAAAAAGGGAATATATGATTTTTGCACCTGGGAGCTAAAGTGAAAGTGGTCTCTGTACGTAGAACCTGCGTGTCTCTATTAATTTGTACCGCTTGAAACACTGAAATTTTCATAGGAGCAAAAATCTTCAATTCTTTATGTGAAACAACCATTAATTACAAGCTCTTTAAGAAAAAAGTATCATGGAAAAAATGGCCTGCAACATTTCCTATGAGTTAGAGGCTGGCCCACCCTGCATGTTCGGGAAAAAGGTGGAACGCTCTGTGTTGAATTTCTTGAAAATGTTGAGAAAAAGAATATAAATAAAGTTATCAATAATGAATTTATTTCTTCCTCTTTCCCACTCCCCTCTGTTCTTTCCTTCGTTTTCTTCTGGAAAATTGCCCTCCCTCTCCTGATTTTTTCCTGGAAGCATCAGGTGTGTAATCGATCAGGAAACTTCTTTCTCTCCTCCCCTCCCAGCCAATCATAGATGTAATGCTCATATACTGAATACGATATAATGTTATGTTGTAGAGAAGCACGTGTTACATTTGAGCTTTCAGTGTTGGAGCCTTGTGTCCAGGTGCCGTTGAGTTGAAAAGATTTCCCGCAGTCTTTCTGGTCAATCCACTGATACATAAGCCGTATTTTTCTTTCTAACCTAAGTTAACCAAACGGGAACAAAATTAACCAAACTGGAAGCAAGTCATTTTTCTTTTGGAAGAGGAAAAATTACCTCTTCCAAAGTTAACCAAAATGGAAGTAGAAAATTCTTGCTTCCAGTTCTTTTATAGGTTAAGTCCATTGTTTATCTTTAAAAGTACCGAAACGCATTTTTCTTTTGCGAATGTGGTGAAGTTGACCTTGGAATAAAATGGAGATTTTTTTCTGGAGATCGAACCTGGAATTTTTTTAATCCAAAAGTAAAATAGGCCTATAGTTTCTTCAGTGAGAAAGATATTTTTCTGTGCATAAAATTTCAACTAGGTTTATCTTCAACCTTCAAGTTTCAGCGTCTACTGAATACTCAGAGCCCCTACTGAATACTCTAATACAAATGCAAACTAATTAGTCAGGTACCAGGAACTCATTGTTCTAGATTACTAGATTTTCAAGGATTCCAAGGATTTTCAATTCATTAGAACCCAATTAATTCCTCAAATTCTTAGAAAAATGTACAAAAAATAATAGGTATAATGAATGAATGAGTGGTTTTTTATAATTATAAAAACTAATAGTATTTAAAATCCGGTTTTTCCCTGATATTCAACATTTTTCCTTCTTTTGTTTGTCCTACTCCCTTTCTACATTTCCTCCCAATGCCGACATTCTCCCCGCACCATCCGGCACTGGTCATTTCTTATTTCCTTCTCAACATGTTTACAATTCCCTTTTTATCTTCCCGTTTTATTTGCCTCCTGTTTTACATCTTCTCCTTCGCACGCACGGCAAGCGATTGTCCTTTCCAGCATTCTGGAATCCCTCACTCCCTCCGGGATCCAAGGTCGTCTTATCTCAACAGTTGAGAGAAAGCCGTTTTATTAGGTCATAAATCCGCCCTTGCCCCTTGGCTCCTATATTCAAATGTAAATCCAAGCTTTCGGCTCTTTCCACTTAACGTGCGATGTAGCCCAGGCAGTTTCAAAGGATATTATTATCTCTTCTTATTTTCCTTCATTTCTCTTTCTTTTCCTCTTTCATCTCGTTTCCTTTTGTTCTTTGTGATCCTCTTCTATAGAAATTTAACTTCTTTTAGTACTACAGTATTCTACACAGCTATATTATGATCCGGCAGAATTCCTTCTCGAATTACAAAGTTAAGAATCTCAAAAGAAATGCTGACAAAACAATGTCGAACCTGTTTGAATGGAAAAAGAAAATACGAACAGTGTTTCAAATCCGCAAAATTTACACTTCGTGTGAAAAAGGGAGACCGCGGTATGATTCATTGGCTCTTGTTTTGGCTCTTGTTTCATTCCTATAAAATGAATAAGTTTGGAAAACTCTTATAATAAACATTATAAAAAGAAATAAAATTCAAGGCACACCTCATTCGTTCTATGCTAAAAATACTGCCAATTATCGACACAACACTACTTCCTCATGGTTGGTTCACATTGTATACGCATGTGCCAATTTTGAGATTTTGTACTAAATCATTTGCATCTCCAAAACCGCTAAATCGATTTTCTTCAAACTTGTTTTGTATGGTGGAATACCGTTTTTCCTACATTCTACATTCAAAAAATCTCTATTAGCTAGTCGTGGACCTTTTTTTACTTTCCTTATCCTATAATAAGGAAAGTATTGTATTCGTCGAAAATTTGACCTACCCAGTTTTTCACATTTCTGGACGAATTATAGCCTCAGGAGACCAAAAAAGTTGTTTTCAGCCATTGGTCCGTGCGTCTGTCTGTGTGTCTGTGTGTGTGTGTGTGTGTGAACAGGATATTTCAAGAACGGTAAGAGCTACAGACTTGAAATTTGGTATGGAAATTAATTTTATACACCAAACGAACCACGAAACTTTTGGTTGCAATCGGCCGCAGAATGCGGCCGCAGGGCCGCAAATATTGGCCGCAAGCGCCGTTTCTATGAATTGGTTAAAGATACAAAAAAAGTTAGAGAACAACATTTTCTTAGATTAAAAAAATAATAGGAGTCTATTCTGATCATTTTTTTGATATCTTGAACTTTTTTGAACTCGGCCCCAATTTACCGGTATTTTGGGGGGGACCCGCTTGGACTAACTTTTTTATTATTCATCCTAGATGGGAGTTGTGACATATCAAATCCAATGATTTTAAGGTGCTGATTACGAATTTGATGTTTATTTTTAGCTAAATGTTACCCTTGAGTCACTAGTGGCTTTTGGTCCCGTTTCCATTCCTAATATGATAAGGAAAGTCGTGTGATGTTTACACCAGATTTTTTTTTACTTTTTTGACACAAACGTGAGGTATGTGAGGTGTAGCTGTAGACAGTAGCATTAGAAAAAAAAACCAAAGTTGCTCAGAAGGTTATGAAACGTCCAGAGGTATGAAAAAATTGAATTCGGAGAAAAAAATATTTAAAAATGCGAACACAATACTTAGATTTCTTATATTAATTTTTTTCGGAAGTAATTAAATAGAATGCACGAGTGTGTCGACACGTGCAGCTTACTAGAAAAGTTATAAATGAAGTAATTTTTGATGAATTCAATGGCAAAAATACTACGTTGTGATTATATTGAGAAAATATAGAAGCATGTACCTACCTGGATTATCTTATACCTATGTATCTGAAAAAACTCAATATAGTGAAAACATTTCAACAAGTTACCTCACCATCAGTATATCTTCTTACAAGTCAAAAGGTAATGCAGCTAGAATCAATGTACAAGTAATTGTATTATGTATTATTGTATAATTTCGTGTTAATATAGGCCGGTTGGCTGGCGCTACTTGACGAGCTTGATTATGTAAGGACGTATCTTTGTAATCACGCACCCTCACCAGGGTCAGTCAGACTCCTGAACTCGCGAGGATCACAAGGATCACACCTTGGACTGAATGATTCAAAAAATATTTTCTAAAGTAAAAGAAAGTAAAAAAAAATTTAGCCCAGTCTTCCTTCATTGATCAGCAGTGATTTGTAGATGCAAGGCGAAAATATTTTTATTTTCTCCAAATAAAATTATTTTTAATAATGTCACGTAGTGTAAGGTAGATAGAATATTGAGGATTAAAGGTAGAATGAAAAGCTTTTTCTAATGTAGTACATGTAAAACTCTACAGCTACAGGGTAGGGTGCTGAGAGGGTCAGGGGACTGAAGGGGATGCAGGAATCCCAGCTGAAACTATTTAGTATGCAGCTTGTGTCGATACAAATCTGAATAGTTAGTTAATTCTAATTCTGTTCCCGATGACGCCACAAAATGAACCTCTCTCATTTACGATACACGGTGTGCCGTGTACCTTGGTTACCATGCTATGCATTGGAAAATAACGAACCTAAACACACCTAAATATTAATGGTTCAATATTGTATAGATGTACTGATGTATTGAGAGGTACATAATTCCCAATCATTCATATATTTTTGTTCTAGATCTAGAGTAATCTAGACTTTCTCAAGACTTGGCCAGCCATTAATCCATTATGTTATAGGTATATGCTGACAACTTCATTTCGGGTAAATATGGACCAGCAAGTCCCCCTCATTGCTAGGGTTCCTCAGCAGATTTCCGAAAAATACTCACTCAACAGATTTCCGAATAAAAGAGATTTGCTCGCAAGTAATCAATCAACATGCTCTGGTTTCCAATACTGCAGGGTTATTGTTATTGCTATTACTTACATATTTATAGGTACGTAGGTACCACCTATTTTCAGCATATACAGCATTATGGTAGGGTTTTTTTGAACTGATAACTAATAATGCTCACACGGCTAGACAGTCTTGTGTAGCTATAGGGTTAGGGCCCTTACTGCGTACCCGAGCCTCTAGGTTCTGGGTTTTAATCTCATTCGGGGCAAATATTTTTTTTTTAATTCACTCCTGAAGATCGCAGAGGCTGGACTTCCTTTATCCTGTCATTCTCCTCTGTTGCATTATGGGATGATATTATAACCTCAATTTTTTTTTTCATGTCAAAGGAAGAAAAAAAATACTGGCTAATGCGACTGTAGGGTGCAGCCTCTGTTTGAGATGAGACTCTCGGAATGGTCCGAGTGATAATTAAGAGTAATCTAGAACAATGAGTTCCTGGTACCTGACTCTAATTAGTTTGCATTTGTAATTAGAAATAAGAAGGGCTCTGAATATTCAGTAGACGCTGTAATAGCAACCAGTGGCGGAGGAGGTATCACTGTCATACAGTAGTACCTATAATAATTGGAAGGTACTCTATTTTCTTCAACTCATGAAAAGAACACAACATATTAAAATCATAAAAGGCGAAGAGGTATAGGTTATGTGATATGATTGTAATGTTTTATTTATCTGTGGTGATGCACAAGGCCTATTTACAAATTTTGTGGGTAGCACATTATTACTAAGAGCCTCCTACACTTTTCGAATCCCCCAAAAAACACTTCGTGTAAAAATAGTCGTCAAGTGTTGGAATGATTAAAAAGAACTGATATCAAAAACGTCAATTTTCTATGTTTGAAGGAAATATTTTTCACGTAATAAGTCTCTTGATAATTCAAACAAAATAATAGCCTCACAACAACAATACACCTTTGAGCAAACTTCGATTTGGTATTTTGAGAATTTAACCAAAAAATAGCCACACAACAAAACAATGCTCTTGTAAGAACAATCTTGCATAATTACATAACCACGTCCTTGACTACTGCACACTGTTTTGTTAGCAACGTACTTCACATAAATTTCAGAACAAAACAGTGTGCAGTCAAGGACGTGGTTCTGTAATTATGCAAGATTGTTCTTACAAGAGCATTGTTTTGTTGTGTGGCTATTTTTTGGTTAAATTCTCAAAATACCAAATCGAAGTTTGCTCAAAGGTGTATTGTTGTTGTGAGGCTATTATTTTGTTTGAATTATCAAGAGACTTATTACGTGAAAAATATTTCCTTCAAACATAGAAAATTGACGTTTTTGATATCAGTTCTTTTTAATCATTCCAACACTTGACGACTATTTTTACACGAAGTGTTTTTTGGGGGATATCACTACTTTTTGATTTAATTGATTTTCATAATTATGATAGATTAAATAACAACTAGTCAACAATCAACAGATAAAAGACTTTTAATTAAAGGATGTATATCTTTTAATTCATAGAGAAAAAAAATGATGGAAAAAAAGATGCTGAAAAAATATTTCACGGTACTTGCTGGAGAGAGGAGAAATCTTGAGATAACAGGTGTATTCCTTATTGAGTGGCACTAGATAGCGCTCAGAAATTTTGTTGATCTTTTCAAATTTTGAAACCCACTGCTAGATTCATTAACAGAAAATTACCCCGTTTCAGTATTGTTGGCAATAATTAGAGATGGGTGATACCGAGTATTTCATAGAACTGGTACTTCAGTAATCGATTACATAAAAGTACTGAGTATCAACAGAGGTTCTTTTGTACTTGGTTTTTGAGATTCTGCGAGCGGATGTAAATGGAATAGTGGATTCGAGTAATCACTCAAGAACCAAGTACAAAAGCACCGTACACTAACTAAATCTCACAATTTCGCATTCAGAATGTTTACAGGAGATGAATCTCGATTCACAAAATTTGTTGGGTGTTTTAGTTTCAAGTGCTTCAATAGATTAGAAGCTCCACCTCCTATTTTATAACCTGAATTAAATAATGTACATTTCCCTAAACCGTCCAATTGTTTGACAAAGAAGTTTCAAATAGAAGACTTGTTTCTACGAGACAAAAAGAAAAATATTAGGACACCGACAGCCTGAATATTATTCATAGATAATATCGGAATAATGAAGTACCTCTCTCTGCTGTACCCAGTTCTAGAGATGGGTATTTGGGTATTATTGTAATACCGATTATTTCATAGAACCGGTACCCGGTATGGTACCCGGCCCCGGTGTGTAATACCAAGTATTTAATAAAAACGGTACCCGCCTACTACGTACGATAAGTCGGTACTCGGTCCCAGTGTGTAATACCGAGTATTTCATAAAATCGGTACCCAGTACGGTATGCGGATCCAGTGTGTTATACCGTCACCAGTGTTGTACCCGGTACGGGTACAGGTACCTAGCAAAATTTTGTACCCGGTATGGCTACGGGTACTACCTAATTTTATTATGTACCCGGTGTGGGTACTTTTGTAAATGTACCCGGTATTTTTTTGGGTACTTTTCTGGTACGTTATCTTTATCTATAGTAAGTATATAGTAATAAGATTTGTCTAAATTATTTTAACTGTGGAGGACAAAGTCTTGTCATTAGAAGACCACCTAACAACCAAACTAAATAAAATACCAAATTGATGGTTAGCCTTTAATGAGGTCTTGAACTCGAAGTTCCAGGTTAAAAGTCTAGTAATCTAGATTTTATTTTTATTTAAAATTACTATTTATGTTAATGTATTATTATTATTAGCATCATCATCATCATCATCATCATCATCACAATCAAGAAATAAAAAGATACATTTATTAAAAATAGGGCTTGCACCTTTTTAATTTAAGTATGAATTTGTGAACAAAAATAACTAGAATGTAGAAAAAATAGTATTCTATCATATAAAACAAATTTGAAGGAAATCGGTTAAGCGGTTTTGAAGATACAAGTGATTTATTCGAAAAAATCAAAATTGCCAGGTGTATACAATGTGAAACAATCACGAGGAAGTTATGTGTCCATAATTAGCAGTGTTTTTTTATTTATATTTATAATGTAGGTACATATTTGTAAATTTTGAATGAGATCTATGTAATTTACGATTCATAATACAAAAGCATTGATCAAAATAAATGCTTTATTTTGACTGTCAGTTGTCAGTGGCCAGCCTCCGTGGCGTAATGGTTGTAACTACTGCCCGTAGTTCAGACATTGCGAGTGCGATTCCCAGTTGTTCCAGACTTTTCTAATATTTTTTTCCCCTCTAAACACGTGAGTCCGGAATATACCCAGGCTGGGCGAGTTAAATGTAGGTAGCTAGAACGATTCCCAGCGAATGGAGGGTAAAACCCCCCGTCCTGACTAGTTCAAATCAGGACGTTAAAACCAAATACAATCAACTAGTCACAATCGTTTTAAAATGAGGTTCGTGTGATAATTGGTGCTTCTTTTGTGGAACTTCAACGAGTAATAATGAAGAAAAAAATATACCTATTTAATCTTAAAATCCATTACCAATAATTCATTTATAATCAACTAGTGTTTTAACCTTGTATTGAAAAATTAGTTATGAACTCGTTAAATAACGGACAACTTTGTTTAGTGGTTTTGTTTACAATACAATTTTAATTATAATATGTACCTAAGTACATGGTAGGTAGATGGAAATTCGATCTTGGTAAAATAAAGGGGGAAATGAAAGTGCCGAGTATTATTGTATGTTCCGAAATTGCCTCTTACTATGGCTCTAAGAAATGTTGACCCATATATTTGCCTAACTTCGAGTTACTGGGACAGTCAAAATAAAGTGGTGTCAATTCAGCATGATCTGTTATGTATATATATATATCTCCCTTGCCTTTATCCCATATTAGCCTATGTTGCTTTTGGGGTCGGCATTGTTCAACCTCATGGTTGAGGTTGGTAGGGTGGAGCACGTTTTTTATGGCTGGATGCCCTTCCTAACGCCAACGATTCTATTTGATTTAACGTCCTGGATTAGGACGGGGGTTTTACCCTCCATTCGCTGGGAATCGTACCAGCTACCCACATTAACCTCACCCAGCCTGGGTAGGGCCGGAAATGCCAGCCTCACGTGTTTGGATGGAACAGAATTTTCTTCGAAAAGTCTGCCCCAGCCGGGAGTTGAACTCGGGAACTCTGGACTACGGGCAGTAGTCACAACCATTACGCCACGGAGGCTGTAATTCAACATAATCAGTTGGTAGGTATAAACAGAAGAAGTGAGACATTATACTAGATAATACATTTAATAATTATAAATTAATAAGCAAGCATATATCCATGGAATATACCCTGAAAATTTCAGCTCGATTGGACAAAAAATGCAACTTATATCATGTTACAATGTTACATACATAGGTAGATGGATAATTAGATTGTGACAAATCAATGTTGATCGAGTTAAACCATACTCACTTCGTTCGAAATTAAACGTTCATAGGAGGTTGACTCAAACTACCAACTACTGCTTTTTTTCTCACGAGAAAACCAGACATCCAAAGTACAAAGTAAAAAAAAAATTATACCTAGCCGGGATTCGAACCCAGGTCACCTTGCAAACTTTGTGTTTTACCTACACCAGTCGACGACCACAGAGACTGCTCAATACATAATATTTTATTATAATTTATTATTGTTTTGATCTATTTTAATCAATATTTTTCCTCGTACTGGCCAATACTTAATACACTTCTCATAATATAGACCTAGTTCACCTCTTGATGTAGAAATCTCTGAATGAAGTTATAAAACGTTATTTTTCTCCAACTGATAACTTAGTCTGCTGGCAGCTTGGGTGAAGCAAAGATGGTTGGATCCTATTCATATTTTAAGTTCTATGTGAGGCGAAGATTTTTTGTTACTCTCATAAATCTTATTTCAGTTTTTTATTTTATGTCTCACACTGTCGCTGGTTTTCCTAAAAAAATATTTACATCGTAGTATATTTCTGCGTAATTAGACCTTTAGAAAGAACCTTCATTCATCAACTTGGGATAAATAGGCGTGGCTCCAGGGTTCATTTTAGATATTCCTTTAGATGGCTTTAAATACTTTTCTACTTGTTTCAACCGTCTGAAATTAAATGATCTCATTCCTTTTGACTAGACCTTTCTAAATACACCAGAAATACAACTCTAGGATAATAATAGACGGCTCTTGGCTCCATAATAAGTATTCCTTTCAAAGGGTATAACTCAAGTTTGGTCCAGTATAATACTTTAGTTATATTTTTATATTTTTTCCTATGATAAGGCCTTTCGAAAAATACCACAATCGCAGCTCCAAGATAACCAGGGGCGGCTCTGTGCAACTTTCCCGTTTTATTTTAGAAGGCTTTATCTCCTATCCTATATAAAATAAATACTTGAAACTATAAAAGGTATGCAGAGATGAAAATTCCCTTTTCAAAAACGTATCTCACGTCTTTCCACGATAAGCACACGTTGCTGTAGCCTTGACAGAAAATTGGTCTGAAAAAAAAAAAAAAAAAAAAAAACCCGTATGAATAATTTCATGAAATTCAAGATTTTCGGCGTGGCCAGTAAACGACTTTAACTGTACGTAGGAACCTCGCGCTTCCGTGAAACACAATCTATTTTCGCGTCTCATTACGAATTTGAAATAAAAATTGATAAAAGTTAGCGTTAAGTGGGCGAAAACAATAAAACAAAATACATATAAACTCTGTTTCGTGTTAATATAGGCCGGGTGGCTGGCGCTACTTGACGAGCGCTCGCCTCCCGGCGAGCTTGATTCTATTAGATTAATTTCTTTTTTCTCTGGTAATACCGCCACTGGTCGTTACTCATACAAGTAATCACTCATTTTTCCTCACGAGGTGTGATTGGACCCTCAACATCCAAGTACAAAGTAGAAAAATTCCTCCCCTTCGATTTAGTTTCGATTCTTGAGACTTCTTTCATCAAGTTATCCAGACGTCTCATCGTTGTCCGATGGTTAAGTCGGCTCTGAGGAACATTCTGTGGTTGCACGGTTCCAACAGATAGGTACAAATTATGATAATGAATATTACTGCTTCATTTACAACGTTCAGTGATTTGACATTTTGAATAATAGCTTTGAAATTTGGAACATGTTTGACAAAAACCTCTGGAAAGTTTCTGGGTGTGTCATTTCTATATCCTTCACATTTCTTTGTCTCTCGATAGCAAAATACTGACGTGGTTCATTACTGTCGTCTATGTTAGTGAAAACTGCAGTAGAGAGCTGACGTATTCATCGTAGTGCCATCACTTATAAAAATGTAGCTCATAAACAAACAATGTACTTTGCAGTAAGTAGAAATTAAGCTAATACCTACATGTATGTATGGGTTGTACTAAATAAATACATAGTATGCACACTAGGAAACAGGTATATCTACATAAATACATATAATGTATACTTATAGACAATATAATTTGTAGGTAGAGTTACCAACTAATGATATAAATTATAATAAAAGCGAGACAGTTCAGATCTTGTATAAAATATAGGCCACAGAGGTAGGAAATCGTAATTAAATCCTAACAAAAGATAAAACAATAGGTCTCATTAGCAGAACAACAATCCCATCCTACAGTCACTAGAAAAGTCGGTATCGTTACCCTATTTTTAATAAACAGGCTACGTCAAAATGTTCTACCTCTTCTTGTAATTCCACTGATCCATCTCAGTATTTTCATTTTATTGTTCATTTCAGTGACCTATTCTTTCTTTTGCCTATTCTTCTATTTTTATAACCTATCCTCCCTTGATTTAATAAGCAAAATATCGCCCATTTCTTTTATGTCTTCCTTTACTCCAGATTTCCAAACAACCTGCACTTCTTTTCTGCAAGCGAGACAGTTCAGATCTTGTATAAAATATAGGCCACAGAGGTAGGAAATCGTAATTAAATCCTAACAAAAGATAAAACAATAGGTCTCATTAGCAGAACAACAATCCCATCCTACAGTCACTAGAAAAGTCGGTATCGTTACCCTATTTTTAATAAACAGGCTACGTCAAAATGTTCTACCTCTTCTTGTAATTCCACTGATCCATCTCAGTATTTTCATTTTATTGTTCATTTCAGTGACCTATTCTTTCTTTTGCCTATTCTTCTATTTTTCCTACCTATCCTCCCGTGATTCATGAAGCAAAATATGCCCCAATTCTCCTACGCCAACCTTAACTGCACTTGTTGCCGGATTCCCCGAGCAGGATTATGATAATGTTAGTGTCAAGATTCATCGTTAGGGTTACGTCAAGCTCTCTCCTAACTCCTTGTCACTCCCAAGTCTCAACTATCGAGGATAGAAGCACAGGTAGCACAAGTTGCAGATCCACCCAACTTTTCCCTAATGGGATAGATTGATATAGTTCCCGTTTTTAATAATAGAAGAGAATTACTTGTATGCCACAATACATTAATGATAGCACAACGCGGCGTTCAAAAAGAAACAAAAGGTGAGTTTTTACTATGTGATTCATCCGACCATGTCAGGTCAAAAAACTAAAATACATAAGCGCACGAATTGCTCAGTGGTTAAGCACTCGCTTGCCATGCGGAAGGTCCCGGGTTCGAACCTCCGCGCCGACAAAAATTGTATTCAAAACTTCGTTACAGTTGTTGGTATGTCTTGGTTACAGTTGTTTGTACGTATTACAGTTGGTCAACACGAGCGCACCGGAGTTGACCCAGCACCTAAATGGGAAGTATTGTGTCACTTTTCGAAGGGAGGCATACTACGGGATGGGCAGGCTACAACACAGACCTCAAGCGTCTAGAGTAGATCCTATTTCATGGCTACGAAATAAAAAATGTTGTGAAACACTCATCTTTAAAAAAAAAAAAAAAACATAATAAAATTCATAGATTTTAATGGTACCAGTTTATTCCTTTGCTTACATATGTATATCATATACTCATACTGAAGCAAAGGACTAAACTGGTACCAGTAAAATATTTCGGATCTAGAGTAGGGTTAGGTATTTTGTCGAACCCAACGGTAGATCCGACGCATTGGCATCAAAAAGGCAAAGGTACGTACCGGAGGTTACGTAAGTAGCGGGTGGCGGTTGGCTTAATATATCGGTGCCATAATAATATTTTCACATCAAAACGTGCGAAATGTGTGTGCGTTTGTGTATTTTTGCAGACGGCGAGGTATGCCAATCTCCAAGGGAAATGCCGACGAAATTAGATCCTTGATTCATGAGTGGTGCTGCGCTCTCCGACAGATGAACATTCCGCAACAAACGTTTCAATTGAAATTTCAAGATGAATAGCTTGCCAATATTTACATTTACTCGACAAGAAACAAAGCATTTCATTAGGATCATAAATTTCTTTCTTATTTATACGTTGTGGCGTGTGCTGTTCTGGCCCGTCATTCTTCTTGTACTTTGTTTTCTGCTTTTTGATCTTGTTTATGTTGGGTGAACTGGAATTTCATCATGCTTTGCCCAAAATTCACCTCTCTCTCTCTTCTTTCTTGTAGATACTTCGTTTCTCCTCTGTCTCTTTCTCTCTCACCGTCTTTATAAGTCCTTTTACTTAAATTATTGGAATTTAAATTTTAAAAATAAAATGTTGTTGATGAATATTTAACCCGAAACTTTTGATGGTCACACATCAACAAATTGCAACATGCATAATTGCATACTTTGGGCATTCAGAAGAATTGGAGCGACTGTCAATATGAATTAGATACATAATTATACATATGTATAATGAATCACTAGATTTACTAATTTTATATCATTACTAGCCACGAACACGTACATCGCCACGAATCTATTCTCGTCATAATACTGTTTGGGCTGTGAAAATGGAACATACTTTCGTAAGCCATTGCGCCCCTTAAGATTTATCATAATAATAATAATAATAAAATTGCCTCAATTATTCTGCCCGATCAGTACTAATGAGGCCTATTATTGTCTGTCCCAGTAGCTCAGTGGTAAAGGCGGCACTCTTTGAATCCAGAAGTTCCAGAGGTCGTGGGTTCGAAACCCAGCCGGGACATGACAAGTTATCCTCCCATTTGGGATTTTTACCACATAATAATAATTATGTCTTGGGCTTACTGCTGGAATATTGGGACTTTAATAGGGCAATATAAAAAAGGCGATATTATTATTATTATTCCGGTAGAAAGCATAAGATGTATTAATATGTGGTCAAAATCCCAAATGGGAGTATAACTTGTCATGTCCCGGCTGGGTTTTGAACCCGAGTACCCCGGGTCACGAGACAGACGCCTTGACCACTGAGCTACCGGGACAGAGCTAGTGACACTCAAGTGACGTGTCGCTCATTCATCCCTCATGAATCGTAATTATTTTATCGAACGTTATACACTTAACACTCTCCTCTCCCTTTTTCTGCTTCCGAAAATAGACCTATTTTAAATGTCATTCAAGTTCAATGTAGGAACATCCGAGACGGTCTCATTCTCTCAGACTGACAGCTGACAGGTCTCGGATTCCTGATCCTATGCCGTCAGATGAGGCTAAGTTCGACCAAGAAATATTAGAGCTGTGATGGAACAAACTGCCATGGCTTATTGATCTCTTCATAATCTTCCAGTCAAATATTAATTTTTTAGTATCTGCTACCGTTTGACCATAATGAGACTAGTGACTGGACCAGACGATTCTGACAAAATTTAAGTAAATCCTACTGGTATACAACTATACATGCATGTAACTCGTTACTAGATACATATTACAACCATAATAAAAAGTACTTGGTACTTCTGGTTTCTGAGTTATATCAACCCATCCACTATCCATACTTTTGAATGAGATAAATATATCTATCTAGACGTTTAAGTTAAGTAATAGGTCACTCAGTACTAAAAAAGGTCTGTACCTATGTGCTTTTATGCACCACTTACTATAAAGTGGTTATTAGATGTTCTTAATATAGAACCGATTCACACAAAAAAGTGGAAGTAAGTGATAAATCACATTGCTTTTTTATATTAAATTTAGTAACACAATTAGTCCTTTAGTACCAACCTGGAGTATAATTATTTTAATGTCCGAAAAATAAATAAACCCTTTGTTAGAAACGTTTCTCAAAGATTGGTAAATAGCTTTCTAATCTATCTCAAGCTCCTCTCCCATAGGGAGCAAGGTAGATTAATGTTCCCTTGTAAAGCTCCAAGTCAAATGCGGTCACTGGAAATTGAACTTTACAGCCCTGTGACTGGTCCGCTACAAATTACAAATCAATTTGAAACGCAAAACCAAACAAAGGAATTGTTTTTTTCTCGAACTTTTCTCATTTTGTTAGTTGGGAAAATGGGGTGGGGGACAGGGGGGGACTGGAAGGAATCCATTTTCCCTGAAATTCCCTATCAGGCTTCTGGTCCCCTATAATGAATATTGTCCACGGTGCATGTGGGTACATAACTTAGGTATGTCATTTGACATAGCCTATAGTTGTGAAGGAGAAATGTGGGGAGGAGTATGTTCCCCTATGAATTGAAAAAGTAAAAAATGAAGTCATTCAGGTTTATGTTTTTTTTTCTATTGTTTCCAATTATGTATAATAATTTGTGATTATCTGTTTGTATGTATATATTATTTCTTTATTAATAAAATGTAAAATAATAAAAATAATTACTCATCAGCGGATCTATGCTATTTACTCTGAGTGTTGATTGAGAGCTATGAGAAGTCTAGTACTCTCACCATGCCTCCCCCCCCTCCCTTTGCAGTTTCCCACCCTCATATCCCTGGGCAAGCTCGTGACTGAAACAAAAATATCTCAAATGCCAATGTTTCGTATTCAGTTAGCTGTAAATGGTAACATTTCCAATACACATACATACCCGGCTACTAGGTAGCTAATAATAATAGAACGCTCTGGTGCATAGTATGCAGATGGTATGTAGGGTAACTGGGTAACAATCCTGACATTTTCAACTGAAATCAAACATATTTCTTTACCTCCTCCTCCTCCTCCATTTCCCAGAGGTTCCTGACAAGCGCCAGTTATTCTTAGTATGCACAAGCACACGTATATAGAAAATGTAAGTAATATTAACCGACTCATTTATACCCCCATGGAAATGCAGTCCACCCATAGGGATGCCAGCTCTTAGAAATTTCCTACTTTAAATTAAATAACTATTAATTTTGAAAGGTTTGAATGAATGAAGCATCCGTTGGCATTAGCACTGCTCTTGATCAAGTTTTGTTATATTAATTTCAATGTAAATATTCTATGTACTATTCTATGTAAATATGTAAACTACTTGAAGTTAAATACTTTAAATTTAATAACTATTAATTTTGAAAGGTTTGAATGAATGAAGAGAATGCCGTTGGCATTAGCCCCGCCCTTGATCAAGTTTTGTTATATTAATTTCAATGTAAATATTCTATGTACTATTCTATGTAAATATGTTAACCTACTTGAAGTTTTTTTGGGGGGGTTAACATCGCTTTCAACTGCATGGTCATATTGAGTTTAAACACAATACATCTCTGTTCTTATGTTTTTTTTCTGAAACCTTTTTTAAGATGGATTTAACTGGCCATCTCATCTTGTTCATTGTAACAAAATTAAATTACAACCATACAAGATATCGTAGAATGATAATAATAATCAGAGAAAATTTCTTTTGCTTTTGGCGGCCAAATTGCTAAATACTAAAAACGTAAGAGTGTTCGTGTGTGAGAACGTACGTATAGGTTTTCGTAAGCACGAGCTTGAAATACGCATGTCTTCTCCGGCATCTTTTGCACTATCTTCATATTCTTCATAGTACCCGTGGACGAGTGGAGTTGCATACAGGATGACCTGAGTTCGATCCCCAGTAGCGTAGAGATTTTCTGCTCTGTACACGAATATCTTGGGGTGCAGTCTCATACCTTGTGAGGAAAAATGAGTAGCTATGTGTACGGATAACAAACAGAAGCAGCATTACGAGAAGCAACATGGTTATTGGAGAATTATCAATTTTGTAGTTTCTTTATGCTGAGCTACCCACTAAAGATATGTTTGACTGCTGGAGTAAAGGGACTTTTCAGTCTTACCTCGGCAGTATAAACAAGGTATATTCTATTCTATTCTAAAGTTGTGACATAATTACACAATGAATCCACATAATTTATGATGTACATACATAAATAATTTACATAATTAGGGTAAACGTAATCTTACTTTTGTGACAGCCATATCGCGAACTACCTACAGTACCGACTAAGTATTGAGAGTGCCCTTGCCTGCGTAGGTAGGTCTTTTGCATGTAAGTTTTGTGCGTCAACACAGAAACTATTCCAAATGTAATAGAATGTCGATAGATGATATTCAATTATTTTCATGACTATAACCTACTTTATGTCTTTTTGGTTCTGTTACAGATGCATCATCCGATACAAATGAAACCTGCCGATAGTGAAAACCGAAATGGTAAGTCAAATTTCAAATACTTATAACACTAGAATAAACAATGATACCAATTTAATTATAACTGAACAACCTAGAACCTTTCATCTCTAAGCATATACAATTTTCTCTATTATAATATGTAATAGTAGGTAATTATTTTTTTACAGATGTCCAATTGACTCTAAAAGAAATGTTTTATTTAGTTTTATTATAAAAAAAAACTTGTCCTAGGGACCGTCCTTCCGGGAGGGAACCGAGGATGCAAGAAGCATTTCCTTTTTGAATGGCTAGACCAATTTTTTGGTAAAGAAAATGATTGGAACGGGGATCACCCGTAATTCCAATTATTATTTTTCCATGGGGTACTCACCGGCGTTCAAGTTGGCCAGGGTAGCCAGGTTGTGCAGACTAGTGGGGGAGATATCAGAGAGGGTGGGGTTGTTGGAGCCGTTCAGGGCGGCCAGGCCGGGCACACACACCATACCCGCGTAGTTGGAGGCCGCGTCTGAGAGACAGGAACAGATGAAATGAAACACAACGGACGTGGAGGTTAATTGGGGAGAGAGTGATTGAGAAGTGAAAGAGAGAGAAAGAGAGATAAAAAGAAGAGAGGATCAAGGATGCTGAACATTTTGAAACTTAATGAAAGTGAAACTAGACAAAAGGAAAGCTGAAGTCCCGTCTAATAATAACATCTATCGTACCTACTACACAGGCTTTCCATAAGATTTGGAAAGCCATAATAGTCAGGGAAATAATTTTCTAGCAGACTGTGAAGCAGAGTGGTATCAGGCTAAATGATGTTATTTATTTTATGTGCCTGCTTACTGCCGTCGTAAAACGAATGCAAATTTTTCCTCCGCTTTGGCATGATATATTCCTCAGCAGATACAGATATCAATGTATTTCTATATAGTGTATATAATATATATAGTAGGTATATAGGAGTCAGGCAGGCCTACACGGTGTAGGGAAACTTTCGTTACGGGGTCAAGTTGCAGAGAATGCCTTTGAGTCCTTTGACATTAAGTTATTATTGGGTCTCGAGGACTAATTAAGAATATGGAATTCGATACTTTTAAGTACAACTCGTCCTTATAAATGGAGTATTCTTTTTAAATTACAAACAAACAGGCTCCTGCCATATCAATGAATTTATAATACTAGAACGCTAAACCCTGCTGACAGCCCTAAATAAATGTTAGCTGACGTCTGAGCCTGACTTTTTGATGTCTTGGACTGAACTTTTTAGAGAAATCAGCTGAATAAATCTGAAACCGTGTCAGTTAACCATCGCGATCTTTATTTACTGACATCTCGTGTAAATAACGACTGGGAGTGAAGACGAGCACACATGCAGTTAAATAGTAAATAGTATAGGTTCCTTTCATGTTTGATCCTAGTTCTACTAGAGCAATTTCATTTCAAGTATGTTCTCTTTTTCCAATCTTCAAATAGTTGCTAATTCCCATACTCTGTGCTTTCATACAAAATTAGCTTTTAGCAGCTGCGATACTTATCGCCCATTCAGTACTGACAGTTATAACGTATGCATATCATAGATCACTCGGGTACTTTACCCACTTCGGGTAGAGTCAAGCATACTCCAGTGTTTAAAAAACTCCAAGCACCTGCCACCCCCTTCATAAAAGCAGGAAAATACTTTAGTGAATGCTTTTTGTATAGCAAACAACAATGTGTGGCTATAGATGTATTATTATCATCATTACCAGTGCTTTTCCGACGAATAATATTTTGTTACCTATGTCAAATGCAACCAATTTCAATTTAAAAGTCCAACAGTTGCAATTAAACAAAATTCCCAGAATAATGAACGTCATTTGAAGTTTTTATGTAAAATTAAAATTCTGTCTCCTAGAAAGTTACAACCATACAGGTGTTTCTCAGTTACATGTCAACCCGAATAGAAACACCCCGTATAGAAGATCTATTTATAAACGAAGCTAATGAGTAATGAGGAAACCAATCTATGATTAAATATATTATTTTGTCCCTTCCCCATTGCATAATATTAGCACAATCTATTGCCACAGGACAAAGGATGAGAGAGGAGAATATGTTGAGGGTCCCTTTCACCTCTCGCCCCCCTATCTCCACCCAAGATAACTTTATAATTATTTTCAAAATACATACACACATCATGTCGTTGTGGGTTTTCATTAATTCGTTATTTATTATTATTTAATAAAAAAGGTCCTGTGTGTATGAGCATTCCACGTTTGACATTTCACCAGGGACATCAGCTAAACGAAATGATCGGTCGTCCTCTTACCACATTTCGGGGGAGAGGTGGGGTAATGGGACACTCATCAACCCTTCCCTCCCCTCCTCCTCCTAGTCTAGACTTCACGATTATTCTGTGTATGACTTCTGGCGTATCAATCATTCGGGACTCTGCAAATTTTCGGTGACAGCTGACATTGCCATGTAATAAATCATCCCCCCTCCCCCTAACTACCCAGGTTTCCCCCTGCACACGTCACAACACTGGATTTCATTTATTATTACTAGTTTGCCATTTTTCAATGCGTTATTATTAATTCTCTCCCCATATACTCGGTATTTTTGATTCCTGTACTCCAGTGCCGTATCACCAGAAGTTTTTGTAAGCTAAGACTAAATCTAAAACAGTAATGTGAGTATGGTATGAAACCATACTACAAAAGCGGTTTCGTATAGCAAGCATCACAGAAGGTAAAAAGGCTCTGAGATTGAACGTTTGATCATAAGAGAAGTGTCACGTTAATGCTACGCGACGTAAATGATATTAAAGTGAACTAAACAATTTTTTTCTCGAAAAACCGACCGAACACCATAATTTCTATACCCTATAAGTAATAGAAACTAGTTACCTACATATTCTATAGTTCTATACGGTCTGACACCGAACGCATTGCCTAGTTGCCTTTTGCAACTTTAGCTAGCTAAACGCGGCATTTAAGACAAACTCTCTGTATAATATGCAGGAGGATACGAACTTTTTTTCCAATGTCTGTTAGTTTAATGACTTGTGCTTGTTCCTATTGGTTTTATGTATTGTGTAGTGTAGCTATAAAATACATAGAAAAAGAAAAGAAAACTTTCTATACGTTCTAGGTAATAGAAAGTAAAATCTCCTTGAAGTAATATTGTTTTGCATTTGAAGATATAAAATTATATTAATTTAGAAACAGATCTCATAGGACTCATGTTAGTCAAAAGTTGCGCCTATATTTCCTTCACTAGTAATCATATTTATATCCCCTACAAGTGCGTCTGCCAATATTTGCATAAAATTATTGATTGGTTAATTTTAGGCATATGGCTTCTCTGGGTTCTAATTATTTTCTCATCATAATAATACAACTGATTTATTATTATTATTCGAAAATAATAATACTCTTTGGGAATGTACTCTCTCCCTTCTCCCAATTCCATCTACATAATTATCTAACTTCTATTGTGCAAAATTGTATAATTCATTGATGACTTTTGAAAGCAATCTGTAACTTTGGTTATGAAAATAAATAAATAATAATAATATTGAAAGTTTCGAATAGGTACACTGTATAAGTGTACACCCACTCAAAAATCATACATCGGTTATATGTAGAGGGAAATATTTATCAATTTTGAACCTACAGCGGCTTCAGCCCCCTACTGCTGACAATTTGCATCATCATGTGATAATTAGTAAAAATAAAATGTTTTCCAAATATCAATCACACCATAAACATCTTTGTGATATTTATATTTACCTCCTTACTATATTCATTCCTCGTTACCTCTTAATGCATAAAGGTATAGATTAGTAGGACTTCCGATTTTTTTTTAGAGATGAGACCTTCACAGCATTTTTATTACATTTTTTTTTATATTTAATCAATTTATTTTAACAATTTTGGATCCATACAAAGGTTCTTTTCTTAAGCTAATGATAAACGCTTCTAAGAATCAGGGTTTTAATGGTTTATAATTTAGAGTACGAGGCTTTTCGCAATTATTGTGTCAAATATTACCTTTACCAAGAGCCTTTGTCACTTTTCTAAATACATACTTAAAGTTGAACATAAACTTTATATTGTTTTCTGGTAGTTTCTCAGACGAGGAAACAGCGTTCTTCTCACGAGGTATGCGTGAACCCGGGACATCAAAAGTAGAAAATAATCTACTTAGTCCGGATTTAAACCCGGGTCACCGTGTTTAAAAGTCTACTGCCAAACTTCACGGTCTGTTGCAATCACTAAGGTGACTGCTAAAAGTTTTTTACCTACGTACCCAATACCCATAGACATTTGTCTGATATTAATTTATGAAGTTGCTAAAAAAATATATCAAATAAAGAAAAGAAAAATAGTTCTCAAACGCAGTGCTCTCTCATTGAGTCAGAAGACAAATTGAGAAAGTAATAAAGCTGGTAAACAAAAGAAAGAGAGAGATAGAAATAGACAAGGCCGTAGGTTAGAAAGAGACAGGGCATGGCGACCAGTCTATTCCAGTATCGCGTGTTGTGAACTATTGCCATCTTCTCACTCGTTAGGATTCGTGCGTTTGCGTTCCGATTTCGGATCCTTTTGTTTTGATTTCCAATTTTTCACATTTCAAAATTTGTAATTCTTGATCTAATTTGTCCGTTTTTCGTTAGAAACTTATCTGTTCGTAAACGTTTAGTCGAGTTAGAAAGTCTATAATTTTGTGTGCGTTTTGTTAATTTTCTGCATTATTAGTGTTCTAAACAACTGTACTTAGGTAATTAATTTTTAACAATAAAAAGTGATAAAAGATTTGTACTTTACTTTTCCTAGAGGACGTTTTGCAACTGTTGTGAAGTGTTTTTGTCGGTTATCATTTTTCTGTTATCTATACAGGGTGGATTAAAATTTTGCATTGAAATTACTAATCCTTATTTTTTTATATACTTTTCTCCTACATTACCTAATCTAAAGCATTTTTTCATCAGTATCGAGATAATACCACAGAAAAAATATTTTCTTCGGCGTTTTAAAATGGTCCTCGCGACATGCCGTGTGGCATGAAGTTTCACCATTCAAACGTTCGGTTCTCACCCTACTCTGCGCACATGGTTACCCCGGGTTCGATCACCGCTAGCACCACGAATCTCGTATACTTGTACCCGGGTGCGAGCCACAGTGGATCTTCCAATTCATCCCTTGCTAGCAGCACTGCGTGTGGCACCCTGGGACTACTGCCTCAAACTATGCTGGCAAACCTGTATGATGACTCCGGTAGGTTATTATTAATATACACTAGGGGAAATCGGTAAATGTGACTTTGTTTAGACTGTGAGATTAACCCTCCAAGGACGAGAACTTTTTTTTTTAGAAAACGAGGTTTTTTCCTATTTATCTTGTTTCAGTTCGTCCATCTGATGCTAAAAATATTTTTTTCATATTTTTAGCATCCTCTGGGTGGCCGTAGAGGGGTGTGACGTATATGTCACACTCGTCCTTACGGGGTAGATTTTTTGCTCTATATTAGAAAAAGATAAGACTTGATTTTTTAATGAACAAAGTGCCAAGAGGAAATTGAAAATAGTTTTTATTAAGACTCAAAGATTCCTAATTAAGTAAGTAGTGGAATGTACATGAACTATGTATTACAACTAATAAAATGTAGTGAGGGTTCATTCCATTATCCATAAAGTTATGACATACAACTTTATGTATGTAAAGCATTACGAACAGATTGAATTCATCACTCCAATTCC
This sequence comes from Bactericera cockerelli, assembly GCA_024516035.1. Taxonomy (NCBI): domain Eukaryota; kingdom Metazoa; phylum Arthropoda; class Insecta; order Hemiptera; family Triozidae; genus Bactericera; species Bactericera cockerelli. The sequence goes on along the minus strand of CM044955.1, from coordinate 32,807,539 downwards.
GAATTCCCTATTTCCTTGTCAGAAATCTCATAATGCTGTCAATAGTCAGATACTCAATTATCCTCATGAGGTAAGTATAGGAGTAGCTACCCCACGTATCCACAAAAAATATCCTTCTGATATTCAAAGGCGGGTCATGCAACATTGCAGTTGAAAGTACCAGTACCAGTACTCGAGCTTTAAAAAAAAGTTGTTGTTTTCATATATTTGTGTTATCACTTTCGTGATGTCACAACGATATTCAAACTCCAGATTATACACTGTACTAAATTCACCACGCTGAAGGTGGGACTCGAACTCGGACCCCCAGCACAGAAGTCCCGCGCCTTAGCCAGTTGCGCCACCGTGCTGGTTGTACTCGACCACTACCTGTTTACTCAACGAAAAAATGAAAGAAAAAAAAAAATTGCAAAAGAATAATAGTGGGCAAGGACGAGTGTGACGTATACGTCACACTCAAGTTTTCAGTGCTCCACAGCCATAGCTGTTCACTAAATGTTTCATAAAACATGTTTATATCATATAAGATATTCTTAGTAATCAAAATAAATCAGCAAAAAAATATATTTCAAATAATATATAGATAAAAAATTACTTACCAAGGTCCAGGGTCCATGATTTCAAAAAAGTAAAAACGACCAAACTTTCAAACGAAATTTTAATAATCCAAAATCACTTTAACTCTCAAAATTTCAAGACTAACTGATAACACACACTCCTGTGAAACCGAAAAACATCGCTGCAAGTCTCTGAGGAAACTTGTAAGAGCTGGAGAGTAATTCTGTCTGGACGTGTTTTCCGTGACGTATACGTCACACTCGTCCTTCGAGGGTTTTAAAGGTACTCTTGAGTCTCATTCTCACAGAACAAACAGAATAATTTGTATTATATTTCCCTGCAGTTTTTCAACTGAATACTGAAATAGGATAGTGGAGCAACTTATCCATGCATAATTTCAGATTTTTTCTTACACATTATCCTTTGAATAACTGCTACCCAAACACTAAAGTTAAATCACTTTCAGCATAATGAATGTTATGGTTTGGTAACATTCTGGTTTCGAATTTTGGTTCCGACTCAGGCTGGATGAGGTGATATTAGTGTGTGAAGCTCGAGTTGACCATTATTATCAACTTATAAGGTTATACCTGGAAATCCCTTTAATTTAAAACAATCAAACATTTAAATTATTGTGCCATGTTTCTTTGAACATGAACTACTAACAGACGGAGGAGGAAAGGCCTTCCCTATGATGAGCGAGAAGTGACACAATACTTCCCATTTAGGTGCTGGGTCAACACGAGCGCACCGGAAGGTATATATCCCTTACAAACAAATTGTAACCAAATTTTGAATACAATTTTTTTCGACGCGGGGGTTCGAACCCAGGACATTCCGCATGGCAAGCGAGTGCTTAACCACTGAGCTGTTCGTATGGTTTTATGAATAAACTGTCACACATATTTGTAACCCTTTATGAGTTAGAACCAAGTCCTCTGACCTGTGCCCCATCATCACACTGCACATAATAGATCATGTCTATCAGGCGCGGCATATGGGAAATTTTTTCGTTTCGATGACAAAATTTTGAACAATAAAAGGTTAATACTGATATGAATGTAACTGTTCAATATTGAATAAAATAATGTCTTTTCTTTTATTCAAAAATAGTATGGTCTACTGATGTCAAAAGTGTAATGATTTATTGATTTTCATTGTGTACCAGGTGTACCTTCACATTGGTTCAAGCTAAGCTTCATGAAGAAATTTTTTTTTCCCACTTCTGGGGGTGCTCCAGCTCTCCTTAACATCGGGACTACAGTAAACCACGTATTGTATAAATATGTTCATGTACACTACTACATACACAGCTGTTTATTTTTTCATCTCTATCTCTTATCTGAGTCTCACTTGTATGTATTGTCTGCTGTATTGGTCATTTGGTATGTTTGGAATTAGGAGTCATTGTTCTGTAGGCAACCCTTCCCCCCAGCCCCTCAGTGATCCTGGCTTTATCAGAGATCACTGGGAATAGTGAGTGTGTGATCCCTATGAGTTATGAGGTTTCCTGATGTTATAAATATTGAATGTTCAGTTTATGTTTCCCATGGTCTTCTTCTTTTGAATGTAGTGTATTGTTTTCACCTATTTGAGATGTTCAAACATGAAAGCACTTATTGAGCTACGTTTTCCTATTTCCCATTTAGAGGTAAAATTAGCTTATCTACTATAAGTGACACAAGACCTTATTAGAACTGATTTGCAAGAAAACAGCTAGTGTTCATGTTTTCTTTAATCTATAACGACAATGTTCAAAACTTCTCATGAAATTCAAGCTTGTGATTTTTTTGTGGGTAGGGTACCTCAAGGTAGACCAAAGCACTTAGTGACCAATGTCACTCAATAGTTGTTGAAGGGATCTACTTTGCTCATTCCTAGACAAAGTTGATGTGGACAATGGAACAAGAAGAGGTCAGCACCTCTTATATTTGGAAGATAATCTAAACAAGACTTCCTCCCGATCATGTTAGCGAAGTCATAATTTAGACTAAAGATTTGAAAAACCATCAGCGCCCTGACTTGGCCGTGAGTCAAAAACTCCGGCAAAAATCTCGCCTAGCAGTAATTGAGATCTCGAGATATAGAAGAGGAGCTGTGTAAACAGTGGAACCTCAGGAACGATCCTAGGACTCAAGTTCAACTGAGTTCTGAGTTATGCTACTCAAGTACTCATTGAAAGCAATATCTGATGCTAACGTACAGCGACTCAAGAAGTTATTGCTTAATAGGGTTATTGGAGGACTTGAGGGTCTGTCTTATCTTTTTTGAAATCCTATTTTATAACCCCTGTGTGAATCTTGTTGGAGAAATACAATAGACTTTTATGCGTGACTCAAATCTGTGTTCAACTTAGGGCGGAATTAATAGACAACATCAATAACTTAAGTTGTTGGTAAGTGTCGATTTTCCCTATCTTACACAATACGCAATCCGTGACTTAGCGCCACAGAGGTATTACAAAAACGTCTATTAATTCCGCCCTTAGTGTCTCCAAACCAAAGCAGCTCTTATTCCTTTGCCTCACCCTGGCACTACATTAAACCTCAAACAAGTGGTAGGCGTTTTAACCAACATTTGAAATGGAGTCCTCTCAGGATTGCGAAAGGAACTTTATGATCAATTGTTTTTGTTACTAGCTCAGGCCCTGATAGAATATAATATAAGCAAGAGTTGGAAACTTGCTTATTTAACAACCATAAAACTTCGAAACTCAAATAGCTTTTGTTTATTTGAAGAGAAGAAATTCTCGACTATGATGGCAACTCAACATCTGTGTCGGAATGAGAGCATGTTCTGTTTACATGGAGCGGGAAGTTGCATATTGCATGGCTAGTTGCATTTCAATTGTTTCATGTGTTGCATTTTTCAGTTTGCAGTAGAGTTTTTCTCTAGAAAGATCCTAATTTTCTCGGGATTTCTCCTTAGGCAAATGCCTATCGTGTTTCACTGTTTCACGTTACCTACTTCACGAATTCATTGTTATGAATACATATTTTTCATTCAAGCACATTTTCTCAATTTTCTATGAAGGTGGTTTCATAACTCTGGTTGCATTGAATTTATAATTGAGCGCAATATCCAATTAAATATAAATCTTAATATATAAATGTCAAAGTCACTGACTGACTGACTGACTGATCATCGCTCTACAGCCCAAACCGTACTATTACCTAGCGAGCTGAAATTTTGATACAACATTCCTTGCATACTGAATACGTGCAATAAGAAAGGATTTTGCAAAAGTTCAAACCGTTCCATAGATAGAGCCCTAAAAGTGCCTAAAACAATCGTGGCGAAGCACGGGTTAACTGCTAGTTTATAATATGTTAAATATAGTGTTATTTACATATTATCATACACATGAAGAAATTTCTTTTGTCTTAAGATGAAGAATAAAGACTTTTGACCATTTCTGATACACAAATAATACAAACTTGTATGAGTTGGATGGTAGAGATTGGCCTCAAGGCAAGACAGTATCCAACCCGTTGTATTATTGCAAAGAAATTTTCTTTAAGAGTTTACTGCTGGTGGATTTTATTTAGAGTAGGTACCAAAATACTCATATGAAAGCTTTCTCAAACTTTTGTATTAATTATATGATAATTTCCTTTATCTCATGCCTGGTTTTGTTTACAAAAGTGCGTATGTGCGAAGGGTGCTTAAGAAACCATGTTAAGTATTATCGTGGGTTTCTACAGAAATTATTTCACATAAAATACCGAGAGGTGAGAGTGCTAAAGTACTACGGAATCCAGGCATAAACACCTAGAAGCCCTCTCCATATTCACCTTCTCAATGTTGTGAATCTACCACGTAGGTAGGTAATGCAGGGGAGAGCATATAAACAAGGAATTTCAAAGTCTGTGTTTTCGCCGGATCTGCAAACACAATAAGTTCTCTAAGTCAAACGTATTATGAAAACAAGAGAACTTTTCTAAATAAGTTAATCCTTTGAAAACAAGGAGTTAAGTTAATCCTTTGAAAACAAGGAGTTAATTATACTATGTTGAGCGGAGGTGAAAAACTTTACGAGGAATTTCGGAAAAACATTTTTTTTTTTGGTCGAGGTTACAACGAAAAGGATTATCGCGAGCTTAGGCTCAAAATTGAAGACTGTAGAAAAATTAATCCAGGAAAAAGCATTTTTCGTGGAAAAATTATAGGTTGTATTCTAGTGAGATGTACCTTTACTTCCTCGAACCAAACGTAATAAAGTGTTGTTTTACATATTATTATCTTACCTGGTTGTTGGGTTTTCAGTGAAACCCTGAGTTATCACTGTGAAACCCTTAGAAGCGCGATCTAATCAGATCTTTTTTTTCTATTTGGTTTTACGCCTGAATTGAGATAGTCAGAACGGGGTTTTTTACTACTCTCCATTTGCAGGGAATCGTACTAGGTACCCACACTATCCTCACTCAGCCTGGGGTATGCCGGAAATGCCAGTGATTAACGCTTAATTTAGTCAGTAATTAACTTTCAAAATAATTTATCAAAATGTCACTGGTAAACACACTAACAGTACTAATCAGTTGATTTGCTTTATCACCCTGTTTACTGTGATGGATTACGCACCCGTTTAGATTACGAACCGAATTGGTACTAAGTAAATTGCTCTGTTGTGCTCCTACTACGAGTAGCTTTTGCCAGAGCACATCCACACATATCAAGCATTTATTTTGCGAAAGAAAGGAAGTTACAGAAAGATAGTGAGAAAGAGGAGGAGGGGGGGACTTTTGTTTAAAGTGCTGAATATTATAATGCCGGTTTGAGAGAGAGAGGATGTTAGAATCCTGTTTGTTTTTTCAGCAGGTACCAGCTCCTCCTCTAGTAGTTAGTGGCGGAGGGTCCATACTGGAGGAGAAATGAAAATCAATCCAGAGGGAAGAACAGAGATGTTTTGCACTTGATGTTATTGAAAGAACTCTAAGGGAAAAATCATCCCTTGGTGAACATGGTTGCTTAACATTTCTCCGTTTTATACTTGGTACATATTTTATCTCCTTTTACTCTGTCTTATTACGCTTGAGCAGGGTCATGGTTGAGGTTGGTTGGTTTTGGTACTTTTATGGATAGATGCCCTTCCTAACGATTCTATTTACTATAACGTCCTGGATTAGGACAGGGGTTTTACCCTCCATTCGCTGGGAATCGTTTCAGCTACCCACAACCTCACCCAGCCTACGTAGGGCCGAAAATGCGAGCCTCACATGCACGGAGGGAATAGAATTTTCTGTGTGAAAAATCTGCTCCGACCGGGGATCGAACTCAGGATCTCTGGACCACGGGCAGTAGTTACAACCGTTACGCGACGGAGGCTATTTTTATCGTGCGTGAATAACTATACTTAAAATATCTGATCTGATATTATAACGCTGTTGTGTAATAATTGTGATCATTACACTTCTGTGTAAAAAAAAACAAGATTTTTTTAATATAATTCTTATATTTATACTATTTTTTTGGGTTTATCTTCGCTTTCAACTTCAGGGTCATATCAGGACGGGGGTGTTACCCTCCATTCGCAGGAAACTCACAAACCTGCTACCCACATTAACCTCATTCAACCTGGGTTGGGTTCTATGTTTTTACTGCCTATTGGAATCATAGTATGTAATGTGTTTCTTCTATCTATTAAAACTGAAATAAAACTAATAGGATTACTCGTATGTTTTAATTTTAAGTAGGGTCGGTCAACTTTCAATCATGTTTCGCTCCAGGTGTTGTCTCAGAGTCGCCACTGTCTAACACCCGCTCATCTAACAACGAGGTGAGGTGTATGTGAATTGTGTACCGTATGAATTTAAAATTTTCACTATGGATGAAAACTTAAATTTTCATTTGGGAAATTCATTGGAAAATGTGGCAAAGGGTTCGCTAGGGAAGGTTGAGGTTACATTATGACTGGAGTTTTGTAAGTGTATTTCTCTTCCATTGAATAACACTTCCGCCCTGGCTATCCTCTCTGTACCAGTAGACTCATAAATATGTACACATTAGTATGATGTTCTTTGTAACCTAACTTATTTACTGTTGAGCTAAAGGTAGGGTTGTATAATTGCCTAATGTTTCTCTCGGTGCCTTTGTTTTTCAAAAGGAACTGGATATAGGTATTTGACATTTGTGGTGAAGTATGAGATCTTGAAATAATTTATGTATATTATTTTAGCTTTGAGACCTTAACAAGTTAATCGCCGCAATATTTTATATGATATACTAGCGGCCTGTCGCCCGCTTTGCGGGCCGAGGCATGGCCGTGAAAGCAAAAAATCCTTTTTCGCCAATGGCAGGTGTTGTAGTGGGAGTTTTGAAAAATCCCGTCTTTTTGCACATCTAGACTATAAGACAAAGCTACCTACCAAATTTCAGCTTCCTAGGACTTACGGTTTGGGCTGTAGAGCGATGATTAGTCAGTGGTCAGTGAGTGTCTTTGACATTTATATATTAAGATTGTTCTATGGCGACCTTGTTCAGCCAAAATTGACATGTTTTTACAAATTGACAAGTTCATCAAGTTCGTGTGTTCCAGGACAATCATAATCCCATAAGAAATACATTGAAATAAAGCCCTATATAGGGGTTTAGTGTACAGAAACTCTTCACATATTTCAAAACCCCTCGCAGGGTTAGTGGTACCAGTCAATAAAATCAATAAAGCCCCATGTGGGTTTACGGCGCTGAACGTGTTAAGGTAGTCATAGAGGTGTTAAAAATGAAATTTTTGTTCATTTTTGCATAGTATTAGCTTAAATAATACGTTTAGTGTATACAGGTGAAATTATCTCGTCATTTTTCCGAGAAGAACTGAGTGTTGCTTGACGAATCTTGCGTAACACAGACACGGTGTCTTTTTTCGTCGATATTCCAAACGGAAAGGTGCCAAAAAAATTGGAGTTTATTTTTTACGAGCTCCATCTTGTGTTTTGTTATTCATCAGGTCGCCAGGTGTAGTGGTATAGCTCTCTCTTCAGTCCACCGGACACTCGGTGTTGAGATTTAATGAAAACCATTCTTGTTCGTACATGAGATATCATTGGATGAAAGGTTCTGTCAAAATCAGTGCGATATATCCATCTCTTTCGGCAGAGTGACTCGCGTTCTGTATCATGTGTATAAACTTAATGCCAATAAAAGTTGTTAAGTACTCACCTCGTCCACACAACCACTCAGAAGTTGCAGATTATTTGAATCCCATTGTTAAGTGAGCTAAGTGGATTATAAGCTTAACGTTCTGTTTAATATGATGCAGTGCCGGATGTGGCAGGTATCTGTAGGACCAATACGGATTGGCTCGTAACACAGTAGTTCATTTGATATCTTGCAGGATCTTATATTATAATTATGATCTATGTCTCACTGAAGCACGCTTAACAGATATGTTACTAGCCATGTCAGGCCATAAGACAATATGTATCACAAATCATTGGCGCCCTTCATAGTGTTGCTGTAAGAACTCATCTCGGCTAAGTTGTTAGCCCTGGCCCTTAACACCAGAGCCTGAGACATCTTTTCCATCAATTCACCCTTGTAGACATGATGAAACATAAAGTTGACTAATGATCATTATAAGTCGATTTCGAGACATGTTCTTTTAAAAACTTTTAACCCACTGAGCTTAATTTCAAACTTATTCCAACATGACGTAGGTGGAGGGTGTATGTAAATTTACTCACTGTGCCAGAAGATAATGCGAGCGATATTAGAATGAAAAGAAACGCGAATCTAATCTCCTAAAAATTTTCCCTTCAAAGTCTGAGCTCTTGAAACATGGGTTGGAAAAAGTTTAACGCAAAGTTTTCAAGGAATGCTACCTAGTACATACGAGGAAAACTCTACACAGGGTGTTGAAGAATCGATTTGATTTGATTATTAATGGGCATATCACGATTCGTAGGAAACTCACAAACCTGCTACCCACATTAACTTCATCTAGCCTGGGTTGCGCCGGAATGCCATCACGAAAACTTCACCTCGCTGGACGTTGGGTGTATATTCGGTGATCCTACGAGAACCGGTGATTCAACGCGCCATCGACAATACAAAATATTCCGTTTGATTTCAAACTTACTTAAAAAACACCGACCTGTGGACATCGCATCGGTGATTCAAGTTTTAAGCAGGGCAATTGCCAGAATTCTCATTTCTAGTTTTGCACCAGATTCACCCCAAAGCTGGGGCAAAACTTGTTTCTTTTAGGTATATGTTGCATTTGTATTTTTTAAACACCAATACTGTCTAATCAATCCCATCTAACAAAGATTTCAACAATGTTCTTGGGAAAATAAAGAGCCCTGTAGTTCTGTAGGGAATTCATCAAATTCTGAAGTAAAGAATCCTTTGTTTGCTCAAGTTTTCTAAAATGTCACACATGTATGCGTTGGTGGTGAATTAGCTCTCGAGCCCTTTTCTATATTAACGGAATTCCCACTGGTTTGTTGTACCACTACACTCGCACCCATGAGTCGGGCGCATTGAAAATAAATGTTCTAAGACAACCTGTAGAATTTCACCGAAGTTTGTCAGAGAATTTAGTATGTGTGTATGTCGTTAAGAGAAGAGATGGGTTACAGAGAAGTAAAATTTCCTTAATGCATATGTGATTACTGAAATAAATTTGTTTGTTGAGTAGATAGGTATATATTATGATCATCGAGTTTCTTATGCTGGTAATTAATAAGTTCAGGTTATTTCTTAAATCTGAAATTGATGTATCACTCTCTGACTACATTTTGGGTGGTTAAGAAGTTTTGGGTGTTACGGAAACAAAGGAATGACGTGGATTCCCAAAACTCTAGTGATTGAACAGCAAAGGATCTCTACATATATTTGACCTTATGGCTTTTGGTATTGTAATGCATGATAATAGATTTGTGTGGAAGTGTCACCGACCACGACTTGATTAGTTAGAGTGCAAACTACATTCAATGTGGTGATGGCAGAGAGTAATGATTAAAGATAGATGACATTTGGTGACAGTCAGATCGGAGATGTTGAGATTATAGGCACATCAGAGGATCAACTGGCACAGGCAAACCTCTTGTTTAATACATCAGAGGTTTTCATATGTTGTCAAATAAATCTATTTACACTTTCTGAGCTCTTCAGAAGACAATGCGACGGCGACATTGCCCCTTACATGATATATTTACAATGTCATACTGTGCAAATGTATTATTCCATAGGTCGCTATATGATATATTTACATTGTCATACAGTGCAAATGTCTTATTCCATGAACCCACACGTTTTAAAGTTTCGGATCGAGAAGTACCGAGGGCATGATCTCTGTCAGTCTAATCCTGATGGCATTTGACCCCCCCCACCCTTTCAATCCCTGAAATTCACAGGAACTTTTTCTTACCTTCATGGGTGGCCGATTTTTTCCTGCTCAATGTGCCATAACCTAATCGCTTTACCCCGGCTGTATCCTATTACCCCGCTTCGAAGTATACTTGAGCTCCGAATGCCATACGCTTCGAAGGAGCATTTCAGTAATTAACTTTTTTCTGCCCAATAACTTATTTTCCTCCCTTCTCCTGTTATCTATTGGAGGAAAAGTCCGGAAGGGAAATAAGCCATGGCGGACAAAGGATTAGCAATAGCAAGGTGCAAGTGCTAGACGCCTAAAAATAGTCTGCCTATTTATGACTATCGTCAATCTTCGTCCGTGACTATGTGGTAGTGGGTTTCGCAGATACATGGCTAATAAGCAGAAGTACAGGGTTCTATTCCTGGTGGGATTAAAGAATAAAAAACATGTTTCTAGCTTCTAGCAGAGTTGCACTTTTCCCCCGAGGAAATTGAGTTTACAATTATATGTATGTCCGCACTTGTGCGCTTTCCTATTCACTTTCAACTCGCTATAACGTATGGCTTTCGTGCATGGCTCTCGAAAAACATGTTCTTGTAACTCAAAAGCGGCATGCAATAGGCCTTACGTTCTTCTGTCCATGCGTCATGTTGAAAATGAAGACGAAAGCGTATACGAGTGCGGACAAAGCTTTAGACTTGTTACTATTGAGTGTGAATGTTTATAGGTACTATAAGTTTAGGACTGTTACTACCTAAGTACTAGTAAATAAGTGAATCTCGGTGTTGTGATTCCTGAGGAAATTGATAATTATGATAACACGATAATGATAACACCAGTTTTCCTTGTTCGATTGTTTTATTATTTAGTTCTACACTGTCCACTCTTTCCCTTTTACTTTTAGCCTAGATTCCTTGACATCTTCTCCCTCTCTCTTTCCTCTAGTTCCCTCAGTATATTCTCCCTGTCCCCTCCTGTGCCTTCCATCAGAAATGCAGAGTATAATATAGATGCTAACCGCTTCAAGCTGATGGTTGTAAAAAGATGAAGAAGCATAAGGTTTGGTGCATCATAATATCTCGTCCAACGAAACTAATATGCTCTGTATTTTGACCAACAGTTTTCACTTGGCCTTCGGGTATGACCTTTTTATTTTAGTATGCGTTATAAATGTATGAGAATCTCTCCCCCCTTGCTTATTTAAGATAGTATATTGTGTTTTTATTTTTAAAGCTCAATGTGAGAGTGAGGCATTCAATTGCGGAGAGGGAGAGAAGAGGAAGGAAGGGAGAATGACTGCGGGTAATCCATCCCAAGCTTTTGTATTGTTATCTTTCCTGATGGAAAACAAAATGGGAGGGATGGGGAGGGGGGGCACAAGGGGGTAGGGGAGGATATGCTTAGGAGGCACAAGGGGGTAGGGGGAGAGATGCTCAGGACATACAAGGGGGTAGGGAGCGCGTGGAATGTGTACCCGTAGAAAAAACCAGAGCAGATAACTTACTTCTCCACTCATCATCATTTTCACAGGGTTGATTTTCAGGGTTTAAGTACAGGAGACGTTATTACTTTTTGAATCAGATCCGAGTCATACCTATAAAATTGTCACTGATTCCTACCCGCTATTATGATTTTTGAAGTAATTTGATAGGACTGAGACTTAAACCTTATAATTTTCTCATTTTGAGTCAATTTTGAGTCGGGGTTTTCGTCCACCATTCTGCTACTCACTCACATTAACCTCACCAAACTGAAGTGAGACCAAGAAAAATTATAATGCTATTCATAACATAGAATCATAGCTTTAAACAACTCTCCATAATGGATGTCCCAGCGTACTTATGATGACATAGTCCAGTATCCGTTACTTATGGCTGAAGGTACCTGGTACCCAGTCAATATTAGCACTCTCGAAGAATCACAGATAGTCCTTACTTTGGATCTCCGTAGCTTCCCCATAACGTGTCAGTGCAGACAGTTGATGACTATTGGTGACCGGATATTTGTTGGTTCCCACTGAATTAATATTCAGTTTGAGATATCCAACTCGATTCACAAGTGTAGGATAGAGCGATAGAGGATACACACATAGTCCAGGTGTTTGCTAACCACAATGAAGCCAGAAGGTTCTGGGATCAATTCCCAGAGACTTTTGGAGGTTCTGATGTGTAACTGCTACTTTCATATGTGTACAACTGTACAATGAGCAGCCGTGTTGGAATTATTGGCACAAAAGTAGATCACTGGAATATATACGGTAAGAGATTAAGAAACTTCTGTAATCAAATATCCTCCAATGTTGTAATACAAAAACACAAAGAAACACATTTATTTCATGTTTCATGAGACCCTACTTCAAAACGTACGCACCGAAGAAAATCTCTTAAAATTCTTAAATGCTACATTTGGAAACATCTTTTCTTGATGAATCTCCTTGCTTGTTCCTACATTGCGTGCGTGTCTTCATTCCATGCTGCCTCCGTATGCTACGGCTCTCATCAGTATTATCAACAGCGCCGGGAATACGACTTTCCTCATGTAATTGTAATCTCAACAATTGTTCCTCCGAAAAACGCAAGGGAAAGATCCATCCCTTTTTCTCCCCCCCTCTCTTTTTCTCTCTCTCTCTCTCCCTCTCTCCCTCCCTCCCTCCCTCCCTCCATCTCTCCCTCCTCCTACTCACTCTGTCTCTCCTGTGGAATCTCTCATTCCCTCCTACCCTCTGTTCTCGTGATAAAATGTAATTTTATATTTGTGTGTGTCTTCAGGGATTTCAGCCTCCTCCTTCAGGTCTTGATCTTCATTTGTTATTACTCCGGTGAAGCACGATGTACTCCTCCGTATTATTTCAGGATCTGGTAATTTATTTTCTTTAAATAATCGTTTACCATCTCCCTCCCTCTCTTGTAACCTTTTCATTATCCTCTCTTCACTTCTCTGAGGTTTACTTGTCCTCCCTCTCCTCATTATCCCTCTCTCTTATTCATCTCTCTCTGCCACTTCTATCCTCTATCCCCTCAATATCTCTCTCTCTCCCTCTATCCTCTATTTTCCTTGTGGGTATAAAAAAGCCTCCCTGTGATTTTTTTCTTCAATCCCCCTCCTGCATGCTACACTTGTATTAACTGCTAGGCGTTATTTCACGGGGGGTTTTAATTCGATGTTTTGATGGAATGGATTTCCACTTTCATTTAAAGTCTGAGCTTTTTTTATCGAGGGAAAATCGGGTGAGAGCGGAAAGAGAAACTGAATACTAAATGTTCAATGACTCATTTTAGAAGGCTTTTCACATTTTTACTCAGTTCAGGCCGGAACTTGGCATGGTGGACTGCCGTGTTTTTTACCTTGAGATTGATCCGAACTGAAATTTGAATTAGAAAAATACATGAACTGAATTTTTTGTCCGTTAAATCGTACAACGTCTGATCAGACGCTAAGTAAAGATCGATTATCCATGATGTATATACGTATACGCGCACATCACATTTTAAATTATAATGTATAGTTTAGTTCCAGCAATATATTTGTGTTATTCCTTAATGTCCCAATTACTCTAACTCCCACTTCTAAATTTTTTACCGAACTTGGGACTCGAATCACCGACCTCGATTAAAACTTCGTCGCGTTATCGATAACGGTACTGATAATTTTAATATAATATTTATGCACTGTCCAAGCATGTGACCGTATCCCTGTATATCTGTCATCTACTCCTTGACTTGGGTTTCATCAGTATTGCTGTGCTATAGTGTTGTATTTAACATTCATAATATCAACAAGTCAGTTCAACACCAGGAAGTTCTGTGGAATTTGAAATTTTGAAACTAAGTTTATTTTGTTTTATTTGAACAACTTATACATTATGGTACTTTTACTTCGAGTATCTTTTATTTGGACATTCCTTAAAAGTTTACCACAGCTTTCTGTAAACTCAATCGTGAATAGCCGCACAAAAACCGAGTCCCATCAGTATAAACAGAAAATAGCATTATTTATAATTAGCAATCTACATTTAGCATTGCATGTAAGAGTGCTTGCTACCTACCGATTAATCTATGAATCACTGAGTTTTGATATTAAAATCAATCTCGGTATCTAATTTATGTGGATCTCGTTTGTGAACGTTGACAGTAAAGCTTCTGGTTCATTTCCTGGCCATGTCAAACAATTCAGCAAAGCCTTTCAACAGAAAACACGATTAGTATATTTTATTAATTTCATATATTGTGTACATTTTACGATCTTGAGGGCGATAATTACTTCAAACTCCCCTCATTTCCCTGTGTTATCTGTTATGTCATAAATTCATAATATATGTATGTATTATTTATAATTATGTATATCATTAGACCCAAACAACAAGGCTACGTATATTAGGGGCACATAATATTACAGGAGACTCCAATGCTAACCCATTGTGCTCTTCCTCTTCAGGATTCATGTTGTCTTCTCACTTGAGCTTGGTACTCCTGTAGTTGTAAAATTTGACAAAGATGCTGTGATAATTGTAGTGATAGACGTTAATTTTCACAAATATTTGACGTTTTTGCTTCAGTAAATCATGTTCGATAATATGATTAAAAAAAACAACAACAAAAAAAATCATCTCAGAACCTTTAGCCTAACAAGCCCTTACAACTTCCACACCAGTTCATCTTGCCATTTTAGAGTGGAATTGATAAACTTCACTTATTAATTAATAATATTTTTAGTAGAAACATAATCGTACTATCTCTAATTAGTCACCAAATTCGATCTGGTTTTGATAGTTCATCATCTTAGGAATTACCATCACGACGAAACGGCAATTTAATCTGCGAATGAAAGCATTCTGTTTAATAGTAACTATGTGTATTAACTGTTAATACCTAGATATGATGTTGAAACTCGGACCAGTTCATCAGAATTGTTTCTAATGACACTGGGACGCAACAGTTCTCTGATAAGGGCAAATGCTGTGGTCTCATTTCATTCATAAATATTGCATCGTCTTCTCCATTATGTTGGAGTAATTTAGCTCTCCTTCTTATTATGTTAAGTGTCCCACACAAACATCGCTGCAACATGTTCATATTATAAATGGATGTGTAATGTGCATTTATAATGTACGAGATCGATAGCATCATTGATTGGATGGACGTTCTGATTGCTGGCATTACTATTATATTAGTGTATGGAATCTTCTCAAATACTCAAATTTGTGCTTGACTATCCATTATTTATTATATGGGCATGTTGTACATGGCCAGTCTGTTATAATTCTATTCTGATGAAAAGCTTGATTGATAAAGACAGGTCAATATGACCAACATACGAGTATCAGGTGAATGATAGGCGCCCTATGAAAACAAGATAACAACAACAAAAAGTACATCTGATTTAAGTGCAATTACAAACGGGAAGAGGAAAAAGACATACAGGAAGGCCAAACTATACAGGATTTCTGTTTGTACTTCCTGCGGACTACTAATATGCATGACTTCTGTCTTGGCCATTTTGTAGAGCTAGGGGTCATTTTACAGAAAGAACTTCCACTCTCAGAACACCCAAATCCCCCTTTCAACTGAAAAATTTCGTTCAAATATATCGCACTCTGTGAATGCATCATGGAAACATAATTTGATGGTTGAAAGAGTGGTGTAGGGGTATTGACAGTGCTTCCTGGAACACATTTTACTCCTTTTGCTCTTTTCACTGAGGCGCGTTAACACCAGGGTGGGTCGTTCTCGTTCGCGCTGTAGACAAATTTAGAAAAACTTAAATATGTGTATATCTTTCATCAAAATTCCAAGCTGTCTTTTCAAAAACATCCTGGTTCATGGTTAGTCCAAATAAGCCCCCCAAAGACAGGATAATCATCTTTCATCTGGCAGTCTCTCCATTCAACTGAAGTCCCAAGGAGGAGATTTTGATTGTTGTTAGTTAGGTGAGCCCATGCTACGCCTCTAATTTTCAAAGTTCCTCTTAATACGTATTCATGTCACGATGCTGACACATTCCTGTGTAGACAACGCAAGAGGATATAAGATACTATCATATCTACTGTATATGAGCAGCTACCGTATGGTATCTTGGAATAAACGTATTTACTATCCATGCAGTAATTATTACCGTATTGCACTTCTTCTTATAAAACCTATACCCTAATACCCTTTGGCCTATAGTATAGCATACACGCCTAATATATTTCACACAAAATTGTGCTGATGTAAATCACCAAGATGGTACATTATTTTATCTTTATAGATCTTCTCTATTTTTCTGCTTTAAGTTAGACTAATTGATTTATTAAATAGGTATAAAAGAAAGTACCTCCAACTTTGATTTATTAAATAGTTATAAAATTAAATACCTGCAAAAGCAACCTGAAAATCTTGAGAAATTTACCCGGTACTATTATACCTGGGTACTAAAAATTGTACATTACCAATAACAACACTGTAAATCACCTTGCAACATAAAGTCAATAGTTTTCCTCCATACTCGTTGTGCATTATGCACCAGTTCATACATATTGTTATCTGGTTTGTGGAGCTTTCAAAAAAATTAGTTTACTTTAGGCGTGATACAAATGAATTAGATTCATTTCACACGAATAGTTCTCTACATACGTACAATGTATGTATCTAGATGAAGATACAATGTATGTAGGTATCTAGAAAATTATGTGGATGAAGATTTTTTTTGCACCAAGAGTTCAGTCAGATGATAGCTGATACTAAATCTTAAAATTTAACCTCCAGATTTTCTAGTGTGAAATTTCTCTTTCCCTCTGTTCTTTTCTATTTTTCTTCTTCTCATTTCTCCTTATTTGTAACTTGACTTTCACATTTTTTTTCATCCCCGGACTCCTACGTCCCCCTCCTCTCTCTCACTCACACACATTTCCTTTTTCTTTCATTTTGACATTAATGAACTCATCTTCTCCTGTGTATCTCACCCTCCTCCACACAGCGACCTTCACCTGCTCTCTCTCTCTCTCTCTCTCTCTCTCTCTCTCTCTCTCCTCTCTCTCTCTCTCTCTCTCTTTCATCTGCCTGCTTCTCCTCTGCCGGCTTGATTGAAATCAAGAAGGTGAATCTGTGTTCATTCTTGACGTTGCCTCCTCACAGCTTCCACCAGTGGTGGACGGTGAAGCACACCATTTTTGTCTCTGAGCTTTTCTATTCTCATAAAACTTTACTATAAAATGAAGAACTTTACTATAAATCGTAACTAGTGATGCGTTCAAGAATTTAGTCGATTTAGGCATCATCTTTTATTGATATTATTATTATTATAAATAAGCCATTCAACTACCCTAGTACCTTCAGAAAATCCGTGAAAACCACTGAGATCATATAACATAGAGGGAACCTTACCTATCTCGAATGAAACAAATTTGTGCGTCCAACTTTGAACAGCTGATGGTCCCTCTTACTACATAATAGTAGAAAAAGGAAAGTAAAAGAGTAAGCAATAAAATATAACTAATAGGTAAGTATGAAAAAAGTTATTTTACAAGAATTAGGTAGTTTGGTACCCACTCTTCCGCGAAGAAAAAAATATACAACTCGGCACTGATTTTGAAATCAGTGATGGTCCCTACTGGACGCAAATTTTGATACATCGGGTTCCTCTATGTTATATGATTCAGTGGTGAAAACACATCACATTAGATATTGATTAAATAATGGTAGAAAATGCTTGTGTTGGAGCTCGTAACGTCTGCTTTCTAATTTGTAAGAAACATAATTAAACCAAATTTCAATGCTTCTTCTATATGGTTTAGCATCTTTAAGCCTTGTTGACTGAATGATTCAGTAATTTCCCAGGATTTTGTATTTTATAACTAGGTTAGTTGGATTGTTGCTTATATAGCACCTTGGCTACAGCTAGAGACCTGGAATGATGGTATCCAGCTAACTTTATTCAAAGTTGGTTCTCCTGAAACCCATTTCTATGTGATCAACCTCGTAAGGACTTGAGCTTTTTCTTTATAAGCAATTAAATCCTTAGGAAACTGAATCTAGCCTGGCTTGTAAGGATTGGTTAGTCTGTTTCTGTTTACAGTCCTCCAGCGAAACACTGGTCTTCTGATCTTCTCCGTGTTTAACGTCCCCCGTGTTTAAAATCCGTCACTAGATATTTTTAAAAGTAAAAATGGAAAGCAAAAAAACCTCACAAAAGGCAATTTTTACGTAATACGGGAAAGTAAAAGATAAATATTGTACTTCCTACGCTTGAAAAAAAAATTCTGTCTTTATTAATTAAAATTAAATCTCTGTTGAAGTTTGACTTTAATTCTTCATTAAAATCTTCTCCAAGTTTAGAATGCCCTGTTTTGTCTATTCACTCTGTAATTTGTTGTTTTAATATTTTTGTGCTTGAGCTGGCTGAACATTTTTCATTGCGTCCCTTCCTTTGTATCTTTTACCTGTGCGCCAGGAAGTTGGTGCTCTATCAGTGCATTTTATGTGCAAATGTTGGGTGTAGGTTGTCAGTTCAGTGTTGCATTTTACAGCTATTCATTATGGTGGTACCAGTATCTACATCTATCGGACAACAAATGTTTGCCCTGATTTTTAGGAAAGAAGATTATTATCTTTTTAATAATATTGAAACATTTGGAAAGGGATCGAATATTATGTTTTGCTGCTACTATCTAATTATAAAATAATAGGCATTATTTTTTTGTAGCCTTTTCATATCTTCATCGATAGTGTGCGCACCATGATAAAAAATAAAATCTATATAATGTATATGTAACTATCATAATGGCTTACTTTTGAGAATTACAGATTGTGGTCCATAATAGACCAGCTGTCTCTCTGTACAAGGACTAAATTTTACACTGTTTGGGATCGGATATTATAACATGAGATGCCCGGAAGTTATGTTTATATGATCTCCACTCGGAGCATGATGTCTGCTTTACTTCTGACGTTCTGTTTGGATTGGAATATGCCAATCTTGTAGATTAGCTATTCATGATGAGTAAATTTTTATTAATATGTTTCGTTAGCGGGTCTCGTGTATTTCGTCTGACCCGATTTTAAGTAGGCGGCCACAACGAGGACCCTACCCCATACTCTACACCTAAGGCCCAAAACCCCTCGACCCAGCCCCTGGTATCTACAGTTTGATTATTAAATGTAAATAACATGGTTAGATTATTTTACGTGTTATGGCTCTCCCCTAGGGTTCAGGGTATAGGCCTCGTTGTGTCCGCGCACTAATTTTGAGTCAGATATTTCAGTCATTTAAATTTTCTGGTGCACAATTTAAGTTACTGAGTGCGGCGAATGTAATCCTATTCAGTACGAGTTACACCTACTAATTGTCCCTGTCGAGAATCGAACTGGTATCAAGTATCATCACTTTGATAATCGAGGGACATCCGCTGCAGTGAGCACTCAGTAGGGACGTGACAATAGATATCATGACGTGTCTTCTGAACCTACTGTCTCTACTCTTCATTTCAATGTACTGTTGAGGAAATTTTAAGATTTCGACTAGCCAAGAATAATCCACTCGCTCACTGACTTATGAGTGGAACACTGAGCAATGCTCCTAATAATGCAAATATATACGAGGCTGAAAATGTTAGTGCACAAACACAACGGATCCCTATCCCTCGCTGGCTCGCTAGACCCTGGTACACGTGAAATAATCTAACCATGTTATTAAATGGAGCGGCTTCAACGGAGCGGAGTCCCGAAATCGTCTATATCTAGCTGTAGGTACCGGGGTTGGGGTCGAGAGTCTTGGTGCTTGCTCTGTTGTTACCGCCTTCTATCCTGCATCAAAGAAAGTATTTGGTACACTTAGGAGGCAGATTTTACAACAACCCTGACGACACGTACGTATAAAGTACCATAGAATTTTCACTTATTGTTTGTGGACAGTACAGGTGGTCTCTAGTTTTATCTAAAATAGGCAGTAAGTAAAGTGGCCCACAATGTATACGGGGGTATCATTTTATAAAAAAACCCCCATTCTAGCTTTTTTCCAATTAAATTATTAAAAATAATACTTCTTTGCTGTTTTAAGTTAAAGTTTAAAACCCGCTTTTTCCCCCCTACCCCAAACCCCAGCGTCGCGTGGTAAACATGTTAATTTTTTGATTGTATCAAAACAAAATTTTTTATGAAAAGACAATAAATTTTTAAAATTTCGGTAAAGTATTGAATAATTTTTTTTTATTTTTTCACCCCCGGATTGGTTTTGCGAACTTTTCCTTTTTTTTTTTGAACTTGCGGAAAATAAATTTTTTTCAGAGCTGAAAAAAGAAAGCCTTTTTAAAACCTTGATGGTGTATTCCTGTATTTTTTTTTTTGTAAAGTTTTAATGTACAAACCCCACTTATTCAATTTTTTCCGTAAAATTTTTTTGCAATTTTCTTTCTTTTTTAGTCGTTTTTTTCTTTCCCCCTTCCCCTTCTTTTTCTTTTCTAAAATTTTTCTTCACCTAATTCCCCTTCTTCCCCTTTTTTTCCCCTTTTTTTTTGTTTTTTTACATTTTCCCAAGTATTTATCTTTCTCCATTTTTTGGCCCCTTGGTCGTTGAAATTTAAATTCCTAATTTTTCTTCCCCTGAGAGAATTTTTGTTTCAAAAAGACAGAACCACAAGATTTTCCTATTTTGGTCGCATAAATGCCATGGTCTTTTCTTGACTTAGTATATTATTATATAAAACATTAATACTTTCCTCATTCTGCTCTCTTAATTCTAAATTTTGGAATTAAACTTGGAGATTTTAAAAATTTTATTTTACTTGTGGAGGGCCCCGGGGGGATGTCGGGGAATTTAAACCCTTTTAGCCCGGAACGTTCTCTTAAACTTCCCCGGGGTTTTTCAAAAACCCCCAAAAAAACCTTGTTTTTTGGTTTGTTTTGTTGTCAGTTTTGGATAGCAATGTCAGTTTCCATAGTGCAAAAAAACTATTTTATTATGTAAAAGGAATAGAATGGGCAGTTACTGTACGTAAAATTTTTTTATCACAAATAATTCTTTTTAAAAAATGCGTTTGTTTAAAAAAGTATGGTAAATCTTAATGGGAATAATTTTAAAAAAATTTTATCAAATTTTAAGAGTGTCTTTTTTAGGGGAAATCCCACTTCGGGGTAAAATGTTCTGTGGAAGGGGGCCATTGTTCCTTTAAAAATTTTGGGGGGTTTGGGATAGGAAAAGAAGTTCCACAATAATATAATTCCAGTCAGGAAAACGGGGGTGAGAGGAAAACGTTTAAAAAAAAATTTATTTTTCAACCCAAAAACCCCTAATTTAAAAGCGGGGGAATTTTTAAAAACGAAGTAAATTTTTTCAGCGAAGAGTGGCCAGGAAATTTTTCTAAAAATTTTGTTACTTTTTTGTGAGTAAGTTTTGATTCAACTTATTTTTCTACTTTTCCGTCCTCTTTTTTCATTTGCATCCGTCCTTCATTTCCCCTTTAAAACAGTTTTCCCCCATCAAATTTTTTAAATGAACCATGCCCATGTCCATTTATCAGAGGAAAACCTTATATTTTCGACGGAAAAAACACATTTTTCTAAAGAATTTCTTTTTTAAAATTTTTTTTTAAAATTTTTTTTATTTTTTGGGAATTTTTTATTTAGATGTTTTTTACAATCATAACACTTCTTCAAGGACCCCTTTTCCGGGGAGGTATCAGCCGAGGCAATTCCTTTTTAAAACGGGAAAAAAACTAAGCCTTTGCGTGAAATTTCCCCGGATCTGTTGCCCTTGGCAAAACCAAGGTTTGGGGGTAGTTAAAAAATTTAAAAAAATTTGGTCAAAAGAGAAATTAAACGGCGCCGGCGAAGGAAATTTTAAAATTTTAAAAAAAATTCCCGTTCTTTTATTTTAGCGCTTTTTTAAGGTATTGTGTTCCTTTTTTTTTTTTTTTTAAAAATTATTTTGTTATCAATTCTTTTTTTTTATAACATTTCGTATAACCCCCTGCCGACATTAAAAAACCTTTGTACTTGTAGTTTAATAATACATTATTTTTTTTATTTTCATTTCAAAAAAAAAAAAAAAAGGTTTCCTAGCCCACGACTATTGAAAAATCTATTGAAACTTTTTATCGATCGGGAAAAGACGATAATATTTTATCACCAAATAGCGTATTAACAATATTAAGGGGGGAATTGTGCCAAATTTTTTGGCAGTCAATTTTTTTAAATTTACTTTTTTTCCTTTGTTTATGTTTTTTGTTTTTAATTTGTACAAAAAAAAACATATTGTTCCCCCAAAAATTTACACTTAATCTCTAATTTTGTTTTTTTTAGAAAAAAATTTGGGGGTGCTGTCGAAGAAGTATTGAGAAGTGTGGGGAAATGTTCCAAGTGTTCGCAAAAGGGGGTCGGTCTGCGGGACAATAGTTCTATTAGTAAAGGTAGTCCCGGCTCCGCTTTCCTGTGGCTTTTTTGTTTTTGGCTTTTTGGGTCAGCCACTAGGTCGAGTGTCGCTTGTGTCACACCTTTCTGAATTGATCAATTAAATGAAGCGCAATGTATTTCACCATTTTTTGTTTTTTTTCCCCCTAGTTAAAAATTGAAAAAAAAAAAACGCAGTAGGATAATTTTTGAATTTGAACATTATAATTAGCTAGGGGCGCGATTGCTCGGGGTTTAAGCACTCCTTGCTTGGGGAAGGTCCCGATTCGATCCCCTGCGCAAAAAATTGTATTCTATTTGGAAAAATTTTTTGTAAGGTATTCCCGGGCGTCGGTTGACCAGCACCAAAAAAGGGGAAATTTTATTCATTCTCCCCCTCAGGGGGAGGCATATCGGGATGGGAAAAATGAAACAGCCACAAGCGTTACGAGCCCTGTTTTGGAAAAATAAAAAAAGGTGAAAACTCCCTTTAAAAAAAAAAAAAAGTAATACAGATATTTTCTTTAAAAAGGGTAGGTCAAACCTTTTAAAAATTTTTTTAAGATTTTACATATTATACACACATAATTAAAACCCCATTTTTGGGTTGTGAATGCCATGTGTGTAGGTAACTTTTCACCCTTGAGCAACAAAATATTTAAGTACCTTTAAAACCCCCAGGTTTTTTTGGGGAAAAAAAATAAAGGTTAGGTCATATTTTTTCTCCATCTTCTAATAAAAATCATTCTCCCCATACTTCATGCTTGTCGAATGCCCCTTGGTTCCCCTTAAAAATTTCACCATTTTTCCTCACGAATTAAGGCAAAAAAAAAAACTTTTTATGGGGGGTGGAAATCGAACCCGGTTCAACCTAATAAGTGCTGTTCTGGCCTAATCTCAAGGGGGAAATTGTGCCAACGGCAAAAATAATTTAAATTTAAACCCCCCTTTAAAAGTAAAAAAAAATTTTGGTCACCTTTAAAATTTTTTTAAATAGGTGATCCTTTGTTCAATTTTTTCATAAAGGAAATGAAAGCTAACTCAAATTTTAAGAATGTCCTCACAAAAAAAAATCTTATTTTTTTTTTTATTGTTTTTTCGGTTTTTTTTTAGTAATGTTTTTTTGCCAAGTTTAAAAGTAAAATCTTATCGAACGAGGTTTTTCCCCAAAATTCGGGGGAAAAACCTTGTTGACTTGTTTTTTAACCTCCCCCGTCTGATTTGAAACGTAATACTTCCCCAAAAATTTTATTTTTCCCTGGGTGTTTCTTAAAAAATATTTAATCCCTTTTTTTTTTTTATAAAAGTGTTATTTTGGGGTAATTAAGGGGAGCTCGTACATCCATTGAATTGGTTAGTTCCCCTTTTAGAAGTATTTTTGGTATTGGTCAATTTTATATCTGTGTTTTCATATTTTTTTAAAAGAAAAAAATCTAATAACTCAAACCGTTAACGTCTGGACCTAATGGCTTTTAAAAGTCATAAGAAAACTTCCTTCCACTATATTTTTCAAAAACCGTCGGGAATTTTTTTTTTTAAAAAAAATTCCTTTTTTTTTAAAATTTCCCCAGGTTTTTAATCGTATTTGGGGGAATAATCCAAGGCAAAAGCGTTCTGTTTATTACTTTTAAAGTGCACCGGGGTTAAAATCAGTACTTTGGGAAAACTGCCCAGGTCTCAAGGGTAAAAACCAATTGGAATCGCCCCAAACTTTTGGTTTTGAAAGTATTTAGTATTAGTAAATTTTCGTTTTTGAGGGAAAAAAAACCCAATCGAAAAAACAAAAATAAATGTTCTTTTGTTCATTTTAGTTTTCATGGATTGGGTTTTATGTACTTTGGGTTGGGTTGTATATCTCTGAATTTTATTTCCTTCGGAAACATTTTGCCCCGCAGGATTGTAAACCGAAATTTTCGAAGGTTGTTTCCGAAATTTTAAACCAATTTGTTTTGATTTCATTGTTTGGTTGCCCTTTTCCCCACCCCTCATTCTTCAAAAACCATCCGTTTCATTTTTTTATTGTACTTAATTTAAAAAAAGTTTAATTTTTTTCTTTTAATAAATTTTTTGTTTTTCCCGTGAAAAATGTCTTCTTGTTGTTCTTTTTATTTGTGAAAATTTTGTTTTATTTCTTTTTTTGCTTGTTTTCTCGGAAAGTAGGTAATACCTAAGCTTAGGTCTTATTCCCTTTAGTTCTAAAAAAGTTAGGCTTTTAAAATTTTGTGGGGAAAAGGGAAAAATTTTCCCCTTTCCCCTTGTCTAATTGTGGGAGTGGAATTTTTTATTTTTTTTTAATGGCAAATTTAAAAGGGTTTGGGTTTTAGTGGAAGGGAAAAAACAGAGAGTCCATGAAATGGAGAAGGACCCCAAAAACCTTCGTCCCTAATTTTCTTCTTTTGTTAAAATCAGTAATAAAAACAATTAAATTTTGGTTTTTTTTCGATTTTGTTTTTTGTGAGGGTTTAAAAATCCCAAAGATAAATCCGTATGAAGTTCAAAATCCTGTGAAATTTTTTATTTTTTCTTGTGGAAAATTGCCTTCCCCAACGTTCTTGACCCAAAAAGCCGAGAGCGTTCTTTAAAAAGCACAGAGGACCACAGTTTTCCCCGTCGAAAGATGGAAAAAACCCCCGACTCGTGAAATTTAAACCTTTTTCTTTATCTCTAAATTTACTTTTCATTCAAAGAAAGACTAATTTTTTGGGGTTAAATTATATGCTTTAACTTTACCCGCGTCCTTAGAAGTTTTTGCCCCCTTCCCTTTTATCCCCTTTTTTTCGAATTTTTTTAAACCCTTTTTTTTCCCTCTGCCCCAACTTTTCCCCCTTTCCCTCTCTTCTTTTCTTTTATCCCCTTTTTCTTTCTCTCACTTTCATTTTTCTTCTCACCCCCTTTTTTTTTTCTCCCTCTTCTTCCCCTTTTTTCCCCTTTCCCCTTACATTTCTCTTCACCCCCTCAAAACCCCTTTTTTTCCCCTTTCCTCTATCTCCCCCCTTCTTTTTCTTCCCCCTTTCTATCATTTTTTTATTTTTCCCGTTTTCTCCCTTTATTCTTTATACGTCTCTTTTCCAATAGAAATTGTCTCCCTTATTGCAAATTTTTTTCCCCCTGCTCTCTCTCTTTCTCCCTCCCCCTCCCCTTCTTTCTCCCCCCTTTTTCTCTCCTTTCTCCCCTTCTCTCTCTCTTTTTTTCTCTTCCCTTTTCTCCTCTCTCTGGGGTGAAAAAAAAAAAACGCCCCTTTTGGTTTTTTTTTTGTTGCGGTTTCATCGTGAATAATAGGTTTTTTAAATATATATTTTCTTTCCTATTTGTTCCCTTTTTGTCTTTGTCCCTGTGGAGACGGGAAATGTAACCGCATTTGTGAAAAATTCCCCGCCTTTTTCCCAAAGTCACCCCTAAATACAGTAGTTAAAAGGGGAAATTTTTAAATTGTGTCTAACCTTTGTTTAAATGTTTTTTAAATGTGGTTTAGTATATTTTTTTGACGTGATGGCTTAGATGTATAGTTTTGCCAAAAATTTTTTTTTCCCCGTTTTCTTCTGACTTTTGTTTCTTGAAATTGTGGGTTTGATAAAACCCCGGTTTCGTGTTCGTTTTTTTTGGCAAAGGCTAGTTATATTAGTTAGACGGTTAGTTTTAGTTTTTCCCTTAAATTTTTGTACAATGTCATAAATTTTGGGGTGTAAAGAGTATAATTTGTACTTTGTTTTTATATTTTTTTTGCTCTATTTTTTACCCCCTGAACCTTTTTTTAGAAATTTTGGGTATAGAACAGTGAGAAAAACGGGGAAACCCCCAGGCCCCCCAAAAAGATAAAAGGCCAAATTTTAAAAATATTAATAAAAAAATTTTAGTGCTTGAAAAATTGCCCCCCCCCTTTTTCCCCAACTTCAAAATATTTCCCCCCCCCTTTTTCCCCCTTTTCTTCCCCAAAAATTGGGGGTAAAAAAGAAAAAAAGAAAATATTTTTTTTTTAAAAAAATTTTAAAACTCTGTGACGGGGGGGGGTTCAGCACAAAAAATTCCAGCGCAATTTTTGATCTTAAAGAAAATTTAGTTTTTTTAACCCCTCCGGAAAAAACCGTTAAGAATATAAAATCTAAATTTTTTCCTTCCCCTTTGTCAAATTTATAATGCAAATGTTCTCCCTTTTTGTCGGAGCCAGGGCACGCGGCCGTCATGTCAGGGGTTTTAAGGCGTAATCCCCCCCGTGAAAAATGCGGGGGCAGGGTGGAAACACCCCAAGGGTTTTAATTCTCGGTAAAACCCGAAAAAAAAGTCGGCCAAAAGCGGAAGAAAAAAACCATGACAGTTATTTGGATGTTTCCCTCTTGCAAATTTTTGGAAATTTTGTTTTGTCTCGTTTTTTTTTGCAAAAAAATTTTTGTCCCTTTTAAATTTTCGCAGGCCCACGCGGGAAAAAATGGTGATCATTAAAGCGGTGCCATTTTAATTGGGAAAATTTTTTTCATGCAAAACGTCTCTCTAATTCCCCAAAACCAAAAATTTTTTCGTTTGGTTTTAAAAAAATTTCACTTTTTTTTTCTTTTATGTAATTATTATTTAAACCCGATTTTTATGAATCTAATTTTTTTGAAAAAATAATTTAATTTATAAGTTTGTTTTTAATTTGTACTCCCTGTTTGACTCTTTGAAAAAAATTTAGAAAAACCCAATTTTTGGACGAAGGATTTTCCATTTTTTTTGGGTGGTTTTTTGGTGAAGGAAAAATTATGACGTTTAAATATCTCTCGGTTATACCAAGAGGTAAGCAAAAAAGGTTTTTGGCAAATAAATCAGATGATGATCTACTTTTTTTTTTAAAAAGGGGGAAACAAGAGCTAACTTGAATTGTGATTTTTTTTTGGTTTTAATAATTTCGCCCCCTCTGTTGAACCACACCCTCTGGGGGCCTCTGTTGCCCTACTGTTTCCCTTGTGTGTTCTTTTTCCCGGGGTTTTTTTTCAAGTTTTGTTCTTTCTTTTCTGTGGTTCGGTGTGCTTTTTGTTGTTCCCCCAAGGGTGTAAAATAAGATTAAACTATGCACCTCAAACCATGGAGGTAAGTCCGTCCCGACCCCGTTAGGAACCGGGAAAGTCTTTGAAAGGTATCGATCGGGGGTGAATGGGGTTTTAAATCCCCCCTCCCCCTAAATTTTACCTCGAGTGTAAAAATACCACCAATCGTGTTATGATTCAAATGTCTTTGAAATTCCCCGAACATTTTATAAATTTTAACCCCTTTTGGGGTACAATTTTAAAAAAAAATAAAGAAAAATTTAAAAATACGGGTTTTTGTAAAAATTTTTGAAATGAGATAGAACCCAAGTAAAAAAAAAAAAAAAAATTTGGTCTTAGATTATTTCCCCCCATTGAGACCCCCCTTTTGTTTGTTTGAAATTTAAAAATTTTTTTAAAAGTGGTACATTAAAAAAGGTCTAAATTAAAAAAAAAATTTAATTCCAGTTTAAGTTCAAATTAAAAACGTTGCTAATTTTTTAAAACCCCGTAATTTATGGAAAAGTCTTTGGTTGTTGGTTCGTATTGGAAATTTTGAAATGTTTGTAAAAAAGAAAATGCTTTAACAAATTTTTTTTTGTCCCATCTTTATTTTGTGGACCTTTTTTAAACCCGGTTTTTTTTTTCTTACTGAGAGGGGAATCCATTTTACAGAAAAACTACATTTTAAAAGGTTAAAGGGGTTTTAAAGGAAAAACCGGTTTATATTTAATACTGTACATTAATGTTTTATAAAATATTTAACTGTTTATTGTTACGATATACGTACATTTTTGTATTTTGTCGTTTTCTTCTAGGTTTCTTTTTGTTTTTCTGGTTTTTTTACTTTATGTTAAATTTTTCTTTAAATCTTTTTTTCCGTCTTAAAAAAGTAAAACATCAAAATTCTTAAAATTTTTTTTTTGGGGCCCCCCAAAAAAAATTTTAAAATTTTAAAAAAAATTTTTTTTAAAAAAATTTTTTAAAAAAAAGGGGGGCCCCCCCCCAAAAAAATTTCCCCCCCCCCCCCCCCCCAAAAAAACCCAAAAAACCCCCCCCCCAAAAAACCCAAACCCCCCCCCCAAAAAACCCCCCCCCAAAAAAAAAACCCCCCAAAAAAAAAAAACCCCCCCCCAAAAAAAAAAAAAAAAAACCCCCCCCCCCAAAAAACCCCCCCCCCCCCCCCCCAAAAAAAAAAAAAAAAAAAAACCCCCCCCAAAAACCCCCCCCCCCCCCAAAAAAAAAAAAAAAAAAAAAAACCCCACAAAAAAAAAATTTAAAAAAAAAATTTCTTTTTAAAAAAACCCCCAAAAAAATTTTTTTTTTTAAAACCAAAAAAAAAAAATTTTTTTTTAAAATTTTTTAAAAAAAAAATTTTTTCCCCCGGGGGGGGGCCCCAAAAAAAAAATTTTTTTTGGGGAAAAAAAAAAAAAAAACCCCCAAAAAAAAAATTTTTTTTTTTAAAAAAATTTTTTAAAAAATTTTTTAAAAAAAAAATTTAAAAAAAATTTTTTTAAAAAAAAAAAAAATTTTTTTAAAAAAAGGGGAAAAAAAAAAAAAAATTTTTTTTCCCCCCTTTTTTTAAAAAATTTTTTTTTTTAAAAAAAAAAAAAGGGGGTTCCCCTTTTTTAAATTTAAAAAAATTTTTTTTTAAAAAAAATTTTAAAAATTTTAAAAAGGGGGGGGGTTTTTTTTTTGTTTTTTTTTTTTGGGGTTTTTTTTTTTTTTTAAACCCTTTTAAAAAAAAAAAAAAAAAACAAAAAAAAAGGGTTTTTCCTTTTTTTTTTAAAAAAACCTTAAAAAAAAAATTTTAAATTTTTTTTTTTTTTTTTTTTTTTTTTTTGGGGGGAAAAAAAAAATTTTTTGGGTTTTAAAACCCCAATTTTTAAAAAAAATTTTTTTTTTTTTAAAAAAAACCCCCCTTTTATTAAAAAAAAAAAAAAAAAACCCCTTTTTTTTGGGAAAAAAAATTTTTAAAAAAAATTTTTTGGTTTTTTTTTTTTCCCCAAAATTTTGGTTTTTTAAAAAAAAAAATTTTAATTTTTTAAAATTAAATTTTTAAAAAAAATTTTTTTTTTTAAAAAAAAAATTTTTTTTTAAATTGGGTTTAAAAAAATTTTTTTTTGGGTTTTTTTAAAAAATTTTTTTTTTTTTTTTTAAAAAATTTTTTTTTAAAAACCCTTTTTTTTAAAAAAAAAAAAAAAAAAGGGGGGGTTTTTAAAAAAAAAAAAAAATTTTTTTAAATTTTTTTAAAAAAAAAAAAAAAAAATTTTTCCCCCCCCCCTTTTTAAAAACCCCCCCCCCGGGGGGGGGGGGGGCCCCAAAAAATTTCCCCCGGGGGGTTTCCCCCCCCGGGGGGGGTTTTTTTAAAAGGGGGGCCAAAAAAGGGGGTTTTAACGCGCCATCGACCCCGGGGGTTTTTTTTTTTTTGGGGGGGGGTTTTCCCCCTTTTTCTTGGAAAAATGGATGGATCAAAAGAATTTTTCCCTTTGCAAAAAATAAATTTTTCGAAAAAAGGGGATTAGAATTTCTTTTTGGGGGTTTAGGGGTATCAGGACAAAGTTGCAAAAAAAATTTTAAAAAACTAGTAATTTTTGGGGTACTTGATTGAAAAATTTTTAAAATTTTAAGGGGGTACCCCTTTTTTGTGCTAAAAGGGTAGTTTTTGGGCCCCAAAATCTTTTTTCCCCAAACCTTCCAAAATTTTTTTGGGAAATTTTTTTTTTTTTTTCCCTTTCCCCCTCACAAGTCCGCTTGTAAATTTTGAATTTTTGTTATTAAAAAAAAAAAAGCAAAAGGGGTGTTGATGGAAGGAAAACCCAAAAAATTCCCCCATCCCCCCGCCGGAGGGGGCGCCGTAAAAAAACGAGCCCCGGCCTAAAAATTAAACGCCCCGGTTTTAAAGATTTTGTTTTTGTTTTCGCCCCTTTGTTAACTTTTTTAATTTTTTTTAAATTCGAATGGACGCAAAAATTAAAATTTTTTTCCCAAAGGGGAGGTTTTTCGTAAATTAAAGTCGTTTTTTGGGGCAAAATCTTGAAATTTTTAAATTTTCGGGTTTTTTTTTTTTCCCCCCCAAAATTTTTTTTCAAGGGGGGGACAAACGAGGTGCTTTTCGCGGAAGACTTTAGAAGGGTTTTGGATAGGGAATTTTTATTTCTGGGAAACCCCTTTTAAGTTTCAATTAAATTTTTTTTTTTTAAAGGGGGGGAGAAATTTCCCCTTTTAAATAAAACCCGGGAAAAAACCAAGCCCCCCGGTTTCTTGGGGGCGCGATTGTGTATTTTTTTAAAAACCCCTTTTTAGGGAAAAAAAATAAAAAAAAAAACCCAAAAATTTAATGGACCAAAAATTTATTATAGTTTGAAAGGAAAACTTTTAAAAAAAGCCCGGGGGCTTTGTTATCCTGGAGAGTATTTTTGGTATTTTAGGAAAGGTTTTTTAAAAGGGAAAGGGGATACTTAATTTCAATGGTTTAAAAAAATAGAAAGTTTTAAAAAACCCCAAAAGGGGAAATTTTTTAAAAAACCCTGGACCCGCTATTTTTTCCCCGTGGGGGATGAAGGGGTTTTTTAAAGGGCTAATTTCGCAAAATTATACACGTTTTAAAAAAATTTTAGGGAAAAAAAAAAAATGTGGGGCATAAAAAAAAAAACTTTTTTTTATTTATGAGAGAACAAAAAAAAATTGCCCCATAGAACTTAAAATAAGGGTGTACTTTAAAAATTTTTTTTGGGTTTCCAAATGCCAAGGCTGTAATAAGGGGGGAAAAAACAAGTTTTATAATTATTAAAAAATTCTAATCAAGAGGTAAAAAAAAGGGCTATATTATGAAAAATGTTAAAAAATTTGGGAGGGAAGAGGCAAAAAAATTTAAAAGTAGTCAAAAAAATTTTTTTTATAAAACAGAAAAGGATATACCCCCCCCACTACCCCCCCTATACCCTTTTTGTTTGTTTTTTCCGGAGTTGTTTAGCCAAAAAAAAAAGGTAGCGAAAAAACTCAGAAAATTTTTCCCCCCCCAAAAAAAACCCCCAGCTTTTTCCAGAAAAAAATTTAAAAAGTTCAAAAGGCCTTTTCTGTCCCCCCCTACGGCCATGCCTTGTAAATTTGAAATTTAAACCCCCCCAAAGCAGGGCAAACGGTAGTGATAAAAAATTTAAAAAATTGTGTATTGAGCGTTTGTGGTCGTGATGGTTTTGGTAAAAAATAAATTCTATTAAGTTTTAAAATTGGCCATGCCCCGATTCCCCGCCTGACGGGCCCGGGGGCAAAAAAATTTTGGCTGAAAAAAATCCTCTAAAAATAAAGGGAAAACGGGGTTGTTTCGTTTTTTTTTTTTGATTGTTTTCGGAACCCCCGGCTGGGGGGATTTAAGGATGCCCGTAATAAATATAAAAAAAAGCCCGGCGAGAGTCGTAATTCCTAATGTATTATTTAGGATGGGTAGAAAATTCTTTTTCTCAAAAAAAGGGCTTTAAGAATTGTATTTCTGGTTCTTTTTTAAAGTAATCAATTACATGAAAAATTAAATTTCATTTCGAAAGCTTTGTTTTTCTTTTAAAGCGTATGCGGGTTCGTTTTAAAGGTACAATTTACATTATTTTAAAACCGTTTTATCCGTGTATCGATACCGGAACCCCGTACCGATTCTAAAATACTCAGTGTCGGGATAAAAACCCCTCCGCTACCCGGGTACCGGTTTTTTTAAAAACCGGGGTTTTTCCATGGGGCGGGTCGATACGGGACCGGTTCTATGAAAAAATCGGTATTACAATTACAATATTCCCAAATACCCCCCTGAATGGGAAGGAAAAGGGGATTAATTGTTCCCTATTACTATGAATAAAAATTAGGCTTTTGGGGTCCTAAATTACTTCCGAAAATTTCTAATTTTTAAAAAGGGAAAATTGGGTTTTTTTTTTTTAAAAAAAAAAATTTTTTTTTTCCTTTCAATTTTTTTCATATTTCTGGGGTTTCATAACCCCCCGACAAAAATTTGGTTTTGGTTGTTGTCGTCTGTCTGTCTTTAAAAGATTCCTTTAACGCGCAAACCCCGGAAAAAAATACCCCTTTTTTTGAAATTTGCACACCCTAGGAGACTTCTGAGATGGTCCCCCTTTTTAAATTCTCGAATTTACTGGGCTGGGGTGAAAGAGAATGCCCTGCCCCCAATTTTTACTTAAAGTTATTCTCTGAAGGGCCCCAATTTTGATGAAATTTTTTATGTATATGCATATTAAGTTTACCAGGTTTTTTTTTTTTTTTTTTAATTTAATTTAAATTTATCTGATTTAAAAAAATCCCCAAAATTTTTGGGCAATAAGTCAAAAAATAAAAAAGATTTTGGGAAAGAAATTTTTTTAGAATCGGGGGGGTTAAAAACGGTTTTTCATAAAAACAATTTGGAAAATCGGTTCAGCGTTTCGGAGAACAAGTAATTTAGTATAAAAATTAAAAAACCCGGTCACAATGTAAACAATAGAGGAAAATTTTGTGAAATTGGCAGTGTATTTTTTCTTTGTCTGTACAAAACAAGTCTTCTATTTGAAACTTCTTTGTCAAACAATCGGATGGTTTAAGGAAAATGTACATTATGTAATTCAATTTATAAATAGGAGGTGGAGTTTAATCTATTGAAACACTTGAAACTAAAAACCCCAATAAATTTATGTGAACCGAGATTCATCTCCTTTAAACGTTCTGAATGCAAAATTTTGAGATTTAGTTAGTGTACTGAATTATGAAAAACGGTGCTTTTGTACTTGGTTCTTGAGTGATCACTCGAATCCATTATTCCATTTACATCCTCTCTCATAACCTCAAAAACCAAGTACAAAAGTAATTGGATAAATACTCGGAACTTTTAAGTAATCGATTACTGAAGTACCAGTTCTGTGAAAACTCGATATCACCCATCTTTAATTATTGCACAAAAATAATGAAATGGGGTGGTTTTCTGTTAGTGAACCTCGGTAGTGGGTTTCAAAATTTGAAAAGATCAAAAAAATTGCTGAGCGCTATCTAGTGTCACTCAAATAAGGATCACACCTGTTATCTCAATATTTCTCCTCTCTTCAGCAAGTACTGTGAAATTTTCTTTCGGCATCTTTTCAATGTTTTTTTTTTTCTATCATTTTTTTTTCTTTGCAATTGTAATTATTTACAGAACAGTACTTGGATCACAATATAATTTTCGAGCAGCAACTCATTATAACTTTTTTCCTTAAACAAAGTTGTGTCACCTCACTAGTTCAATATAAATTACCCAACATTTTATATGATATTATAATATTACTGCGTATCGCCAAATCCTTAAATTAAAAGTCTTTTTTCTTTTATCTGTTGATTAGTTTTTCTTTCATCTACTAGAAGAAAATCAATTAAATCAAAAAGTAGTGATATCCCCCAAAAAACACTACGTGTAACAATAGTCGTCAAGTGTTGGAATGATTAAAAAGAAGTGATATCAAAAACGTCAATTTTCTATGTTTGAAGGAATTATTTTAATTCCTTGATAATTCAACCAAAATAATAGACTCACAACAACAATACACCTTTGAGCAAACTTCGATTTGGTATTTTGAGAATTTAACCAAAAAATAGCCACACAACAAAAGAATGCTCTTGTAAGAACAATGGTTCTGTATCATGCAACATTATTCTTACAAGAGCATTGTTTTGTTGTGTGGCTATTTTTTGGTTAAATTCTCAAAATACCAATCGAAGTTTGCTCAAAGGTGTATTGTTGTTGTGAGTCTATTATTTTGGTTGAATTATCAAGGAATTAAAATAATTCCTTCAAAATAGAAAATTGACGTTTTTGATATCACTTCTTTTTAATCATTCCAACACTTGACGACTATTGTTACACGTAGTGTTTTTTGGGGGATTCTCTTTGACAATGAGAGTACGCTTCCAAATATTAGTGGCTGTCCAAAACTCTGGGATGAAAGGTTAATGGTGACAGCGCTGTCAGAAGAAGTTTTTTTAAAACAGGTCACACTATTATTACGAAGTGGAAGATAAAAATTGCTAAAGTCCAACGTATACTAAACATTGGACGGTAGAAACGTTTTTTTTTGTTTTTTTGTTACGATACATTTGGAAATGAAATAATAATATCTCCTTATTAATACTGCCCGATCATGACAACACTAATGAGAACTAACTGCCATTATTCCAGCATCAGTAAGGCCAAGACGTATTATTATTTTACGATCAAAATCCCAACTGGGATGATAACTGATTTGTCCCGTCTGGGTCTGGAACCCGCGACCTCTGGATTACCAGACAAACGCTTTGTCCACAGAGCTACCAGGAAAATAAAAATAGCGACAGATAGGTATGTTTCCTCGAGCGGAAGTTGGACTACGCCACAAATACATTAGTATATTCTAAACAAGCTTAGCATACAATAGTATCATTTTATCATACATCTGTTAATTACAAATTGTATAAGAATGATAAAGTAACGAAGCAGCCTTACAAAAATTCTCCATCCTTGGGATTTGAACCACTAACCTCTTGTTTACTAGTCCGCTTCCTTAACAATCGATTTAATTAGGTTGGTTAAGAGATCCAGTACATCCGTTGATATAAAGATACTGTTTCGATATGTTTTTATTGAGAAAAAAAAGTACCAAGTATAAATTTTATTAAAACGAAGCCTCTTATCTTGTGGGCAAGTGGTTGGCTCTGACGCTCTTCCCATCACCTAGGTTTAAACACAAGTAAGACTAACGGCCTTCCTCTTGTATAAAAAAAGGCTGAAAGGCCATAACTCACATGATTGTCTCGCTACATACTCGCCCTGACGTTCAGCTTGTAAAGAATTTACTCTGTGAAACTGTTGTACTAAAAACCAGACAGTTTCCTAGATATAGAGGTATGCAATAAAATTTGAATTTTTTGTTACCTAAAGTTTGAAAATGTTACCAAATTGGGATTAAAATTTACGTTCACCCATTAACTACTGTACTGATGTTACATCGAATATTCTTTTGAAGTCTATAAATATTCACTTTTATTTAGAAATATTTTTCTTCATAAATTGTTTTCAATGAATCTGTAAAAAAAAAAAAAAAATGTATCGAATATCTCTTCTCAGTTCTCAGAAAGATGGGAAATGAGAATTTGAGTATTTAGTGGGGACACAGTTCAAGAATTTCAAGTACGTTTCCAGAACTCGGCAAGTTTCCTCGTCAGTACCGCAAGGGGTTAAACCATAAGCCGCAAGATAAATCTTTTTGAACTGTTTCATTTAGCCGGGATTTTATAATATTATTACTAGCTTGGAGGCAGGAGGCCTCCGCAGAGTATATTATATCCTCTTCTCGAGAGCGGTTTTGAGGGGGAGGGGGAAGGTGGGGGGATTTGGGGAGCGGGAAGTAAATATATAAACTTTCAATTTGATTTGTGAGGTGGAAGAGTGAGCGTAGTAAAGAGGCGGTATGAGCCCCCATAGCCGACCTCCGTGGTTCAGTGGTTAGAGCATTGGTTATATACTGACCCGGAGGTTGCGGGTTCGAATCCGCCCGGAGCGGAAAATTCTGACCGAGTTTTTCCGTTTCCGGAATGGCATGGATGTAAAGGTAAAGTGCCTGAAGTAATGCGAAAGCGGTTCCGGGGCAAAAAAAAAAAATAAAAATAAAAAAAGAGCCCCATAGGTCGAATG
Source organism: Bactericera cockerelli (assembly GCA_024516035.1). NCBI lineage: Eukaryota > Metazoa > Arthropoda > Insecta > Hemiptera > Triozidae > Bactericera > Bactericera cockerelli. The sequence goes on along the minus strand of CM044955.1, from coordinate 32,771,632 downwards.
GTTCCGTGCATGACGACTGCCAGTAGGTCCTGTGTTCAAAAAGCAGGGCTATAGAAAATTTGTTTTCAAGAGTGAGCTTGCCATTAATAAAGAGCGAAATAATTAGAAGTTTTTGTAATACCTCTGTGCCGCTAAGTCACGGATTGCGTACTGTGTAAGATAGGGAAAGCTGACGCTTAGTAATGACTTGAGTTATAGAATTTGTCTATTAAATTCGCCCTAAATCACCTTCCTTGTGTGATATACCTTTTGCTGGTCTCTTAATATGAAGTAGGCAATAGCAGAACAAAAAATAAGCCGAAAGAGAATTAGTTATAGGAAACGGCACTCTGGAGCGAGAAAAAGGTCGACAGGGCACATAGACTGTAAAAAGATCCCTTTTAGAGATTAATACTATGAAAGGGACCCTCCGCCTCTCCCACAGAAGAAGGACATTTTTCATGCAATACGATTTTTTCATCAGTTTGCAATGATAATATTTTTGTTTTGTTCTACCGACCTATCTTTAATCTGCTTTATGCTTGTTTTCGGCCCTCCCCCTCCCTCCCATTATCCCTCTTTTCCCCCTCTCCATGTTTCTTCCTCTTTCCTTTCATCATGAAATGGATGCAAATCTTTTAATCTCATCAGTATGAACGTCTGGCGCAGTGGTTCTCAAATCTCAACGTTGACTTTCCAAAAGGGTACATCTTCATACGGATATATGTTTATGGCAGGATTCTTTCCTGCCTATAAAAAAGTACCTTATCTCAAAAGGGAAGAGAAGTATGCACATTCTCCTTTAAATCCAGCCGAGGGGAGCAATGAACTGAGCATTGCGAGAATCTCAATTTCTCACATGCCTCATCATTTCTTCACTTTATCAATATTTTAAATTAAAAGATCAGATAGATAGATGTACGTAACTCGAAACTGACGCGTTTTATCAAAAAATCTTTATTTCGTAATAAAAAAAACGTCTCGTAACAGTTTTAAAGATTAGAAAATCATGTTTTGGCGTTTAACATCGACCTTCATCATTCGATAAGGTCCCTAATCTTGGAAAAGCAGGATATTAAAATTCACAATTGTTGCTTGGCCTATGCCTGTGATTCGAACCACCGATCTCCATTTTATGATTCCACTGCCAAACAATCGGGTTAGTAAAAGGAAAGCAGAAGGAATAAGAGATATGAGACCCAACCAAAGTGGGAAAAGAGTTTGAGGAGAGGTCAACTGAAGGAACAGAATTTAGAGTGAGAGTGAACATCAGGGGTGAGGAGTGGAGGCCATAAATAATATTCGACCAGCCTTCGCTTCGGCTACGAAGATGCCACAACAGTAAATGCGATGATGAATAGTATAGGTCTGCCTTCATAAATTTTCTTCTGGGTGACGTCATCGTAAGTGTTGTTAGTAAGCTAGATAGTGGATGAGAAGCTTTCTTTGTCCAGGGGGCCTAGAGTAGCTATCTATGTCTATACTTTCAGTGTGCAGCTTACAAATTCCCCAACTCTTTCCATAGAATCTTCGAGGACTAGACCTTTTTTGCGAGACCGCGCGTGGCTATAAACAATACTTTTTATTCCTTATAGATAATAGAAAGTAAAAAACACTATGATAAGAAGATCATTATATTATTCCTCCTTCAATTATTTACTTCAATGTAGGATTAGGAGATAGGGCGAACCCATGTTGCAAATTTTGTAGGTTCGGGTATTCTGGACTGACTTATATCCTGGACAACATTCTTTACACACAAGTCACTGACTGTACGGACACTGTTGATGTACTACTAATTGAGCTCGTAGCCTAAGGCTGATGATGCAACCCATACTTACCAGCTCACAACAAAAACACTTCCAGTTTCCACCTCAGAGGGCAGAGTCAAAAGAAAAATCCGTTCTAACAGAGTGGGTACTGGTCCAAAAATTATCCAAGAGTTTTTTCGTTGGGACTTTACGCTCCAAATGAAAACACTGCAGGCACATTTTCTCTCATCCTCTCTTGAAATTACATCCTCCAAGTTTGCAAAAAATAAATTGAGTGAAAAAAAGGGTCTGAACTTAAATACTAATTAAAAGTAAAGTCTAAAAAAATGCCCCCTTTGAGAGAGGTTTTTTGTAATCCTGAAAGTACACATATCCTCCCCACTCCCTGTCTCCCCTCCTTCTAATACATGTAGTCTCCATGCAGTGTTCTCAGTGGTGTAGACACTAGTAGTGCTTTCAACTTTCTGAAAGTCTAAAACTCGTGGTCTAAATTTTCCAAATGGCACATCTTTTCCATAAAATGTAAATGGAGCCCTCTCACCATTTTTCTATTATAGCAGCATTACTGAAAGCATCATCTCTGATATAAATTCCCATGCAACCACTGTTTGTTACTCATACAATTAACTAATCATTTTTCCTCGTGATGTATAAGTATACGGCGGACATGAAAAAGCAGACGGTAAAAAAAAATCTCAGTCGTGTGCTGTTGTGATACCCATCAACAGGAAGGATCGTTTTTACTTTTCTAATTAAAAAAAAAAAAACGAAAAAAGTTTTGTTACTATATTTTTGCATTCGGGAAGAGAGACATACAACTAAGATGTAGGTACTAACCGATAGGTATATGGGTCATTTTCATTTATCTTGGGCAATTGGATTTTTTCAAGTCATGAACGTTACCTTTTTCCCAAACATTTTGTAGGCTCAGAAGACTAAGACAAATACCTTTGAGCAAAAGCTTTCATTTAGAATATTTCTAGCAGCTGCCTCTTCACACAAAATTACAAAAACTTAACGTACCAGGTAACGTTCATGACCACGGGTAACGTTCATGACGGTAACGTTCATGAGTAACACGCCACTAAAACAATCTTTTCTCAATAAAAGAATATTCACTTTACAAAAAAAAATATTTGATTGGAAAGAGGACATGCAGAAGAATTAAAGAAATACATTATATATTAAAGAATCATTACAATTTATTTAAAAAACCGCGTAACGTTCTTGTCAAAAAAAATTAGACCCACCATTGTCCCTCACTGTACTGCATCCAACATCCAACTGACAGGAAATTTCAAAACAAAAACAATGTCATCTGTAAGAAGCAAAATGGCGGCAGCTGCTAGCTTCTCATTCTAAGGGTTTTTCAAAATGGTTTACATTTTTTTGGGGGTAACATTCATGACGGAGATTTTTTTTTCTTCGTAGGGACACAACTTTACACGTCTGTAGAATGAGGTGAATATTATTATTTTATGAAAACTAATGGTCACATCCTAAATAAACTGTATTTTTCTCATTTATATTGGATTTTGGTGAAAATAATGGGGAGAAATACATTTTTTCTATCAGACACAGTAAAATCTTAGACTAAGGGACACCTAAAATATCATGAACGTTACTTACATAACTGGCAATTTTGAGTCTCCACATTAGTTTAAAAGACAATTTATTATTGTAATTTATAAAAAAATTGTTTCCTATGTGATCAAATAGATTTTAGTCATATATCCCTATTATTTTCACATTTATTAAAGGAGAAAGGTTGCGGACTTGATATGCCCAAGATAAATGAAAATGACCCATATAGGTGACGTAGGACGAAATTAATACGTCGGATTTCCCTATTTTACACAGTAGGTATGTAATCCGTGACTTAGCACCTTGAAGGTGTTACAAAAACGTCTATTAATTAATTTCCCCCTTAGTTGCGAGAATAGAATAAACTTCTGGAGAGTCGGCACTGAAAAAGGGAGGCTACTGGGGCACTGAGGTGAGCTTCATCAAAAGTTAAACAGGAAAAGTCCACGCTTCAGTTAAAGTTTATACTTTTGTAATCTCGTGTATACAGGGTGGCACTCTTGTCTCGTCTTAAGGCCACATTAATTTCTTGTAGAATTGCTTTTTATCTGTACATATTAGACCTAGGAAATGGGGTGATCTGAATCTCTACTTGCAAGGACAAGTCATAACCACAAGAAATTTATGATAATCATATTGACCATCATCATAAGTATTGAAATATGGTGATACCGACTAAAGTATTAAAGAAACATAGGAAATGTTTTCCCCTGTTCACATGATGACCTTTGACCTATATACGATTATAGTCTTATTTAGTATGTACAGAAACGCAATTTTATTTTGTCTGAACCAGGTTCAACTGTAAAACTGAATTTTACAGGAGTACGGAAGCCGTACGGTATACAATAGAGCTGCCGTGTGTTCTGGAATGTTTAAATGAGACAATCAGATTTTGCGGAGACTTTGAATATTTAATCTGAACCCCAAAATGCATCTACCCATCTACAACATATGTATCTAATTACATAGTTAATCCTTTCATTCCTTCTATTTTAAACGAAATCTACCAGAGCATATGCGTTGGGAATCAACAGTTCCTGTTAAAGTTTCGCATTCGTGTTGGTTAGCAGTGTCACCTCACAATAAAGCATACAACTACTTACTGTTAAACATCGAAGATCTTGTCCCCGCAGTAAGGGCAATTCGATTATTGATGTGATAAAGTGAAATACGGCTGTATCGTAGTAAAGGTAAAGCATCTTTCAACGCTCTCATATTGAACGTTATCATTTCCATATGATGATTTTGTCATAATCAATAGATTATCAAACATACTCAAAGAAATAATTCTCCGCTTATTGGTATACGAACCACAGACCTCCACGAGTCCGATACCTTCACAGATCAACAGAGCTCTCATATTATTAAGAATTGTCTAGTTTTCTCACCATCCGACCTCAGTAGCTGAATCAATAAGGCGGTGGGCTTCTAGTATGGTTGTTGGTGGTTCGAGTCCCAAGTACGGTTAAAATTTAGCACCGTGTGAGTTTGAGTAATCGTGGCATCACCATTGTGATTCACACAACTAAGATAACGTGTTTAGTTTTCTCTATCCTCTCTCATGTAACTCACTCGGGTCTGTTGCAGGGCTGCTCCTCGCCGCTAGTCGTTAAGTTCGCCGACACGCAGAAAGAAAAGGACCAAAAGAGGATGGCCCAGCTGCAGAGCAATCTGTGGGGACTCGCGCCACCCTCCTACCTCGCTTCATTGAACGGCATGTCCGCGGTAAGTGACCCCCCCCCCCCCCCCCCCCCCCCCCCCCCCCCCCCCCCCCCCCCCCCCCCCCCAACAGTAAATACATCCTATCACACAGAGAAACACAACCCCCAGACCCCCATCAATAGACGTGGAATTAGAGCTCTGACACGGAACATTGTCACTTCAACTTCAACACGGAATATTGTCAATTCAACTTCAATACGCAATATTGTCTGAGCTGAACCATGTTTTTCAAAGGTCATTGGAATCTGAAGTGACTGAAGTATTTGTGTCATCGGGTACATTTTAAGCCGTGATGTATACACGTACTTTCGTACATACATCTGTACTTGCTCAGTAAATATTGTAATTACAATTATTGCTAGCCTGTTTATCTGATCCATCTGCTTTTCATAGGCTTCACTTATGTTTCCAATTTGTATAGGAACTAATAGGAGACAATCCAGCATGAATGTTGTTCCACGGTCTCACCAATTGTTTTCGTAATTTCTAACCTCACCGGGGCCGGGGGAGGGGGTATGACGAATGGTATACACTCCACGTATATGTCCCCGTCGCCTTCACCTGTGTGCCACATAATGGGGAACAATTAGAAGAACAATAGCCAGGTTAATGAAGTGCTCTCGTATTGCAGCCCAGGTTTTCTGTCCCATGGATCATGTATGTACATTCGGAACAGCCATTACGTGTGTTTCACTTGTCAATATACAGGGTGCCGCCTTGCCACTGCACTTTACAGCGCAAGTAAATACACTGGGGGGTGTACAAGTTTATGTTCTCATTTTGATTCTTGTTAAGAAGCTGTTGAATAAATAAGACTTTTTGTCCTGTTTCATATTATTAAAAAAGTGTGTCCCGAAAATAAAGCAGATGTAAAAGGTCCTTTATTTTATGAGCCAAGATTTTATATTCTGAAAAATGTACTACGTTCATTTGGGAGGGATGTATAGTTGTATACCTGTAGATATTTGTTACCAAACATAGCAAGGATATCTATGTATGTCGTATATCTGCATGCGTCTTAAGGTCGAATTATAAAATAGGATATTAGGATTAAGCTTACCATGAGCCAGATCCTCCCTCTTGAGGCTCAGTCTGGCTTCTCTTAACCTAAGTCCTGCTTTGTGCTTCGGCTCTTACGCCTTCTCGTATGTGAAGTGCAGGGTAACAGGAACATTTGATATCATGGCACTTCATGTCCTGCCTCCACACTTGAGTAAATAGACCTCTATACAGTCATGAAGTCCTCACATTGTGTTTGCTGCACGTATCTTCATGTCTTGTAGTAAGTCACTTTGAACTCGTCAACCAAAGACATTTCTAGTCCTCCGTTGCTCCCTGTAGACAGAAAGTACACATAGAGCACCGTATTTACATAAGTACGTGTGTATTCTATTGGATACGGTATACACCTGAGAGAGAGAGAGAGAGACAGAGAGAGGGGGAACGCCAGCGGAGCGAGTGAGAGAGCAAGTGTCACACAGTCTCTCGTGCTGGCAGAGAGGAGTTGTCGTGGAAGTGGTGCTGAGCCCCCGCTCTGTGTTGTGTTGCAGAATGACTCTTGCGGCGTGTCGCCCATTCAGCTGCTGCAGCAACAACTACAGGGAACTTCCAATGGAAGTAGCTTGGGAGGCCTCCTCCTGCACAACTCACACCAGAGCGCCCAGGGTAAGTCAGCATGCAATCCTCACCCTGCCTTTGAGGCCTTTAACACGTATGAGACGGCGTGCCCACCGGTGGGTCACGTTTTTTTTCAATTTCCCTTGTAACGTGACCAACCGGTGGGCACAGATAATGCTATTTGCTATTATTAATATATTTTTGTACTCGCCCGTCCCAATTTTTTTTTTTTTTTTTTTCATATTTGGTACACATACCAAACTATAGAAAAGTCAACTTGCAATACAGTCGAACCTGGATATAGGAGAACTCTAGCCAGAACTTTTCTCTCTAATATCCAGAATTTTCTTAGAAAGAGTTTAATTTCCCTTATGCAGACGTGAATTTGACCTGAAAGTCTTTCTCTTATGTACCGGTTCGACTGAATTTACCTCTCCTTTGAGACTTTTAATTAGCCTTTTTTTTTGTCTCTTTGTTCTTGTAGAGACTGCCTTAGCGTAATGAAGTTCTTTTTGTGATTTTTTGTTGTTTACGTTTACTTAACCTTTTACTTATTATTTATTTGCTCCTTTTATTAAACTTTTATGAAATGTATTTTGTCCTGTTGTAGAAATAGATAACTAAATTTTACTACCTACATAATATTATAAAATTTAAATTCCAAGTTTTATTTCACCAAATTAAAAATGAAAACTTTTTATACATTTCAATTACACCGAATACACGTATGTCATAATTATTATGACATACGTGTCTTTGAGTCATGTATATACCATGTATGACGCCACAAGCTTGAAAAAAATAATACATAATTTATCATTTCATTTATTACTTACCAATTGTACTATATAAACATGCCTTAGCTAGTAAAATAAAATATTGAAGAAGAAAATATCCTCTTATAGTGCACATTTATTTCCAATAATAATATTTATATGCATAAGTAAGGAATAATATTTATTCGCATCAATAAGGAATCCTTTACTTACTTAGAATAGAACTCATTTTCTTTCTTGGAAATTTTATGCAACATTCCATTTACTTTTATTAATTAGTTAGTATGTATTTTGAAAATAAAGTGTTTTGTAATACAATATACTCGTAAGGTATGTATGTATTTCAAAATGATGTATAAGTTCTTCTCCCGTTGACCAGTTCTAGAGATCTACAGAATTATAGTTCAAAATGCCATTGAAAATAGCTTCATAGAGAAGGTGGCGGACTTGTAACCTGGAGGTCGGTGGTTGAAGTCCTAAGTTAAGAAAAGATTTAGTGAAGCAAGTTTGAGTAGTTGTTACATCACGAAAGTGATTAACACAAGTATGATAACATTTTTTAAAATCTTTTTTAACAATGTCTTGTGCTACATTTTATCATTTTGAAATTTCAAAACATGAACGTTCCCTTCCTTACATAAGCACATAGGAAGTTAGAATTCCACATCAACCTCCCAGCATCCTTGGATTCATGTGGCTTACGAGTATTTACCTAACTTTAGCATGCGGTTTCTACCATCGTTATTAGTTTATCTTTACTATGCGATGCGGTTTACTCGATAATGACAACAAGTAAAGGTACTTGTTGTCGCTATGACACATTATTGCCAAGGCTATTGAAGGGCTTGGCGTGCCAAACTGTCTTGCGGTTGCGTCAACCTCATAGCAGCATAGGACGGGAAGCCATCAGTCCATCACAATACTCGTAAAGTCAACTTTTATTCTAGCCAACAGCCAAATGCATAAACAGTTTACATTATTATAAATTTATGACATTGAAAAAGAAAGAGAGAAAATATCATTATGCCATAATTTATCTTCACTTGTGCATTCAAAATCCGTTCACTGTTCACTCACTCACTCACGCACTAATTATTGTATTTTTGTGATTACCTACAATACATGTATAGGAAACTGGTTCTTATTAAGAAAGAAAAATCAATTCCAGAATCCAGGTGAAACATTTGCGGTGACAAAGTTTCTTATTGAGATGTCATTCTGAATGAGGTGTTAGTCTAGTTTTACTGGAGCTCTTATAACTTGCGTTGGACTGATAATTATTATGTAACTCTTTATTAATAGTACATAATTATGTATACAATTATAAAAAATTAAATACAAAATTTAGAACAATATAAACAAGAAAAGAAAAGATAAACAACATAGAAAAAATATATGTAGATGTCCTAACTAAAGGGCGGGGTTATTGCCTATGGCAATCTCTTCCACCCAAACCCTTGATGTTATTTAGATGAGTCTTACCATACTACGATACCTTCCTGGAATCTATTGTTTTCTTTTTGAGTATGAACATTACCTGATAAGAAATAGCACAGGATTTATTGGTGGTGTACCTATGTTGACTTCGCCGGAATAGAAACAACCAAACAAACTGTGTATATAGTTAGTGTAACAGATGCAACCCAATGCTTCAGAAACGCGTCGAGTGAGACCCTCCCTCCTCCTGAGCTTTTGTTTAAATGCTGGGACTGAAGCGTCCCACTGTTTGCCCCTGTATTTTAAATTCGTTGAGTCAACACAAAGAAGAAAAAGAAAGACACACCGCACTCCTGAGGAGCTTAAAGTATTTATGAGATCTGGGTAAACCTCTTTCCCCACTATGGTAGTGTCCTGGGGAAAGGATGGATCCCACACGTAAAAAAGGCTTCTCCCTAAACCCGCCTAATTCTTTACGTGGGGACCTCCTGTATTAATTAATGTCGTGTATGTTCTTGTAATTAGTCGACGAGATACAGGGTGTCACGCCATTTGTTGTATTTTTCTATCTGTGCCAAGCTACAAGCACAATAAATTAGTATAGACTCGCAAGAAATCATAATAATAGTGAACTCTTCATTGGCACTTTGTACTTAAAAAATCGCAACGAGGCTTGATTATTGCCTTATCTGCCATCAAACCTCCTTTTCGCCATTTTCACTCTTGATCTGATTGTGTACATGAAAGGCATTGTTGCATTGAGATGGTAAATTGAAATAATCAAAAAAATATTTCAATCTTATTGGAAATTAGTTCTAAAAATTTCCAAGGGTAGGATCCAGGAAAAAGTCGCAATTTTGCATGTCCTGTCGATTAGTGAAACAGGGACCTACTCCCTCATCTCATATGGTCTGCTTGTCCCGTTTATGGACACGGATCAATTTCCTCCGGAAAACCTTTTTACTCCACACTATATGTTTACTTTTCCTCAGCGTTTTCTATATTTTAATAACTGGCTAACACCCAGTATTTCATGGTATACCTATGTAGGATGTATGTATCGTGTGTGTGCTATTTACTCGAGGACTATTTTTCAAAGGGATTGTCTACAGGTTTCTGTGTACATTGCATTATGTGTGTGTGAGAGAGCCCACCCCCCGCCCCCTCTACACCGCGATGTATAGCCCTCTACATAAGAGCTCAGCAATCAGAAGGCACACAGCCTTTGATCTTTTTTACCAACGTTATAATGAGAAAGAGGGCGCTGTGTAGTTCCGTCTGTTTTGTAGATCTTTTGTTTTTGAACTCTGGAGAACAACTTGAGAAAACAGGTAGCTCCTCGCGAGGGGAAGGGGGGTGGAATAAAAATTGTGTGAGGAAATTCCAATGGAGAATGGAGGGCAAGCGAAGGAGTGGAAAGTTAATGCTGACATAAATTAAGCATTAGAACAAAGAGTAAGGCGGGGAGGTGAGAAGATGTTAATTGAAAGTAATGAGAGCAGAGGAGAAGAATAGAAAAGAAATGTTAAATTGTGCCAAATTAATGTACATATCTTTGCGCTTTATTCCTTTTCTCTCTCTCTCTCTCTCTCTCTCTCTCCCATACTTTATTTCTTTCATTCTGAAATTCTCTAGTGCAATATTGAGTTGTTGGTTTAGTGGGATTAACTGTGCTACTTTCATAGTCCAAATTAATCATTCTCTCCACAGTATAATAGTATAAACTGACAAGGTTGGAACTAATTTTTTGTAGTTGCTCTACTGATGGCATGTATCACGGAAGATTCTTTGATTCTACCTAGTAATCACATAAATGCAACTGTTGCATGTAAAGGAGAAAAGTTAAAATGCTGTATCCAATTTCCTCGTGATACTCTGCGTACGCACACAAACACACAAGAATCCGTTCGGAACAGACAAACAAACAGACAAAATGAAAGCCAAATTTTCTAGTATCTCTATACAGGGTGTCCCGTATACAGATACAAATATTTTGAGGGTAGGCTCAGCCCACCGTGGACTATCATATGAGCGAAACTTGCAGTGGGGCATTTTGCTTCGTTAAAGAGTTATGGCCAAATCCCTGTTTTTCCCACAGGTCTAGAGGTCACTTAGATCGATGCACGTTTTTAAAGAAATGGTAGCCAGTAAGTAATTTTTGACTTCATGTATGGATAGTCATGCATATTTCCCTTGAAATGCAGTTGGTTGCATGAAAAAATATTGAAAGACCAGAGAGATATTTAATCATAAGTTCAATACTTTTCTAAAATTTGATTTTCCCCTGTTTTCCCTTTCGTGAATTTAGAGTACTTCTACAATTGCAATTCTGCGTATCACCAGGTAAAAAAATACCCTTTGTTATTTTGTTTCAATAAATACAAAGTTTGAAGAACACTCGATGCCTGAAGCGGTCTGTGTGACTATTTTTGTGCCAACTGCAAGTTATAAATGAAAATTTTCTGAGTACAATTTGTTCTATTAACCAACTATATCAATCAAATCTAATAGTTCTGTTAAAATAACAAGGCGATCAATTTGTTCGGTGGAAGAGAAAGCCACAAGCTTTAAACCTCGCCCTTGGTTCGCTACATATTCTTTTGGGTTCTTTTCATTTCATGTCCTGTGTTGCAGAATGTATCATGTTTGTAGTTTATCAATAAACTACAAACATGTATCACTGTAACACCACCCTTGATCAGTCTTTGTTTATATTTATTTCACAAATTGTTACCATGTTCATTGTAAAAAAAAAAAAAAATGTAAATAAAGCTTGGTCCAATTGTTTATAAAATTAAAATAAAGTATTAATAATAATAGTAACCTTAAGGTTGGATGTTCGAGTTTTACCCAAGGTTAATTTTCGGCACTATTTGTTATGTTTTTGATATCATGATTGTGATAAACACAAAAATGATATTTTTAATTTTACTTCTAAAAATAAAATCATAATTTTTGTTGGTAGCGCAGAGTCTTTCTCCATGTGTATTCTTTTTCCATAATTACACCACTGGTTGCTGCTTTCGTTGCAGCCTCTCTCATTTTTCCTCATGATAACCCTGTGATTCCGTAACCCCATTCACATAAAAGTTCACACCGACCGACCACTGTGAATGATCAATTTCCCTCTGTTAAACATCCCAGAGCAGTGTATTTATACCTCAAATGACGCGCCAATTCTGTTAAAATTCAGCCAACTTTGAATTTTCCATCATGATTCAGAAGTGTTTTTTGAGCTTTGTGTGTACTGCGTTCCATGATCTTTAAAGTAATATAAATGAGCTTTCTTCTTTCTAAAACTAAACATAATAGGGTATTTTTTTAACTAGTGATACGCAGAATTGCAATTGTAGAAGTACTCTAAATTCACGAAAGGGAAAACAGGGAAAAATCGAATTTTAGAAAAATATTGATCTTATGATTAAATATCTCTCTGGTCTTTCAATATTTTCTTATGCAACCAACTGCATTCGTAGGGAAATATGCATGACTATACATACATGAAGTCAAAAATTACTTACTGGCTATCATTTCTTTAAAAACGTGCATCGATCCAAGTGACCTCTAGACCTGTGGGAAAAACAGGGATTTGGCCATAACTCTTTAACGAAGCAAAATGCCCCACTGCAAGTTTCGCTCATATGATAGTCCACGGTGGGCTGAACCTACCCTTAAAATATTTGCATCTGTATACGGGACACCCTGTATATAAAACAGAAATAAGGACTACCTATGTTTGTTTGTTTGTCCGGAGTTGTTTAGCCAAAACGGTAAGAGATAGCGAAAAATGTCTCAGAATTGACCCCCCCAAAACCATTATCGCTTTGTCCAGAAAAATTATAAAAAGTTAAAAAAAGGCATTGCTGTCCAGCAGTACGGCCATGCCTTAGTAAATTTGAAATTTAGTCCCGTTGCAAAGCACGGACAAACGGCTAGTGCAAGATAAAACAGAGCCTCACTCAGTAAGGTTCTTTTTTTAATTTTTTTGGGGAAATAAATTATTATTATTAATCTATTTGTAATGGGCTTTCTGGCTGGTTGTTCGGGTGTTAATGTTGACCTGGCTTTACCAAGGCCGAAGGTGATAGTTACTTTGACGCCGCGTTACTTTGACTAACCAGTAACTAGTGTGTGCTCATGAGGAAACAGAAAGCAGGTCCAAGCTTTTGTCAGTTAGCTAGGCTACAACTGATGGAGGTATCCCTGTTTTCAAGTACACGAGTAACATTACCGGCAACTGGGATCTTGCTGTCAGTAGTGTCTGTAGTATATTTCTTCTTCATTACGTCACCAGCCTCTGTATACAAGTATGCATACTTCAGGACGCTGCACAGGGAGCAATCAGAGGCTCACTACAAATCTCTAGCTCTCTCCTATATCCGTTTCTTTCGTTCTCTTATATTTTGTTTGAGAGAAAAAAAAGGCACAAAAAAAGAAGTTACTGTGTACAATTTATTTTTTAATTAAATTGTCTCTCCCTTTTTATCATTATCATATCGGGGAGTTGTCATGATGAAAATTTCCTAGGTTTCTCTCTCTCTCTCTCTCTCTTCAACTACACTGTGAGTAAAACAACAAAAGTATCTTTGTCTCTTCTCTTCCTCCCTTTCCCTCTTTGTTCTAGATTTTTTGCATATTCATCCCTACCACATTTCCCCACCTATATTTTTTCTTTTATCATAATATCCTGCCCCCTCCCCCTCCTACTCAGTTTTTCTTCTCTCTTTTGTCTTTGTTCAACTCAATGTCACAGATTCGCTCTCACTTCCTCTCGTTGTTTAATATACATGCTGATTTTTTCAGGCCAAAGAGAGAGGTTGGTAAACAATTTTTTTAGGCGAGAAAGAGTAGGGGAGATGGGAGGTAAACAGATTTAATTAACAAAATTCTAGATAAGGCAGGACAAGGTATGAAAATGTTAAATTCAGAAAGGACGCCCCTATCTCCGTCCCTCAGTGAAACATTAATGTATACAGGGTAATCACGATGCATCGATGTAAACCATTTAGATGGCTACTCTATACATATCTTACATACGGACATACCAGCTTTATTCTCGTACAATAACGTACAATACATATTGGACTAAATTTAAAATTAATGAAGGTAACAGTTTATCATTACTTATTCATAGGAGGCAAGTATGCACTGACTTAAGGAGGCTTTATTTGATTACATATTTATGTAAGTTAGGACTTCGGAATGGCACGCCCCTATTTAAGTTGCATGTACAATTGTACACGTACAGTGTACACGTGTATCATGGCTGTACAAGTGAACAGGTGCTCATATTTCATTTCTCCTTCTGCTTAATATTTGCGCGGATGATAGTTTCACACAAAAATTGTGTTCAGTAAAAAAAAAAAAAAAAAAAAAACGATTCAACTTTTTTATTAACTGTTTTTTTTTCTATCGATATAGAATTTAAATTGTAATTTTAATATTTTTGATTTTGTATGTTTGTGTTTTTTTCACAATTAATTTATTTTTTAGGCTCTTTATCCAGCTCTAAAATTCTGCTTGTTTTTGAAATGTTTCAACGTTATTGCAACTAATTTATTATTTCCTTTTTTCTTATTTTATTAATTTTAAAATTATTGTTTTTTAGTAGTCTTAACTTATGATTATTTATAATAATTTATTTTTTATACTTGTAGTTATGTAGTTTTGAATCTTATCTTTTGTGCTTTTGCTGCAAAATAACGAAATTTGTCTGTAATTATTTCTTTTTTTGATTCCTACCTCTTTTAATTTATTTATCATTCCTTACCCTTATACTACCTTACTGGTACAATCCTTAATCTGTAATGCTTACATACTTTTTCTCAAACTATACACCACACTGTATCTCTAACAGTTGCTTTGTTGTTATGATGTATAGTTTTTTATACCTTCAATCTTTTTTATCGAACTCTTTTCATCCCTCCCAAATATTCCGCTCTCCTCTTCCTCTGCATCGATATTTTCAATTATGTTCTATATGCTGCTGTCTGTGCCAGTTTCCAACCCGGAAGTGAACATAGAGAGCTTTGTTTATTTTGAAAAGTAACTGTCAATATCAGTAGCAGGAGGGGCGGAAGGGATACAGCGATAGTAGTTGAAAATAATGATCACTTCTTTGCCTTCAGTTTTCAATAGACTCGCTGTGGCATTTCTCATTTACCTGGGTTGTTTTTATTTTTTGACAGTAACGTAAAGCGAAGAATTTGAACTCACATTTCCAGAATTAAATTTAATATCTTTTGTGTCAATTGAAACATGGTGCAGGGGTTTCTCACCAAACAGGATCCTTCTTCTTTTTTCGAAAGCAATACTCGTATTTCTTAATACTCTACCTAGAATAGTATGGTTTCTCTTCATTGAAAAATCACGCTCTCAGTTTTGCTTTAATAATTTTATAATTAGGAATTTCTATTTTACCTATTGAAGAAAAATCTGAACTAAAAATACCTCACATTTTATCATCAATTACTGAACTCAAACTTACTGAATATTTGCCCAGAGAGAATCAGTCTTACCTTTCAAGGAGAAACTAATCTTTGTTGTACTATTTTATAATTTTTAATAAACTATAAAAGCCTAGAAATTGTATCACCGACAGAGGCGATATAAGATATTGACTATTTTCCCAAAAATTCAATGGGTTTGAGTTCATTACCATACCCACCGCAGCTAAACCTCCACGCATGGTAGTCGCCCCCCTCCCATCGCATGAGCCGCCCCGTAGTACTTACCCCTCCCCGTACCCTAGGTTTGCGCTTTCAAGAGAGCTATCTTTCGACAGTGTAACATTTTCACAATGACTGTCATGGAGTTGCTCTCTTAAAAGACAAACCACCCCGCCCCGCGCCACCGTGGCTTTCCATTTCCACATCGGCTGCTTGTTGTGCTGAGTTCCTAGTTTTAGTTTGATTTTCTCATGTACTAATATTAATCATTAACACTAATCATGATTTTGCCTTGCATTGTAGCCAAATTAATGTAGCTTTTTAGTTTTATTTTATTTACAGTATTGTTATATTATAGCTGAGCTCTATTTTGTTACTTCTATTGCAAGTTTTAGATCTTGACTGAAATTTTATTTGTACACCAGGAACCCAGAAACACACTTTCCACTCTCCAAATCCCCGAATCTTTCTTTCAACTTTAATTGATTTGAACGCAATAATTAATGAGATTGCGTTGTGTGGCGGTTGAAACGGAGATTCGGAAATTTGGAGAGTAGGTATATAGAAAGTGTTTCTGGAACGGGCCACAGGTCTACTACACCTGATTCATTTGGTAAAGTCAATCGAAATTGATATTTGAATTTTTGTATATTTTCTCTTTAGGTCATTTTTGAGCCTAAGATTTTACCCTCTATTTGTGCGTAATTCACATACCAACAACTCCAATTAACCATACAACCTTACCCAGGCTGGGGGTTTTGTAGGGTAACTTAACTTGAGTAATATTACGAGAACTAGCGTATGCAATGTGCCTCTGACGCTCGAGTTAAAATTATTAATACATTTCCATATCAGATTCCTTTACTTTTGATAATGTTCGTTTCATCTTGATTACGTTATTTTTTATTTATATAAAAAATGTGTACTATTTTAGTAAGCATGTATGAAAAAAATGAAAGTTTTTATAAATTATTTGAATTTTTTTTTACAAACATTTAAAAAATGTAATTAATTATATTTTGTATTTTTTTCCCCAACTCAATTTGTACAGCATGTTTCTCAACAGATGTTACACATTTTTTATGTGTTTATTTTCCTGTATTTTCCACCACACTTTCATAAAAAGTATGATGTTTACTGGACGTGTTTCATGAATATGTCCACGTGTTCTGTGTGCTCATCATGTACTTATATTGTGTATTGTTCAGTGTTGGTGTATATCCCCTCGCTGTTTAATTGTCAGCAAAACAGTATCAGTGCTCGGATTTCAAATACACAGGAGTGATATTGCTTTTCTCCTCTGCTAAACTTCTCTTTTTCAATTTTAATGTGCAGACGGTCGGTGGTGTATTATATAAATTTATGTGTATACCCCCAATTACCGGAAAGATTGACGGAATCTTTTTTTATTATCTTATAACTTAATTTTTTAACCCTTGTTTTTTCCCCCTTTTTTACGTTGGTCTTAATTTTTCTGAAATAATTGTTGCTTTACATAATCCGATTTGAACTGCCTAATGAATGGCGCTCTTCTTTATAATACCCGACCTTGAATGTACGTATGTGTACCTCAGATGAGACCTCATTACTTGACAAACATTTACTCCAACATACAGATGAGTTGAACAATTGCTATTGATTATAACGTGTTAACTAATTGCATTCAGAGGACTGGCCAAGGAGTGGCCGCCATGTTGGAAAACAAAAGAAACCTCAGTAGGTTTTGTGATGCTAATGAGAGAGGATGAGTCGGGGACGCTCTGATTGACAAGCAGTCGTGTGTCCGGGCTTGCATGAAACTATAAGGCCAGGCATTGTCCTGAATCATAGTATATGTGCATAAGACTCACTTCTCTGTTTTGGTTGATTAAAATAAAGATTAGGTGATGGAATCATGTATATGTTCAGAACAACTGCCCGCTGATGAGAGCATGCACCTATATCACAACTCCTTACTCTTTTCTTGTATTGATTGACTGATGAAGATGTTGCACTGTGTGTGTGGCCTGACGAGAAAGCTAGGTCAGCGTTAAGAAAGATGCTAGGAGGGTTAATGGGAATGCAGATGAATGTGTTTTGGGCGCATGTTATGAGGAGAGGTGAGAATTTCATTGTGAAAGTAAGAAAATCCCACTAATTTTTTTTAAATACAAGGAGTTAATATAATAGACGTAAAAACTCGCAAATGCCGCTAAAATAAAATGTACATGGTGGCGTCATCGTGAACGATGGTAGCCAGACAATGGAGGAATGACAGTGCACTTCTAGCACTAACTTTACAAGAGGCTATAATTGACAAGGGCCCCAGAACCAAGCCAATGCTGGTCTACTCCCTGTTAGAGTCTCCCAGCCAGACAAAACATACATACATACTTGTTATAGTAAATATTTATCTTATGGTCTATGATGAAAATGAAAATATTAATCCTTATTCCGAATCCTAATACTGTTTTGAGGATATTTTCATAATCTGAGACCAAAAAATAATACATTTTTACAGTAACAGTATACTTACTATCAGATTTAAATGTAGGTATTAAATAGTTAGTAAGACCACCGAGTTTAAATGTTGGTAGTTCAATTTTCTCCCCATTTCAAATCTGCTGGGCGAAATCATTTAACACAATATGCAGAATCAAGACACCATAAAGATATTGCAAAATGTGTTTCATCTTTATAGGCTGCTATACCCTGTAGAATCCCAACATTTGCAACTTCTGTACCTCGTGTAGTGTAATAGCAGTGTTTAGAGTCTAACATGTTCAAACTTTGATGTTTGACTCCTCATTCTATAATACTAAATAGTCCTTTGCAACTTGGGTCTTTCAAAACTGACCAATTTTCTTTGATATAGGACGACGTTGACCTGTTTGTTTATAAACTCACATGCCTGGATTCCCAGCCTTGTTAATGTCCATTGTCCTACTTCTAGAGAATCTAGACTAGAGTGATGCTTTTACAGGGTATTAGGTAATTCAATAAATATAATGTCTTACTGTAAATTTGAGAAGAAAAAAAATTCAATAAGAACTTTTTAAGACCGTAATAATTTAAGCGCAAACATTTTGAACAATCAATGAAAAAGGATTTATTTACCTGTTTAATTAATCTAAATCTCTAGATTCTAATAATATGAAATCGAATGACACTCTTAATCAATCTGGCAGTATACAACTACAGGGTGTCTCAACAGAATTAAAATGGCTGGTACTGCCAGGGCGTTTCTCCTGGCTAAAAGGGACTTTTCAAAACAAAAACAAAAAAGTATCAAAGTTTTTTACAATTTAAATCTATGAGAATCCACACGTATCGTTGCTAATTTCTCTGACATTTGTTAAAAACCCTGTGTCAGACCTTTAGTCTGAAATTATTATATTCCATCTTCTAGTGGTCACAACTTTCCTCTTTCCCACCAACGCCCTACGTACTTTCGTCTTTCATGATGTGCAGAATAATATAAAACTCTTGTGTGTAAAGTAAACTGTGTGAGTGTCTAGTGGCTAGGGCAGTTTCTATATTGGTCCCTCGCGTATTTTACTATTATTAATTGAATGCCAACTGCTAACACAATGCCATATACTTCATAATTGATGGCAATATCGTTGTCACATGTTATATCCTTGTTTGTCCTTTTCTTTATCTCTCCCCAATTAACCTCCACGTCCGTTGTGTTTCATTTCATCTGTTCCTGTCTCTCAGACGCGGCCTCCAACTACGCGGGTATGGTGTGTGTGCCCGGCCTGGCCGCCCTGAACGGCTCCAACAACCCCACCCTCTCTGATATCTCCCCCACTAGTCTGCACAACCTGGCTACCCTGGCCAACTTGAACGCCGGTGAGTACCCCATGGAAAAACAATAATTACCTACTATCTATTAATGAGAAATCATCGAAACTGCATGCAATTAGAGTTGATTTTTTTTTTTTTTTTACAGAACCGTTCAGGTTTCATTACCATTATTTTATGTTGTTGATAATAATTATTTTTAATTGTATTTGGTGTTTTTTTATGTATAATTTTATGTCCAAATTATTAGACAAAATAATATTCATAATTTGAAAGTTAAAACTTCGGTGAATACGAGAAAACTTGCTCTAATCTAGTGTTGGGTTGAATTTTATCTGTTTGGTGATTAACTGATTACGTGTACTTGATTTTCTGGCAATAATAATTTATAATTAAGTTATACGTATTAGCATTTAGTCAAGCTAACTTTTCATAATAGTTTTTAAATTTTGGTCATGGAATTTTTTTTTCCGGTTTAACGGCGTTTTAACCAAGCGGTAGTAGGCCTGTCGTTCACGCCGGTTATTTTTTTTAAATCAACAGAAAAGTCTGCTTCTCATTCAGTCTGATATGTGGGATAACCTGATACTAACTCCTAATGACCCTGAATGCACTTGCTTATACTGAGACACCCTTTAAAATCTTGTTCATTTTAGTATCGTCTAGATAAGTAACACCTTGTATGTAAGCTATGAGGATGATCCAGTGTAACGTACAAGAATATGTTGTCTAGTTTCCATACTGCAGCCTGGTCTAGTATTACAATATTTTCAATGTGATCACTGATCAGCATCTCTGTGATGAAGCATGGCATTATTATCATCCGAATTTATACAATGACTTCATCATAGGCGTAAATACAAAAGATGTTTCTATATTATGTATCTATGTACACTAGAAGATATTCCATATAAGATTCGTGATTTAAATCGAAAACATACATTACCTTTTGAATGTAAACTTTTTTTCCTGTTATAGACGCTTTAACACCACTGGTGTATAGTGGGTCGTTCGCGCCGTTGAATGTAAACTTGATTGAGAACATATTTCCCATCTAGTGAATACTCCATTCAATAATAAATGAAGCAATACTCAACAGAAAGACCAAGAATTCAATATTTCAATTTTAATTCTCTCATGTAGGACTAATAGGTCTGGTATATTTATTACAATAAATAAAAACCCTTATAATTATTCATTATGTTATTTGGATCTAAAGCTTTTAGGTTACTCCATTTTTGATTAGATATCAACACAGATATTATCTATTATATTTTTTGTAAAAAATTCAACTTATTTCACCATACTGGGGCTGTATTAAGTGTAAAATGTAGCTGCTCATTACGCTTCTTTTTGAATTCTTGTTTGTATATCACTCATTATTTGGGTGTGGTCTCTTTCAATTCCGTTTCATGGATTCTAATTATTACACAGAAAAAAAAAAACAAAAACGCACTCATGCAACCCCAATAACTCATCACCATTGACTTATTTAACTCGAGATTAATTGTTGAACTCAATTTGAACATAGTATTAGAAAATCAAATTTCACAACACATACGTATTGCGAAATTTGGAAAAATTCCAGAATTACTCGCTGTTGCCTTCTTTTTTATTTGCACGTTGAGGGTTTTATAAACCCATTTACTAATTATTTCAACAGGGATTTTGTTTTTATTGTTTTTTTTTTTGTAATCAAAAATTGCTTTTGTTCATCCAACTGAATTGAGACTTCTCGTTAGCCGGGTTTATTATGGTCGGAAACTTAATGGCCGGGGTTTCCGCGTTCTCACTTTGCTCAAGCTCGGGATTTTATGTTCCCTTGTTTCCTTTGTTGAAATCACCTGCAGTAATAGAGCTTCTGACCCATATTTTATTTTTCATTTTCTTGCTCAATTTTCTGGTTCTTTTATTTAATTATTCCGCCGCACTCCACATTTTTAGCTGTCTGTCTGTACAAAGTTAAAATCGCTTTTATTAAGTATCTTATAACTCAGTCGATGTAGTTCGTTTTTTTTTTTTTTTTTTTTTTTTTTTTTGTGCAAAAACACAAAAGGAGGAAAATATGGATTTCACTCGGGGCACTTTGCACCATTCACCATTAGTATTATTACTCACTGATTCCTAGAAAGTACAACAGTACTTATAAAGGAACACGCAAAAGACTAAAACTTGTATAAAAATATAATAAACATCAGTATTACTATTACTCCTTGACTAATTGACAGCTTTCAGACTACGTCGTCCAAGTTGGTTTTAACCAACAAATTATAAACTATTGATTTGGTTAGGGAATTCAAAAGACAACTGAAACACCAAGTTCCTGTGGGAATAGAACTCGCCTGTCCCTGTGTGCTGCACATCCTTGCATTCGGGAACAAATTGCCTGCCCCAGGCGATTGATTTGTGCTTCGAAGTTTTCTCGCCCGAGCTTTGAAAGTTTTCTAATTACTTGTTGCTTCTGTGCAATTGTTTGTCTACCTACAGGTCCTTCAGTGTCGGTTCTCTTCAAGTCCACGGTCTTGATTCCTGCCTGATTTTTCCAAAAATCATGTTTCTGCCTCCCGGATTTCTCAGCTACAGAATCTTCGGTGGTTACAGTAGATTCCGATTTCTATCATACAATGTTTACAAAAGAGAATTATCAAAAAGAAGATTATTGTATAGAGAAAAAATGTGTCCTACTCATTGGGTGGATTTCTTGCCAGCGGCAGTCTCTTCCACCTATTATTGAACATGCCCCCTCCGGATGACATGTGTACTGTCTTCACTCAGTACACTGTTGGCATAATGGGACTCTACCTGTCCTAATATTTTAAAGTTGAGTTTATTCCAGGAAACATTAATTTTACTCATCAGTAGAATTTCGATTGCTAAAGGCTCAACATTTTGTGCTGTTTTCTTTTCATCGGCTCGGAGTTATGTAAAATGGCTTTTTCACTAATTAGAAAACATGGTCCTATCCCAATATTCCATACAAATGGAATTCCTTTAGTCTTTGATGTCCTATACGAGGCTTTGAATGTGCCATAATATCTCATTCTGGCTTTGATCTCATTGTAGCCCAGCTGATTGTGTTTTACACCTTTCCTAGCTAAGCTCCTTTTGCATTGGAAAGTTAGGACGAATTCGGAGGCATTTAAGTGATAAAACCAATTATTTCACACTGGAACATCTCTGCTATCTAAAGAGACACCTCGTTTAAAGAAAACGTTTGAATGAAGCCTTAGTTTTCAACCAATAGTTATTTCCTCACTATTTGAAGCTATGTACTTGTACATATTTGTATACGAGTACCAATTATTTCTCACTGGAACATTACTGCTATCAACAGAGACAACTCGAGTACCTACCATAGATTAGGTAAAAATGGGGAGAAAAACATTCCTCATGTATGTAGACGTCTTTATGGCATTAATGTTGTTTTTTTGTGGTATTAATGGCATAGATGTCTTTCAAGTTAGGTTTAATTTCGCTCTCAACTAGCTACATGGTCATTTCATGACGGGGGTTTTACCTTCCATTGGCTGGAAACTTCTCAAATTAATCTCACCCAGCGTGAGTGGGGCCGGGAAAAGCTCGAACACAAGGCTTCGAATTTAAATAGTTACCCAACTCAGTGGACGTTGCCTAACTTCAGTGAACGAGAAATGGTGTATTCAACGTTTCATTGACGCTGCTAAAGTTTGTTTTAGTAAGTCATACTATGCTGGAATATTGTTATCTCAGTCATCTTGTCCATTTTTTTCCATTCCAAATATGGTTAAACTAGCATTTGAAAAAGCTCATTTAAAAACTCAACTTTTAGAAAATGGACTTTTTTTATAGCACATGACCGTTCCGAGCGAAATTTCAGTTCAATCAGACTTGCTGTTTTCGAGTTATAACGTTTTAAACATACACACACAAAACGAATCATTTTATAATATAAGGTTTAAGGGATAGGTTTAGTTTTCTGTGTGATATGTTTCCAGTGGCCTGTGTAAGGACGTATTGTCTAATTGAATCGGTGAGTGGAAAAAGGTAACAATCGACATTTTTTTCAAAAATGAGATTTTTGCGGATTTGAATTATACTTGCGAAGACTCATCTACTGAGTACAAGAAAGAAACAAATTTCATTCTCGAAGCCTGAGTATTTACGCGTCCAAAAATTTGTTTAGTAGAAAAAAGAAACAATTCCATCAATTGTTTCTTTCTTGCACTCATTTAGACTGCGCATGTGTGTTACTTGTTTGTATAACACACATGCGTGATTTTTTTGTGTATTTTTAATTATTTGTTTTCTGATATCATTACAACAAGTTATTTGTTTCAATTCAGTCATTTTTTTTTTTTTTTTTTTTTTTGTGAAAAGTTCTATTTGTTAATAATTTGTTATCATTAAAAGTTATTTTTTTTTAATTTAGTCACTCCGAGGGGACTGCCAAAAAAGGACGCGATGAAGTATGTTCCTTCTTGTATCATTACATTCAAGAGTTTGTACCATCCGATGTTGAAACCCTATATGTTTTCAGTGACGCATGTGGTGGTCAAAATAGAAATCATACGTTAATCCGTCTTCTGTTAACCCTAACAATGAATGGCCGATTGATGATTAAACAATATTTTCCAGTTCGAGGGCATAGTTTCTTGTCATGCGACAGGAATTTCGCCACAATAAAGAGAGCGATTAAAAGGTATGACAGGATTTATTTGCCCTCAGAATATGACATGATTATTTCAGAAGCCAAGAAAACGGGAGATTCGTTTTTTGTATTCAGTGTTAAGAGTGATGATGTGCTTAACTTCAAAGACTGGTGGCCTTCTTATTTCAAAAAATGTCCTAAGGCTATAAATAGCAATGAGAAGTTCTCGATTAGTCAATACAGGGACTTTACGTACAAATCTGATGAGAAAGCTTATGTCACAACAACCTATTTCATTGATGGCCTGATTCGTCACACTTTTTACTTGGCGAAAGATAGGACCTTAAGATCAGTACCATTACCAGATCAAAAGACGTACCTCTCGTTTGTCCCTATCAAACAGAAAAAATTAGATGACTTGGTTAAGCTTCTTCCGTACATTCCTACAGACAAACGGTACTTCTATGAAACTTTGATCGCTAGGGGGAGTACAATGGGGGAAAACGACACTGACGAGGACTGAAATATCTCAAATTTAGGTATATGAAACTTTGTTGGTTGGGTCGGAGGGACAAAAAGTAGTCAAAGGGGGTAAAATCTTATAATGAGGAAGACTACAATATATCACTTTAATGTTAATTTTGTATAAGAAGTGTTCATTTTTTGTTTTATTGATATTTTCTTAATAAATCCTTTCATTTTTTTAAGAAAAAATACTTGTTTTTCATTTAGTGGAAAAAGGAAACAATTTTGAAAACTTTGAGCGGCCAAAACTTTTTTTTTAAGCATACTAGAGTTTTATAATTAAAGAACATCATTCATGAAGTCTTTAGGAATAGTATCATGTAAAAATTATAACGAAAATGTTCATGGTTTTCCTGGAATCACGTTTTATGTCGCTCCTGAAAAGTTGAGTTCAATGCAATTGTTACCTTTTTCCACTCACCGATTCAATTCGTCTATCGCCTCAATGAACGCGGATACACATTTATATTACTTCCGAGAAATTTCTAATATTAGAAATCGGAAGTATTGTGTTCGTTTTTGTAAAAAAAAATATTTTTTGCTCCGATTTCAATTTTTTTCATATTTCTGGACGTTTCATAACCTACTGAGTAAATTTGGTTTTGTGTCCGTCTGTCGGTCCGTCGGTCTGTTAAAACGATTCCTTGTAACGCGCAAATCTCGGAAACTACTCGATCGATTTTAATGAAATTTTGCAAACATCTAGGAAACATTCTGTAGATGGTCCCATTTTAAATTCATACTAGCGGTTCTGGGTGAAAGAGACCATGCGCCTGACCACTAACTTTTTACCTATACGCTTATATCTCGTGAACGATACACCCGATTTCGATGAAATTTTGTAAAAATATGCATACTATTGTTTTACATAGGTTATTTATATTTATTTTCAAAATAATTATAATTTAACTCTAATATTTAAGAAATTCCGAAATTTTAGACAAAAAAGTAAAAAAATAAGGACCACGACTTACCGATACAGAATTTTTTGTGGAATCTAGAATGTAGAAAAAACGATATTCTACCATATAAAACAAATTTGAAGAAAATCGGTTGAGCCGTTTTGGAGATACAAGTAATTTTCTATAAAATCTCAAAATTGGCACGTGTTTACAATGTGAAGCAATCACGAGGAAGTTTTGTGTCCATAATTGGCAGTGTTTTTTTATTTGTATGAAAGAGTAGGGATGCTTTTATGTTAGTGGACATACAGAGTGTTTCATTTTTCCAAATGAGTTCTACTCTACAAGGTGTTGGATTTTTTCGTAATGTCAGTAGATCCGACTGTAATGTGTTCCCTCCTCGGTACTGTTAAATGTTAAATACATATATTCTACTGTTAAATGTTCCTTTTTATACTCTTGACTGTTGAGATATTTCCTTTTTTACATACTCGACTGATAGATACATATTTCCTTTTTTTTTTAAACTTGACTGTTATAGTTCCTAATTTATAGACTTGAATGTTAAATGTTCCCTATTTTGTAGATTTTACTGTTCAATGTTCCTTTTGTGTGATTTGGTTGTGGGATTTTTTCTCTTCTTCCAGTGAATCCGATGAGCATGCAAAACCTGGTGACACTGGCAGCAATGACTGGTGCTGGAACCATGAGTCCCACAGGTAACTTTCCCTCACTTTGTACCATGCGGATTTATGTATTTATAATCCTTTAGAACCTAACATAATTATGTGTAGGTACAACATATTTAATTTATTGTATTGTGTGTTTAACATGTGTGTAATTTTGTATATGTACTTATTTTTACCGGAGGTTAAATATTTTTTCAATGCAATATCACGACTGAAGAACACTATCAAAAAAGTTTTCTGGAACTTACCGCGAGCGATGCAAATCGACTACCCAAGTTCTGCCTATGGAGACTGCCATGCTATACATGAAGTAAAATAATGTATTAATGTAGCTGAGTCCTTGAAACCAATACTAGTACATACTTTAATTGATATTGTAATGAGTGTCTAACTCAGCCTTTAAAAAGAAATCAGAGAAATTCTGACCCGGGGCTATAAATTTCACTCTTGATATTTCTGAACTAAAGCACAAAGGACTATGTGAAGCTTTTTTCCGTCGAAAAAAATTGGTTAATGTCCATTTTAATAGGAATTTCCTTTTCTCCGGGATTAATGGAAAAGTGGTCGTAAAATTTTATGCCCTATTCCCCTTGTCGAAGGAAAGCGATACTTTATAGTCAATTGTTCCCGGGCGCGGGTGGTATTGCTGTTCATGTTGCAAAGTTCTTGCGAGCTTTTGTACAAAGTGCTTGAATTATTGGAGTCCATGTATAATGCAGAGGCTCGAATAGTTATGTGGGGCACTGGTTTGTGCAGGGTCCAAGCAGGATAACTCAGCATGTCTCTTTACAGAAAATAAAGGGTAGGTACATAAATTTGTACCAAATATTGAATTAAGATTTTTTTAATTCAGTAAGTAGTACCTACCAAAGAGTAGCTTCATTTATAAACAAAGTAATTGTAAACATCAGTTTTATTGATACTACTGACACGCCCTCAAGTCGGAGTTTCAACCAATCACAGCGCACTATAGCCCGACTTGAGGGAGAGTCTAGCTCATCTTTAATTTATTGCTGTTTTACAACTCGAACCTTAGTTTATGTATAGTGTATAGGTATTGGTAATGTCTATTTTGTGTAAATCAATACAAAAATGTATTTTTAAGAACATAAAACAAATTCTGATTCTCTTAATCTGATTGGTTGTAGGATCGAGTTCTTCATCGCTTAGTAGTTCAGGTTGGTCCCACGATATTTCTAATATTTTGATTGCGATTGCATTATTTTTTTATCTTTTAGTTTCCTTTTCATTGATATTACTAAAAAATTAGTTGCTCCATTTCCCCCGGCTGGAATTTAGGAACTTAGACAAAGATTTAAGTTTTTGGCAAAGGCGAATCTAGACCTTAAAGTGTGTGTAAAGTGGGATTAGTAAGCTAGACACTCTTGAGTGTCCTGGAGCCTTTTAATTTATTTGGGATAATAAGCTCTGTCCTGGAGACACCCACAGGCTTCAACCTTCTTACAGATCCGCCTTTTCTAACTTTTGTGTTCTCTACTTTAGAATAATTTTCATATTTCCTTTTCTCTAGTTGAAGATAATTTTCATTTGTAATCTACCTACGTATACTTATCCAGTTTCAGATTTCTTGCCTCATAGATTAATGCGTGTATAGAACACAATATTATGTCTTGTGCTTTTCTATCTTCTTTGCATGCTCCAATTACAAAAGATTCCTTTACAAAATTAATATTTCTATCACCGGTGTTGTCACTAAGGCATCACATCGCTACATTGACCTCTCATGACAAATTAGTTGCGTTTTAGTTAACATCGTAAGCATGCACACCTAAAAATTGATAATTAAATATAAGATGAAACAAATTTTTATTTAGTCTCAATTTTGTATCACACATATTATGTTCCTTTTTAATTTTGATTTCAAAATCTTGGTTATACGATTTTATTCGTCGATGATTGAAAGATTGAGTCCATTTTGTTACACTGAACTGAACTTTGTCCATTTTGTAAATTTATTCACCTAAAATTCCTTGCGCAAAGTGAGAGAGAATCTTGTGACAGAGCACGAATGGAATTTTTGTGTGAGATCACTTATTTCATATTCATAGCAGTCCAGCTGTTAACGATGAGGCCAAACTCATAACGAATTTGTTGGGTCAATACGCAGAGAAAACAGAAGGTACCAGAATTAGCTTTTATGAGAGTTTTCGCACCCATGGTAACACAGACACAGACACACACACACACACACACACACACACACACACACACACACACACACACACACACACACACACACACACACACTTGAAATTAAAAACTTAGAGGAGGAACAAAATTTGGAAATTATTTGATATTGTAGAATAGGTGAGGGGGAGCTTGCATGTTTGCCGCTACTAATAGTTGGCCCGAGTTTTGTTTCACTGTGTCAGAACATTTGATGGCGATGGAAATTCAAGCCTTTTGTTGACTTTAGCGCTTACCTAATTGAATTATAATAATTATGGATTTTGTTTTTGCGAACGAAATTGTGTTGTTGTTTTTGTCGGAACAATTTCATTAACTCTCCCCAGTCACCCTAGTGTATACCTATGTTTTGAGCAGAAATGGTAACTAACATCACAACGTTCGAAATATCCTTGTCTCACGTTTTCAGTGTTAACGATTAAAACAATCTAAAAACGTACATAGTTCTTATTTCCTATTTAAAAAAAATATTTGTCTTGGTATTTTTTAATAAAAAAAATCGCTCATATCGAACTAAAATAACGCTTGTCAATATGTAATTGATATTTACACACAAAAAAATAATACTAATTCGCTTACTTTCTTTCTCTCTTTTATACAGCTCTGAGTGGACTGGCCACCTCCAATGCAGCAGGTATGTATATGCTTTATTGTTATTATTTTTGCTTTCCAAGTGATCCCTGCTTAAAACAGTAGAACCGAATCACTTGCTCGATATATCTCTGAGTAAAGTAACGTCAAGCATAGATAGGATATATGTAGATTTGTGTCCGCCGTGGCTCAGTAGAAATGTTTCTGCTGGTTTTCCACCCAACCCAGGCTGAATACGGGTAGGTTCATGTAGCTGTTCCTACGTGAACAGCTACCGTATTCACTGTTCACACGTGAATACGGTAGTTCTTCCGAATCCCAGTGAGAGGAAAGGAAACACCCCAATTTTGAAGCCCTATCAGGACGTTAAAACTTAAAACCTAGATTGAATCAGGTGACATGAAAGGAGTCCTTGGATTCCAGGCTGAGTGGGCGTCCATACAATCCGCCCACAACCGTGAGATATAGAAAATATGTCTGGAATATTAATTGTCATATTTAACATTAACTATTACTATGTTTGTGTGGACAGCTATTCTGTCGGGCGGAGGAGGCAACGCCCTAGGCACTCTGTCCTCTCTCAACGGACTGGGGGCTCCCTTGACCCTGAGCGACACTTATCAGCAAATCCAAGGTTAGTATTGAGGAGTGTGTCAGGGCCCACACTTTGGTGAACTCTGCTTTGACGTAGATCTTGGTTTTGGACGGAAAGTGGCCCAAATCTTAACCGAGACTTTCTCATTAGTGGTCGCAGGCTCTAAATGAAAAGAACTTTGCATATCCAACAGATAAATTAACCTAAATTTTCCAACTGGTTGCTGTTTTCTGTGGTAACATATAATGAGCGGTGTTCATAAAAAAGAAGCAATTGCTGGTGAGCAAAAGCTCAAAGTAAAAGCAAAAGGTCTGACAGAAAACATGAAAGAAAAAGCAGTTTAATTGCTCTTTTTTTGCATTCATAACCATTTCTTTTTGCTCGCAAGCATTTGCTTTTGCTTACGAGCAATTGCTTCATGTTTAAAAAATATCTGTACCATTTACTTCCAAAGAAAACGAAAGAAAAGCTTTTGCTTACAAAGAGAAGCATTTACATCGAACGTCCCAAGGAAAAGCTTTTGCTTCTTTTCATGAATACTGCCCATTATGTTTTACGAAAATTTCAAACATTTGTTTTCAACAGCTTTGAATAATTCATTCTCACATGATCTCATATTTTTAACTTAAAATGTGGTATCACAAAAAAGAAAGGATTGGTTTGGCCCACTTTTGGTCTGGTTTGAATTTTAAGATTTATTTAACAATGTGGTGGTTTTTGTCCGTTGCAATAACAAACTGTGCAATACTGTGCTGCTGTAACGTGTGTTCTGGTGATTTGTTTACACCCTAACAGCATTAACAAAACATAATGCAAACTCAATAACAATATGAAATTGTGAAATGAGTTTCCATGTGGTATGATAGAAATAGAGGCATGCAAAATTTCTTCTAGTGTGGCATTTGGCTGACGCCTTACCCATATTACTTAACGGCTGTGGGCAGATATTAATTCCAGATGGTCCAGTGGTTCAAAAAATTAACAAACTGGGAGCATGCACTCTTTGCTATTATTGGAATTTTTATTGAAGCCTGGATTGAACTTGAAACGTAATATCTACTAATTTGTTTTTGTAAAATCTAATTTTGAATTCCGATGAAGGAAATCAGGAAGGAAGTGTTTGCAGTCTATTTATTAACTATGAAATGTTCTTTCGGAACTTCAGTCCTGGTCAGGAAACTAAAAAAATAAACCCAATCGTTGTATTGTATTATATGTTTGTATTATTTTACATATACATATGGTACCGTGCACTGGTAGTCACGTCTGATGGTATATCAGGTAGCGTAGGAATCCGTTGGTTAAAATAGCACCCAGTGCATGAAATTTCGCTCATTAATTTGAGTTTGTGACCACATAAAAATAAGACTTTGAGGGTTAGGTGGTAGAAAATGCTTTGAGCATTAACCTGTTATTATTATTATTATTATTATTATTATTATGGTATAGCAACCTTTTCAAGTTATGAACACTTGTGATAGTGAGTTTTCTGTCAATGTTCTACAATCTTTTATGATATGTAGGAAGGAATTATGCCTTTCTTTAATTCATACTGATTGAAACAGGTTTCTTTGTTAAAATATTGAAAGCAGCATTTCTAGAGAAGGATACATCAGGTAAGTAGCTCCTGGGTAGCTCCTTGTTGCAAGCTGTAGGTGTAGAAGTTGTTAGCTTTGAGTAATTGTAGAGTTGTTTTAGGTAGTTTTAGACGTATAAATTAAACCTGTATATGAATATTTTTTACTGTGGATTGTTGGACATAGTAGTAGGTTTATAATATTATGTATTACAGTTGGGATTTTACAATTTGTTAGATTAGAAGATGGAATTCAAGGATTCACCTTTTTGTAATTGGCACGGATTTCTATTGTATACTTAATTTGGATGCTGCTTTCAAATGTCTCATTTTATTTTTAATTTGGCACCCACGAAGCCAAACCATTTAGCTATTTATTAGCTGACTGGAAGCTCTATTAAAAATGACCTTTTTAGATTTTTAGCTAGTTTTAAAATTTTCAATACTAGCGGAGGGTGAAGTAGTATCCTTATTCTAGCAATCCATGTTTGGTAGCTAGAATACTATAGAAATCTGTGCTTTAATGGTGAATTTTACAAGGAAATCATCATGGTCAAGTGAATGCTTTAATTTATTGTTTGCGTGTCCCTGTCAATTTGTGAAACATGTTAATTGCACGTGTTAATTTTGTACTTGGAATTTTAACAAATTCATTTATTTCGGTGGACAATATTGTTAAAATCCATTTGAGGTCAACAGACCTAATCAACTTACTTTTTAGTGAAAAAGTTTGCTTTCGAACATTCATAAAATAAAAATGTTATTAACCTTGCATTTTCACGTTTTAAACACTTTCAAAATACTCAACACTATACGGTAGATGTAGGAATATTCTTTAGGAATGGAACAATATATTTTTTCTAGTAGTCAGCGTGGCCGAGTGGTTTAGCACACAAGGCTTGCACCCGCGGTGAATTGGGTTCAAACCCAGGCTGGGTAGAATTTTTTCTGCCCTGTATTTTGGATTTCGGGGATCTCTCATACCTCATGAGAAATACATGAGGAGTATTTCCTTGTACCAAAAGTGGATTCATTACCAGATTATAAAGAAAAATTATGTATAGGATTAGAAAAGTAGAGAAGAGAGTGATGCTGTGCTACCCACAAAAATAATTGTGAAGAAGCTTTTGCTTCACCACAGAAAAAATTGGATCGATCGCGACTTTTGAAACAGTGACACAAGTTTTTGCGCTCCCAATGTTTTTATTTTTCCTTGTGGTTACAATAATCTTTACAGTATAAATTATATATCAATCGAAAGTAAAAATCCCGAAGATTAAGAATACATTAATATAAAAACGAAAAGTGATTTAATACAAAAGTGCCCTTTAAAAAATAATTTACACGTAAAAGATAGGAATTTTCGTTTGTTGATTCGGTTGCTAAGGGAAAACGCAACATCCCAGTAAACTCTGTTTTCATTTTTCTAAACCTTAACCCTTGTCTGCACGGAACTTTTGTGTATTATTTGAATTAAAAAAACTCTCGTATATTATTTATTTATTTATTATTCTTATTTATTGAACCTCAAATAAATATGCATCCTGATACAGTATCTATTAGTGATGATCAAATGAAGCAGTTCGAAGAAAGGCTAACAAAATCAATTCAAGTTGTTGTGCAAACTACAATGATAGAAGAAATGAAAAAATTGAGAGCAGAACTGGAACAAAGTAAGCAAGTGGTACAGCAACTAAAAAGTGACAATTTAGAACTTACTAAACAGGTCAGTGATCTACAACAATATATTAGACGTGAAAATCTTATTATTACAAATTATCCAGAGAATCAAAACGAGAATATTGAAAATATTATCCATCAAATAGGAGAAAAAA
Organism: Bactericera cockerelli; assembly: GCA_024516035.1. Lineage (NCBI taxonomy): Eukaryota > Metazoa > Arthropoda > Insecta > Hemiptera > Triozidae > Bactericera > Bactericera cockerelli. The sequence continues at coordinate 32,738,740 of CM044955.1, read as the reverse complement.
TTGGTGTTCCTATCAATTTCAAATGTGATATCCAGGCTGCTCATAGGATTCCATCTAAGGCAGCAGTCAAACCTATTGTTGTAAGATTCACGAATCGCCAGGTACGCAATGAATTCATGAAGGCTAGCCATACTAAAAAACTGAAAGTCAAGGACATTCGTATATACGTCAATGATCATCTTACCCCTACAAATGACAAAATATATTATGAAGCAAGGAAACTGGTACGGGAACTCAAAATCAAAGCTGCTTGGACCTACGCTGGGAATATCTTTGTCAAGAGAACAGAGACAAGTGACCGAGTCAAGATCCAGCACATGAATGACTTGAAGCCATTTCAAGTCCCCTATGCTTCCGTTGTGGAAGAGTCAGGATGATCTTACTATAATCCTGTCCCCACTACCACCATCATCACAATGCCCCCCACCCCCCTTCTTTTTTGTTATTGTTTTTTTGTTATTGTTTATATTTTTATACATTTATTTTTATTTGTTACATATACACTTTTCTCCATTTCTACCTATCAACTCATATCAAGATACAACAAATTTCCTACCTCCTACCAATTTATTTCTCATACACATATCTACCTTACTCACTACCTACTCAAACCTTACAAATTTATTTTTCCTTCATTCTATTTTTACTTTACCTATATTTTATCCTTTAGTTATTTATGGATATTTTAGACACAATACCTGATTCTGTATTTGATGAAGAAAATTGTTTGATTTGTGAAGACTCCTTTAGTCAAAATAATTTTATAACACAAATGGGCTTTACCATTTTCCACATGAACATTTGTTCAATAAGAAAAAACTTTGACGAACTTAGTTTATTTTTAGACAACTATCGTAACAACATTGATATTATCATATTAAGTGAAACATGGTACGACCCCTCAGCTCCTTATACTTTCACTTTACCTGGTTTTCAATCTATTCTTACAGAATATAATTTTAACAAAAATGCAGGTTTATGTTTATTTGTGAAATCTGACTTAAACTTCCAGACTGTTGAACTTAGACTGACTATGACTAACTGCCTTCGCCTGGATATGAAATTAAACAATTCAGAATTTAGTATTTTTGGTATCTATAGGTCTCCAAGTTCAGATCCATCACATTTCCTTGAAGAATTTAATGATATCTTAAATAACTTAATTTCTTGTACCAAGTGTATAATTATAGGAGATATTAACATTGATACATTACTGACTAGTCAAGTTTCAACAAAAGATGATTATCTCGATTTAATAAGTGAACATGGATTTGTTCAATGTATGACAAAACCTACTAGAGTTACTAATACAACGAGTTCATGTATTGATCATATTTTATATAAATGTACAGACATATCAAACATAAAAACTGCTGTTTTCGCCACATCTATTACGGATCATTACTCTACTGTTACAAAGATTTTTAATAATAACAATATGCAACAGAACAACACTAATTCACTTTCCAACACGTTTAAATACATCGATTATGATTTACTCAATAATAAACTCAACCAGGAAACATGGTCAGACATTCTCCCGGTTAAAGATGTCAATGATGCTCTTTTTTGTTTCACCATAAAACTTCAAAATTATATTTCCGATAGCACCGTAGAAAAAAGAATTAAAAGGAATTTAAGATCAGTGAAATCTTGGATGACTCCAGAACTACTAAATTCAATAAGACACAGGGACTCATTAGGTATACAATCTAAAAGAAATCCTGAAAATTTTAGATTAGCACAACACTACAGGAATGTAAGAAATAAAGTAACAAAAGCAATTCGTAACGCAAAAAATAAATTTAAAAGAACAGAAATTAAAAATTGTGGAACTTTTAAACAAAAATGGCAAGCTATTAATAACTTCTTAAATAGAAAATGCAAAAATGAAAATATTATAAAGAAAATTGATCAAGAAAATAAAGAGATTGATTGTATTAATAACGCCGAGTTAGGTGCGGACATTTTCAACAATTATTTTATTAATGTAGGTCAAAAATTAGCAGGGGACATACAAAACACACCAAACAATTATATAACACCTAGCACAATATCATTTAACACAAATTCAGAAATACACCCTTTTTCAACTTTTTCACCCATCACATCAACACAATTACATAATTTTGTCAAACAATTACGTAGTCATTCTGCTCCAGGCTATGATAAAATTAATACAAAAACAATAAAAAACATAATAAATAATATCGAAAAACCACTTCTTCATATGATTAATTTAAGTTTAGAAACAGGTATTTTTCCCTTGAGAGCAAAACATGCTATTATTATTCCCCTATTTAAGAAAGGTAAAAGAACAAATCTCTCAAATTATAGACCGATTTCATTGTTAACCTCTATTAGTAAGCTCATCGAAAAGGCTGTAAAAAATCAACTAGATTATTTTTTAGATTCCAACAACATAATTACACCAAGACAGTTTGGTTTTAGGAGACATTGTGGAACTGAAGATGCGACTCTCGAACTAACCTCGTATATTTATGATGAATTAAATAAAAACAATAAAATCATAGCAGCGTTTTTAGACATAAATAAAGCGTACGATAGTGTGAAACATGACATATTAATTCATAGATTATACGAGATTGGTTTGAGAGATAAAGTTCTGAATTGGTTTAAATCCTATCTAAGCAACAGGACACAACAAGTAAGACTTAACGGACAAATATCTTCACCTATAGCATGTAACAACTTCTCTATACCACAGGGTACAGTGTTGTCATGTTCTTTGTTCAACATTTTTATTAACAATTTACCCAATGTGACCAGAGGGAAATCTTTTCTGTATGCTGACGATGCTGTTATATGCTACTCGACTAATAACTGGACTCAAACTCATGACATAGCTACTGACGACATTAAAAATATACTACACTGGTACACAAACATGTCTTTAAAATTAAACTTAAATAAATCCAACTATATTACATTTTCTATTACCAACAAAGGACAACCAACTGAATCCAAACTCACTATACAAAATCAATCTGACAATACTTTTACTGAACTGACAAAAACTAAACATGTAAGATATTTAGGAATCACTATTGACGAGAACATAAAATGGACTTACCATATTGACATACTAAACAAGAAACTACGCCACCTCATGTATGTATTTAATCAATTAAGAAGTGTTTGTAGTAGGAAACTACTTCGAATAATTTATTTTGCTCTCGCTCATTCTATAATACAATATTGCATAACATCATGGGGTGGCGCATACCAAAATACTATTACTAAACTTAAACGTTCCCAAAATATTTTACTTCGAATCATTTTGAAAAAACCACGAATGTTTCCGACTACTGAACTATACAAATTAACTGACGTTCCTACATTAACCAATACATATATCTATAAAACAGCTCTACAAGCACATAAACTATCGACTAACTGGACTATAACTCGAACAATAACTAGACAGACTGGACAAGTACGCACAGACCGTGTAAACAAATCACTCTACAAAAGACATTTTATATTCATAGGCAAAAAATTATACAATATACTACCAGAGGAAATAAGGGCTGAGGAAAATATTCAAAGATTAAAGAGACTGGTCAAAGCATGGATTGCTGATGGTTTACATACGGACTTCACAAATGAATATCTATAAATTTTAAAATAAATAACACTAAACATTTTCACAAATCAAATATATTATGTATAGATCAAAGGGGAGGAAAAAAAAAAAAAAAAAAAACGAAATTCTCAAAACATCTTGTAAGGAAGTATGTTTGTTGTATGTATGTATGATATTGTATACAAGAGGTTTCATTGTTGTATATATGATATTGTATAAAAAAAAAGGTTATATTGATTATTGTAACTCCTTTTCAATTACCACTGTTATTATTGTAATTAATTTAAAGTCACGTATAATTTGATAATCCTGTGATGCAGCACAACCTCATTCCTAGAGGTCACAGGCATCACAGCAACTCTTTTTCTTTTTTTAAGTTATTACATTATCCTTTAATAATTCATTGTTTATCTTTGTACATACCATTTAATGTAAAATATATTTTGAATTGAGTATTTTGGAAAAAAAAAAAAAAAAAAAAAAAAAATACTACTGCTGCATTTTGAAATAGAAATATATATGTCTTGTATATACTCGAACATGTTGAAAAGAAATGCTTGTAATTGAGTACAGTTCGAAGCGTACATACTGTGTTTTCTCTATGAATGGTCTTGATCAACTGAAATGATTTGGTTTACATTTAAAGAGATTTTCACTCACTATCAAGTTTTAAAATTTATTCTTGTCAAATAATTATTCTGCGAATAAAGTGAAAAAGTTCAAAAATTTAAGTTGATCATTTCATTCCATTCATAAAGAAAAACCTTTCTTATTTTTACTGCATTTTCATTATGACTGATATAAATATCAAATTATTATTTCTTGTGTTTGTCCAGCATGTTTTTTTTTATTTTCTCTCTAAAGTACTTCATATTATTTTGTGTGCTCAAAGTTTGCTCTCGGCAATTTTCTATCTTTTCCTTTTAAATTATCTTTTGTCTTTGTCCACTGATTACTGACGTCCGTAGCATGTCTCAATTTTGATCCTCTCTCTAATAGACTAGACTTTTGTCTTCCGCACTGAAAATTGCTTTTTGTCTCGACTCTTTTTCAAGCCCCCCTTTTTCACGCCTCATTTTGATTACTTTTGGGTGACAGTTTGTATTTTTTTACCCAATTAATTTTTCTTTTCTCTATTAAGAGCGGCGGCACAGCGTGTCAATAGTTCACGTGATAATGTTACACCGTTGTTTTGAATTCTGCTACCGTGCTGGAAAGGTCTTCACTTCGTCTCCTGTCCCTCCTAGGCTTCCTTGTCAGGTGTCCCCCTCCCTCTCCTCCACTGTTCGTTGTCTCCTCCTCCGTACGTGCGTGTGACGTCATAACATCTCACTCTGGTATGAAGTACTTTAGTAAGAAACATAAACATAACAGTACCACACAGTAGCCCGTCAGCGGTCTCTCTGGACTCCCTGCCTCAACAAGTCCCCCCTTTCCCCTTACTCCTCCTCCTCCACCTGTCCCTCCTCTCCCCATCCTCCTGCTTTCCCCCCTCCCCTCTCGACACCCCTGACGGGTTACCGCGCTTGGCTCCAGGGGCTACCATATTGTCCCCCCCCTCCATGACCGACTCCGGTTTTTCCAGTTGGCTCGTCTGGCAAACAGCTCACGGGTCCGGAGGGTGCCAACCTCTTCATTTACCATCTGCCCCCCGAGTTCAGTGACGCCGATCTGGCCTCCATGTTTGGTCCGTTCGGCACCGTGCTCAGTGCCAAGGTCTTTATCGACAAACAAAACAATCGCTCCAAGTGCTTCGGTTCGTATCATTTTCTTTTTTTACCTCTTTCTCTCTGTTCTTCCTTCCACTCTACTTGTTCTCCTTCTTTCCTCACCCCGCCCGTTCTCAGCAACCCATGCTCTACTATATCTATCTCTCTTGGAAAATCTTTTTATACGTTCTTTCTTTCCATCTCTTGGAATATATCTGTTATGTGTTTAATACCTGCTCGAAAATTAGATTACTGACACACTTCTATTATGTATGTCAATCTATACTAAATTCCTTTTCTATTTCAATATTTTGAACTGTTCTCTAAAATGCCCTGTTTCTCTTGTGAAATCTAGAAAATCCTGTCCCTCTAATATATTTGAGAGTTGTTTTCGGCTCATTCATTCCCTTCAATTTTAACAATAACAGAAAAATTCTGACTTTTCATGGTGTCTAAAGTTTTTTTTTAAATATATGTTCTTTAGTGAATCCCGTCCTTTTTATCTTATCTAGAAAATCCTGTCCCTTTTATGTTATCTAAATTTCTTGTTTTAATTTGTGTTCTCTAGGATTTCCTTTCCTTTATATGTTATCTATTTTTCCAGTTATCTAGAATATCTTGTGCTTTTTATGTTATTACTATTACCTTGAACTGATTACACGCATCGAAATAAAAGTTTATCTACATACGAGTAGAGGCAATGAACAAAGTAATAATAAAATAATATCTGTTTATAACATTTAAGTGGTGCTTTCTCTACCTTTGGATAACAACAATTTCTCAATATTCAGTCTTAATATGAGGAAAGGTTTTGCCTTCACTGGTGGATTATGGTTTAACTTTTTTGGTTGCGTGATTAGAGCGCTCGGCTGGTAATGCAGCTAGCGAGGCGTGGGGGTCGGAGGGTTCGGATATTGATGGGGAGGGGTAACCTACTAATGCATGCTTTTTTTATTTTATTTGAGAATTTGACCACAAAATCATGACAATCATAATAATTGATGGGTGAAGAGACTTCCAAAGCCTTATCGGACGAATAAATGTTATTTATTTTTATTTTCTCAAAATAAAACTAAAATCCGCCCTGAGCCATTCTGCTTGCAAGAATATTGGAAACAGTAAAGTGTACGTATAATGAGCATTGGGGAACAGTAGACATGACATTCTCAACAATCCAATATCCCTGTGTAGCATAATGGAACAAAATTGATGGGGAGGGGGTAAGCTCTTTTATAAGCGATTGTGTATGATTGATCTGGCATACAATACGTTCTGTACGTGTTCTATACATGTGCTTCTGCTATATCTGTTTCCACTGAAGTCGAAAGCTTGCAACTAATTTCTCTCCCCTCCTGCTTTCGTTCTGTACTCGGAGAAAAATGAACAGACATCATTCATTCGTCATTTTAGACTTAGCAGTGTGTCTCGCCAAGTATAACAGGGAACTTTGTTAAATCCGGGCTGACTTCATGTATGATAATTTTATGTAAACGGATTATCACTGTATCGTTATATCACTGTATCTACAATACAACAACGTATCATGGTATCGTGTAGGAATGTAGGTTTATTACAGGGTATTTTTTATTTACCAGATGAGTGTTGTATGGCTAGTCAAAACACTTGAACACTTCGCCTGAGAAGTGAGTACTAGGGAATGTCAATATGTTTATCATTTCAAAGAGTTCAAAAAAAAATAAATAAAAAAATAAACACGATCATATCTTATTAAAAATGGAAAATCTGTTAAAATCTAACATTAATATTGTTATTTTGCTGATCCCCTCTTTAACAATATGAGCCAAATCAGGACCTACACTTCTTGATTTCTGACCTACTTTCTACAATGGGTGTGTTGTAGACTGCCCTACATTTACTGAATACCTTTGTGGAGTATACAATTCTACTCTCTAACCAGGTTGACTTGCCTTCCTGGTTTTCGCTGTTGAGTTTTTCATTCCCGATATTGCTCGCTCATTGCTCAGTATTAATTTTCCTAACCACCCCTTCCTCGCGAGCTCATTATAATGATTTACACAGGGAGGTCTCAGGTGTTTACCATTTTTCATCACAAGGAATATTTTCATTCTCTCCCTACCCTTCTGTTCTCTGAGAGTCTGATGTGAGGTGTTGAAGCACAACTCTTTCAACAGTCTTGAGAAATATCATTCTTAAATTTTTATCGTTAATAATAATCTGAAACCGTCACTTTTTCTAAACAAGATAATTATTACAAGGCCCTCAATATTTCCAGGGACTGGACTTCTTGAAACAAAAAGATTTCTGTCCCTTGGGCTCCTGGGAAATGCCGCGTCAGGTCTCGGACATAACAGTATGATGAATACTAATGATCATAAAATTCTCTTGAAAAGTCATTCCATTTGTAAAATGGATCCATTGTAAAATAATTGAGAACTGTGCATGAATGATTTGAATGAATATGGCATAATCTGTGCTTGCCTTGAAGATATGACAAGAGATCCCTGCCATGTTAAATACCGCCTACTTATGCTTATCAGGAACACTGAGAAGGAAAGAAAGGTGGGGATAAGAGAATCCTAGTTTGCTAGTTGATTAGTCGGTAAAGTAATAAAATCAATATAAGCTTTCGGGAAGTTCTATGTTGAGGAGAAGAGAGTAAACAATTTTGTTTCCAAAGTCATAAGATTTTTCCGACTGGATAACAATCAAAAGGAAATAGACCAGAAGAACACAAATCGGCATTGTTCTTGGTGTTAAGTGCGAAGAGCTTCTAATCTAACAACACCTGTCCAGTCCAACCTTTATGCCAGTCCCTGAGCGAGCATTTTGGCTCATCCCGGCTAAACTAAAAAGAAAGAAAAAATGACTTTCCAATGCCCGAATCGCTTTTCTCTATTGACAACCCCGAGACTCCTGTCGTGAACAATTGCAATCTGAAATAAACAGTTTATTTATCGTTTCCCGCTGCAAAAAACCATAAAAGTTTGTTGTTGTTGAACTCTTGTTCTATTTAAAAGTTACTCTCCATTCAAGCTCTGAACTTTCCAAATAGTTTTTTTTAACTACTTTCCAACTATCTTGTAGTCGTTGCACTTTGCTTTTTTTGTTACTATCGACATGTGAACTTTCGCACAAGTATCTATTATCTCAAGTATGTATGACATAAAAGTTAGATTTAAAGTTTTGAGTGGGTTTGGTTCAAGAAAATATCCTTTTTTTATTCAATCGTATTCAATCTTTTTCTACATTCTACTCATGCCTATTGCTTTTGTGGTGTCAAAATTTCTATTTGTAGACAAATAAATATTTTCCGCTCATGAAATTTTCCAGCCTTTAGAAACAAAAAACCATTTTTTTTTTTTTTTTTGTGAAAATTATGTTTGAAAACAACCTAATTAGTTAAAATTTATCTTGGAAGGTCAACTTTTTTTGTGCATGTTTAAAAAATTAGAACTTATTTACAATTAGATCCTCTCCAGCCACAAACCACACCACCACCACCACATGTGTCTAACGTGCTTCTCTGTTGTTCATTCCCGCCAGGTTTCGTGTCGTACGACAATCCACTGAGCGCCCAGGCCGCCATCTCCAACATGCACGGCTTTCAGATCGGAACCAAGCGGCTGAAGGTCCAGCTGAAGAGATCCAAGGATAACTCTCGCCCCTACTAGGACTTGGTCCCTACTATAGATTAATTTCGTCTCTACTAGAGATCCAAAGATTTCGTCCGTGATAAATATTAGAGGATATTTCCCATACCTCTTTGAGATCCAAGAACTTCGTCCCTTGTCTGTGTAAGAGGATCTGAGGAAAGTTTTTGGATTTTCTAAAGCACTAACCATTGTCGTATCTACTCGAGAGTCCAAGGCTAACTTCTGTTATTACTAAAAGGCTCTCTTGTCTGTGCTAAAGGATCTTTCGCAGAATTTTGTGTTTGAATAAATATCCAAGGATAACCTTTATCTTTCCTAGTGACAGGGACCTTCTCTTCTTTCACTATCTCTTACTGATGAACTGGACACATGTACAATGAATGACGACTAAAGTTATACTCCGTTTGGAGCTCAACTTTGGAAATGATCTCACGTAGACCGCAACACTTTCCGACAAGTTTGTGGAAAATTGTGACATCAATACTTTTTAAAGCTATGTGACAGTTAAATTGAAATGTTTTAATGATGTAAAAACATTTCAAGAAAAGTAAACTGAGAAGTAACTATAGATTTTTAATTTTAATGTTTTTCCATTGAATATTGTCATTCAATCCAGTAGACTTAGTAATTTGTCCACTACAAAGCTACTTCTACTTGTTACTTGGCTGTAATAAAAGTAAATATAACATGTACTTCTTGTTGACAATATGTTTGTAACTTGTCCATTAGTATTTTACTAGCAAGTAGTTGGTCTACTAGTTAATGTGTCAATGTTTTCTGGTTAACATCTAATTCTGAAGTAATTCAAACAAATTATTTTAAACCTTTGAGAGAGAAATTGTTATTGATTAAAGTTTAAATTTATTTTCTTCTCTCATTCTTTCTTTATTAGTTATTACTATTTACAATTTTCTTTTGGCCTTTTTCATCCTTGGAACATTAATGAAACAGACTCGTCTGGAATATTTAGATACGAAGTTTGATCGTCATTGTACAATGTACAATTGTACATAGTAATTATTTTATTATTATGTTTTTAATGCGATGATATAAGTACCTATTACCCAAAGTATCATTAATCAATCTAAAGGAAAATGGCCATTCAAAGTTTGTGCAATTTTTATCAGTGAAAATTGTTCCAATTATTTATTCATTTTTAATAAAATTGTTAATTACTTGTATTCTGATGTATCAATACTTACAAAAAAACTTTTGAATCAAGCTCTGTAATGTTCATTATCTTTAACTCAGACCACAAATTATGTTAAGGATGGAAAATTTAAAAGATGTAGAATGAATCCAAAGAAAGTTGCACTTTGTAAAATGAGACTTTAGTAAAACTAGCACTGGGTCATCAAGACCTTTCTCTCGATCTTATCTTACCGTGTTTGGCATTCTTGAAACCAATCAATCATCTTCATCACATTGTCAGTGGAGTGCCATATTGTTCTCATGATTATTTTCTACAAGCTTTATCCAGTTTTATCACTATATTTTGTTGTGTAATATTAATGTTTATTTCCAAATATTTTTATTTATTTAAATTTTTACCAAAAATCCTAGAAGTGTTAAATATTTATTTAGTTATTTTATTTTTATTTTCAGTAACTCCCAATTTTATTTTTAAATCAAGTACTTATTATTTTAAGCTTTTATTTCTTTCTTTAAGTTTAAATGTCTTTTCTTGGGTTTTTTAGTACTAAATGTGATTTAGATTACTATCTATTGATCTAGGATATGAATGAGAACATCCTACCAGATTTGGTTTACATGGAGAATATTTGGGTATTGACATGTGGGACAGAAACACATTGTTAGTCATCTTGTATTGTGTGTAGTGTGTTGAGTGTTTATTCCTTGTTTCTTTATCAGCTGTACTTTTTTATATAGTCATCATTCATTTTGGCATCTTACTTGGAAAGTTGTGGTTTGAATTTTGTTTCTTTTTAGATAGATCTCGATGAAAAAAAGGAATGAATCTAAGTTGATCTCATTTTCATCGACTAGACCTATCATTTTTTTATCCCAACTTGTTGTGTACACTGTGCATACTTTATTTTGTTATTTTCTTGTCTGTCATCAAGGGGGTTTAGAAGCTTTCAATTAATGTTTTTTTTTAATCTCTTCCTTCAAAACAACTATGGCAAGATATATTGTCAGTTTCTAATTTGGTGACGTGCAAGATTAATACAAAAGCTTTCAAGTTGAAACAAGATCTTCCATCCCTCACAACATCATCATCTTTGTTGAAAGTAATACATATCTATCATTAATTTTTTATTTGATGAAGCCAATCTTTTTAAAGCAAGATTTTCAAATGAATCAATAATGTTGTCACTGTTGTACTGCACTCTTATCATGATGTGTTGAATGTTTCACTGTCTACTAACTTTATATGTCTCAAGTGACCAAAGAAACCAAGCCTAGTCATTTAGTGTAGATAATAAGTATATTCTGTTCTGTCCTGTGTAATGTGCTCTTCAATGTCGTCACTTGGTTCTCCACTCATCTCATTCCAGGAGTTCCGAATCTGTTCCAATCACTTCATCCCCTGCACTTGGTGTTACTTTTTTAATCCTCATCAGTTCCTTCTGGCTCCAAGCATTTACTGTCAATGTACTGTTTCATTGTTTTGTTGTGTTCCTTGTGGTGTCTTCTGTCAAAGAACATGTCAATCCCCAATACAAACATATTCTTCATTATGTATATCTTAAAGTTAAAACATATTAATTTTCTCATGGATCCAATTTCCGAGTGATATGATTCATGTTGTAGTAATCCAAATGTCAAAACTCTGTCACTGTATCAATTGATCAAGTACTTACATTGTGAAATCAGTTTTGAATTTATCAATCTACGAGTATATTGCTGATAGGTAAAAATGATAATATTATTTATCTTTTAAAACAAATGCATAACTATTATGATAAAGTTTTCTTAGTTTTAAGTATTTACATTCGTTCATAAGTTTTTTTTTAATACAAAGTGCCTTTTTCCTTATTTTCGAACAGAAAATATTTAGTTCCATAAATAGATTAATTTACAGAAGAGAAAGTAAAGTAAAATACTATATTTTTCTTGTAGAGCTGTTCTGATTTTCATTTTCGTAATGTAGCTAACATTTAGATAGCTTCTGATTTTTAGCATTTTCTCTGTATAGGTGTTTAAACCAAAACTGTCATTTTCTATTGTATTGTATTAGACCTAAGTAATTATTCCGACCGGGAACCTTGAATAGTGAACTGTTGTGTTGTCTCTGTAAAAAAAGTCTAGGTAATGACGCAACCTACAATGTCATAATACAATATATTATAGTCCTACAACAGAGAAATATTATATGAAGGGGATCTAATTACTTTAAAAAGAGTTTTTTGTAGAGAAATATGTATCTGACCACATTTCCTGACAGAAAGCTATTTCCTAATTACGTCTAGCCTCTTGAGAAACCCACACAGTTCGGCATTTTTGCCAAAAAACAAGCTTGTTGCATTTATTCTCAGTGTGTAGAAATATACTTAGAATTTGTGTCTTACATGATCATAGGTTTAATACAAAATTATTATTTCTACTAAGAACGACTAAAAATGAAAGAAATTATAATATGATTAAAGAAATATATTGAGAATAATAAAATTGATTTTCTAAAATAATTAAATTTGTCTTCTTTGTTACTCTTTGATTTACGGACATTATTTCTAAACGCTAAATTTAACTCTGATGAGTGAACTTGTTGGTTCTCTTGAACAGCCTAAACCAATGCGTCAAGAAATATGGTCTGAAAGTAGGACAAATAGGATTAGACCTATTAAATAGTCTGGATGTATGTACATTGTACATATATAAGCAGTGAGTAGACCAATAGTTTGAATATAGAACTCTTCAAACAGGAACTAGTTGTAAGGTATCAGTGGAAACTCTATACAATAACACTACGACTATGAGATCTATTTGGTTTTAACATCTATTTGAGTTATTCAAGACGGAGGTTTTACCCTCCATTAGCTGGGCTCGCACCAGCTACCCACATTGGCCTCACAAAGCCTGGGTTGGGTCGGAAATGTCAGCTTGACGTGTTCTTTACTCCGGAGGGAACAGATTTTTTATTAGAAAATTCTGCCCTACACTCAGGATCTCTAAACCACGGGCAGTAGTCACACCCGTTACACCTGGCTAACCAGACCAATTGTTTGAATGAAGGAGTCTGTCTGTAGAACTCATGAGCAGGAAGTAATAATAATAATAAACTGCCCAATTGGGAGGAAAAATTCATATTTTGGGCGAAAAGTAAACGCAAGATTAAGTCAGCGTCGATGGTGCGTTGAATATACCAGTACTCGTAGGATCACCGAAGTTGAGCAACGTCCAGCTAGGTGAAGACTTCGTGATGCTGGCATTGACACCCCTGTCGTAATATGACCATACAGTTGAAGCGACGTTAGACCCCAAAAAAATCGCGAGATTCAGCCAGCGTCGATGGCACCTTGAATATACTAGTTCTCATTCTGTCACTGGAAGTTAAGCACCGTTCAGCGAGGTTGGGTCTTGAATGGAAGACCATTCAAATTCGAACCCTCGTGATGCTGGGTATTCCGGCTCCTCTCAGGCTGTGTGAGGTTAATTTGAGTAGTTGGTTTGTGAGTTTCCAGTTAATGGAGGGTAGAACTAGCGTCTTGATATGACCATGCAGTTGAAAGTTAATCGCAAGACAATCGGCGAGAGTGCAATATCTTCGGCGTTATCAACAAGGATGTAAGTGTCTGGGGGTTACTTTCACCTGGGATCTAGAGAGGGAGTTCTTATTTTCTGGTAGTGCAATCAATTATTTAATTTCATTTCTGACGGGAATCGAAAATACTCGCGAATGGCAGCAGTTCGAAATGGTCTCTTGTTTGTTTTAAGTATAAGGGTTGAGAATGTAGATAATACCGCAACTTGAGGTTCAGGTAAAGGCAATACCATCTGAGCCGACTAAGTCACTAGGCATTAGGTAGTCCGACACACTCCTAGTAAAACCATATCACGTTTAGAGAATATTGAAAATACTCCTTCCATATTGCATCGAACAAAACAAAAAAAGTACTGCTTGAAGTATTATTCCACTAAAAAATATGAAGGCGTTAGATAAAAATACGTTTGATGAAGTTGGTAATCATCTTCAGTCGGTCTAGTTACCCATATCGCACTGTCTCTTTTTTGTGTAGGTCGTTCTTCACACCTCGGCCGAGGTGTTTTGATCTCAGAAATAGGTAATGTTCGGTTTTTTTTTTAATTTCAAGATCTATTTTATTTGAGGAAAGTAGGTATCCTTATTACAAAATACTCGTATATTTGTTTTTTTTTTTTCAAAATGACTGACTAGTCCTTTGATTCTTTTTTATTGCGAGATGAATTATTCATAAAGTCATCTCAACAAATTTTCTTTTACTTCAGAAGATGAATTTTCTCATGTACTTGTAACTAATAGGTAGGTACGGACATAAATCTCATTGTATAGGTACTAGCTGTAAAGATCCATAACATTTACCAGAGCACCATCTACTTCGCAGTCTCCAATTTCTTCTCTATACTGAGTTAATTACTTCATTGTTAGTACTACAGGGTTTTCCTAGACTATGTCACCAAAGATCTAGCTAATGTGAACTTGTAAATTTCAATCAAAGTTTTAAAGTAAATACCTACATTTGTCAAAAATAAAACTCATGCTGAACTGAAGCGGCAGATCTTCCAATTTATTTGTAAGTATAGGATCGGACTAAATTGAATAAACATGATTAACTTCAATTGATGAGTTCTTTGACCCCTAGAATTTTGGACTCGTGTTTCACGAACACCCTGTATAAACATTAGACTGGTTTTAAAAAAATCAATATCGGAATTTTTACAACGCTCAGGCAGAAATGAGTTCGGCTTTTGCAGAAATTGAGATAGACAAAATTTCAAGGCAATCAGAGTACGTTAACAGGACCCGCTCTGGCCTCAAAGTTTGGAAATTTGCCAAATTTTCGAGGTTGAGCTGACGTTTTCGACCATAACTCGAGAACGGAAACTCATACAAGCTTTATAGATATATCAAATGAAAGACCATTTTGTTGGCTTTACTTTGTTGTGTAATACTAGTTCCCGAAATCTTAATGGTTTCTGACTAAATTAAGAATATGTAGTCGAAAACGGGCCAGGTACCCAAAGTAGAGCATCTAAGGCATGATAGGATAATGGGTGAAAATACTTATGATTTATAAAACTTATACATATAAATGTTAGAAGATTAGTTTTGAATGATTTTTTGACACATTATGAAGCTATAAATACCCGTTTTTACCTACTTGATAGTTCCTGACAGGTTAAGGCATGGCCAGAAAAACAAAATAATAATACAAACATATACGTCAAAGTTATTCTCATTTTTTTTATTGTAGAACTACAAATATCTCAAATTAAAAGTACAAATAGGTATTATTTCGTCAAAAAAATACAAATTAAGCAGTAAAACTTAACTTAGTTAGTTGGGAGAGGGTTAGAGAGGGAACTTTTTGAAGAATCAGGATAGAGTCTCCTACATTTACTCACAACTTGTGGGACAAACTGTTTCTGACATTCCCCTCTAGTTAGCAAGTCGCTGAAGTCACTCCTCAACTTAACGCCTCTCTTGGCTGTGTCGTTTACAACTTTAAGGGATTGTACAATTTTAAGTCCTTTCTGATACTGAGGGTTACCATGCCAAATTTAGGGGTCTCCCCTCAAAAAGTGAGTTTTTATGACAAATCAACTGAAGAAAAGAAAAGTTTCGTGAGTAATAATGAACTATTTAAGGCCTCCTCTCACATAAGCTGGTATGTCTTTTATTCGTACTGTAATGTTGACATTTTTTGTCCCCTCTGTATCATCAGAAGAACTGAAAAGCTTTGCAGCTATTCCAGACTTTTCATCATGTGACAAAGTTGGATCGAAAAATCCCAAGCCAACAGTTTCGGCATTCAAGTACCACAGGTTATAGCCAGGAAACAGGAGCTACTGTAGACGCTTGTGGTCTGTGTTGTAACCTGCCCATCCCGTCGTATGACTCCCCTCTGATGGGCGAGAAGTGACACAATACTTCCCATTTAGGTGCTGGGTCAACACGAGCGTCTTGAAGTCTTAAGAATTCTCCTATGAATAACCTACTCTTGAAAAGTTAAACAAATATTTTGTTCTGTGTATTAAGATTTACTCTTTCCTTCAGACTGTGTGAGTGTTCTTGAGTTTGTATGATTGTATATTTTGTTGTTGAGTTTTTACTACGGATAATAATTTTAAATGGAGATAGGAATTTGGATCATTATTTTAAAAAAAATTCTGCTGACAATTTTGACTGGAATTTGATGTACTTACCTACTTAAAAATGTAATTTATGAGCTGGCTGAATCATACAAATAGATAACAATCTGCGATATGTATCCTTTCGAAGTTATTAAATTAATATTAATAGGAAACGGCTTCGTCTGCTTACGCCAGGTTGGGGGACTTGGTCGTTGTTAGATTTGAGCTCATCTCAAGAATCTGTCACCTAAGGATAGAAATTTCATGGTGGTAGAAGAAAAGAAAAGTTTCGTGAGTAATAATGAACTATTTAAGGCCTCCTCTCACATAAGCTGGTATATCTTTTATTTGTACTGTAATATTGACGTTTTTTGTCCCCTCTGTATCATCAGAAGAACTGAAAAGCTTTGCAGCCATTCCAGACTTTTCATCATGTGACAAAGTTGGATCGAAAAATCTCAAGCCAACAGTTTCGGCATTCAAGTACCACAGGTGATAGACAACTTTATTTAGTGCTTTCCCTGAACTATGTGTTTTGATACGACAGCATCAAACACAGGTGTAGAGTAAACCTGCACATTATTAGAAAAAATGTTAGAGCGGCACAACATTCTAGAAGTTGTCTTGAGAAGCGTCTTTGACTGTAAAATGGGTAGTAGAACTGAACCTCATCCAGATAATTTATATGAGAACGCGATTAGCTCAGTGGTTAAGCACCGCTTGCCATGCGGAAGGTCCTGGGTTCGATCCTCCGTGCCGACAAAAATTTGTATTCTTAATTTGGTTACAATTGTTTGTAAGGGATACCTTCCGGTGCGCTCGTGTTGACCCAGCACCTAAATGGGAAGTATTGTGTCACTTCTCGCCCATCAGAGGGGAGTCATACGACGGGATGGGCAGGTTACAACACAGACCACAAGCGTCTACAGTAGCTCCTGTTTCCTGGCTATAACCTGTGGTACTTGAATGCCGAAACTGTTGGCTTGGGATTTTTCGATCCAACTTTGTCACATGATGAAAAGTCTGGAATAGCTGCAAAGCTTTTCAGTTCTTCTGATGATACAGAGGGGACAAAAAATGTCAACATTACAGTACGAATAAAAGACATACCAGCTTATGTGAGAGGAGGCCTTAAATAGTTCATTATTACTCACGAAACTTTTCTTTTCTTCAGTTGATTTGTCATAAAAACTCACTTTTTGAGGGGAGACCCCTAAATTTGGCATGGTAACCCTCAGTATCAGAAAGGACTTAAAATTGTACAATCCCTTAAAGTTGTAAACGACACAGCCAAGAGAGGCGTTAAGTTGAGGAGTGACTTCAGCGACTTGCTAACTAGAGGGGAATGTCAGAAACAGTTTGTCCCACAAGTTGTGAGTAAATGTAGGAGACTCTATCCTGATTCTTCAAAAAGTTCCCTCTCTAACCCTCTCCCAACTAACTAAGTTAAGTTTTACTGCTTAATTTGTATTTTTTTGACGAAATAATACCTATTTGTACTTTTAATTTGAGATATTTGTAGTTCTACAATAAAAAAAATGAGAATAACTTTGACGTATATGTTTGTATTATTATTTTGTTTTTCTGGCCATGCCTTAACCTGTCAGGAACTATCAAGTAGGTAAAAACGGGTATTTATAGCTTCATAATGTGTCAAAAAATCATTCAAAACTAATCTTCTAACATTTATATGTATAAGTTTTATAAATCATAAGTATTTTCACCCATTATCCTATCATGCCTTAGATGCTCTACTTTGGGTACCTGGCCCGTTTTCGACTACATATTCTTAATTTAGTCAGAAACCATTAAGATTTCGGGAACTAGTATTACACAACAAAGTAAAGCCAACAAAATGGTCTTTCATTTGATATATCTATAAAGCTTGTATGAGTTTCCGTTCTCGAGTTATGGTCGAAAACGTCAGCTCAACCTCGAAAATTTGGCAAATTTCCAAACTTTGAGGCCAGAGCGGGTCCTGTTAACGTACTCTGATTGCCTTGAAATTTTGTCTATCTCAATTTCTGCAAAAGCCGAACTCATTTCTGCCTGAGCGTTGTAAAAATTCTGACATTTTTTTCTTACCTCTATGAGATAAAACCAGTCTAATAAACATGCACGCCAAGGGGGCGTTTACTCCAAGTGCTTCAATGATTTAATTGCTATTATTAGTCGTAATTCTCATAATTGACGTTTATTACTTAGACTTCTCTTGTTCGGGATAAGAATAAGTACGTCAATTAAAGCAAGAGCTCCTCGAGTAATGAACCAAAGAATACGAATTATTCTCAACAATTTTTTTTTTTATAATGACCCTGGCTACTGAATCTGGGCGTCCATACAACCCTTCTACCACCATGAAATTTCTATCCTTAGGTGACAGATTCTTGAGATGAGCTCAAATCTAACAACGACCAAGTCCCCCAACCTGGCGTAAGCAGACGAAGCCGTTTCCTATTAATATTAATTTAATAACTTCGAAAGGATACATATCGCAGATTGTTATCTATTTGTATGATTCAGCCAGCTCATAAATTACATTTTTAAGTAGGTAAGTACATCAAATTCCAGTCAAAATTGTCAGCAGAATTTTTTTTAAAATAATGATCCAAATTCCTATCTCCATTTAAAATTATTATCCGTAGTAAAAACTCAACAACAAAATATACAATCATACAAACTCAAGAACACTCACACAGTCTGAAGGAAAGAGTAAATCTTAATACACAGAACAAAATATTTGTTTAACTTTTCAAGAGTAGGTTATTCATAGGAGAATTCTTAAGACTTCAACTAATTGTATTATCTTCTGTGTAGAAAATCATATTGATATCTACTTGTTAATCTTGTTATGACTATTTTAATGCTGTTTTATTTTTAACACTAATGTGATCTCAACACACATCAGAAAACCAATTTTCTAATGACCCATCTATTGAAATTTATTATTTTAACCTGTCAATTTATATATATATTTTCTCAATCGCTGTTTTACAACCAAGGCTCTCTGTATACGCCTAAAGCAGTGGTTCATAAACTGGTGGGTCGCGAGAAGGTTTCAAGTGGGTCGCCAGAAGGTTTCATGGGTCTTCGCAAGGTCTTAGTTCTTAGGTAGAAAAAACTTTTTTCCTGATTTTGATAATTAATTGAACGTTTAACAATTAATAAATTTTTATTGTTTGCCTCTTAATAAAATGATTAATTATTTGTTGTTTTTTTCTCAAAACTAATCCCTTTTAGAATTTTAGATTAAGAAACATTGAAAAAAGCAACTACGAAAGAGGAAGGGGTGGAAGTTGAGTTGGGAACCACTGGCCTAAAGGATAGGTGGTATGATTGTCCAACTTTTCTGTTTAACTAACGTGCAACGTAGCAAGAATTCAAAGATGAAGTTCTGAGTTTCGCACTTCCAGACAGAAACTCATCTCTCATGGTAAATTCAGTGTAAAGTATAAACCGGTATAGACTTGTTGACTTTTAAACTACTTATAAATATAATTATGTCAGATGTAGGTACATACATATACAGGGTCCGCCAAAAAAAAGGAGCCACTCGAAATATCTGAAGAACGGATTTGAATTTCGAAAAACGCTAAAACACGTGTTTCATTATATTTTATGAAAGAGGAACCCTTTTCTACTGCTTTATGTTTTGTTATCATTACCAGGGGCGGCCCCAGGGGAGGTCAACTTTGGAATCTTAAATAGAACCACCTTGTTTTGAATACAAATTTGAGAAGTAGATGACAATAGAAGTATTTTGAGACAAGTTTGAGATTTTTTCACCACACAGGGCCAGAAGTTTCAGCCATTTTTCATTAGAAAATTATTTTATATCTGTAAATATTGTTAAACAAAATGTCTTACTTATTAAAGTACTTAATTTCTCAAGTCTTTTTGATAGCATTAGCTTTACCAGGGGAGTTGTATAGGGGGTCAATTTTTTTTACAAGTAAAAACCATCCTTTTTCTACTATAATTTGTGATAGCTTCACGCAATTACACATGTTTCAATCTACAATTTTTTTTTTTTTTTAAAAAGGGCCGGACGTACTTCAATTTTATATGGAAACTTTGAACATTAATAAGAAAATAAATTGCTATTTCAAAAGAGCTAGTACAAAATTAAGGCCAGTTACATTTGAAAAATTAATATTTATCTGGCCTTAATTTTTTACTGGCTCTTTTGAAGTAGCAATTTATTTTCTTATTAATATTCAATGTTTCCATCCGGTCCTGATTAAAAAAATATTTTTTTAGATTGAAACATGTGTAATTGCGTGAAGCTATCACAAATTATACTAGAAAAAGGATGGTTTTTACTTTTAAGTACTTTAATAAGTAAGACATTTTGTTTAACAATATAAAATAATTTTCGAATGAAAAAATGGCTGAAACTTCTGAAATAAAAGTTACGATATCTCCGGCCCTGTTTGGCGAAAAAATCTCAAACTTGTCTCAAAATACTTTTATTGTCATTTACTCATCTACTTCTCAAATTTGTATTCAAAACAGGGTAGTTCCATTTAAGATTCCAAAGTCGACCCCCCCTGGGGCCGCCCCTGGTAATGATAAAAAAAACATAAACCAGTAGAAAAGGGTTCCCCTTTCACATAATTCAAATCCATTCTTGAGATATTTCGAGTGGCTCCTTTTTTTGGCGGACCCTGTATGTTTGGTATGTATCTACCATTATGAGGACTTCTTCATTAGCCTCATTATGTGAACTCGGTTACCTGAAGGGAGAGTACCTATTGTACCTGCGAAGTAGAGAAGAGTGTATGAATAAGACATGAAACCTCTTCCTCTCTCACCTCTCTCCACTTCTTAGATTATAACTCGATGTAGTTACTATTAGGTATGGTGTTTACTGATACTTACTCACTCACCTCGACTTCTACCATTGTCCACAAGGATTCCATAAGTAAATATATTTCTGACACACCAGCCTTGCTGTGATTGAAATAGTTGAGTCTCATATGATAATTACTAATTACCAACCGAACTCAGTAGCTCGATCGTAAAGGCGGCCGACTTGTAATCTGAAGGTCGGTGGTTCAAGTTCCGGTTTCAGCGTAGATTTAGTAAAGCTTTAGTAAACTTTGAGTACGTAGTTGTGATATCACGAAAGTTAACACAAATATGATAACTTTAATACTTACTAACCTTTAGTGCAATTACAAGGTCAAAGATGTTTAACTTATATGCATTTGGCATTCCCAAAAAATGTGGTAAGACTAATATAGACAAACGTTGGGTCACTGTGTTCATTGTAACTAGTAACAGAGAGGTAACTTGAGTTTTATGGCAAAACAGAAGAAATTCAGAAACAAAATTTTTCGCCAGGCACCGAAATTGAAGCTGCGACCTAGAACCGAGAGGGTCAGTGATATCGATCAACTAGGCCAGGCTGGCAGTGAACTGCATACTTACTTTTTCACTGATAAGGGCTTGATTCTACCATATCTAATCCGTAGGTACCTGTAATCACTATACTGGAATCCTACTGTTGTACAATTGCGAACAAGTGTGAAGAATTAGATTTGATGCATCGTAAATCGTAATTCTTGTATAGCATTGTATTGTCTGGATGTAATACTACGTCGAGTAGGTACGTTGGTACATCAAATCAATCACAACAGTAGGAGGTACAAAAAAATAAGTAGGTATCTACTAATATCTACCTATTTAATAATTTACCACTGAAGAGCATCCAATTTTAGACACTGGAAAAAAAGACAGTTTAAGAGATAGGTCCGTATACCCTGATCAAATGAATTGCATAGGAGAGCATTTCACTAAAAATACTGCCAAGTCTCAAAACATCATCATCAAAATAATAACTGTAGATCATCATCTACTCTACATGACATCTAAATCCACAAATAACATCAGAACATGTAGAAATGTAGGTATTTTTTTTATTATCTGACCTGGGTGTTTTCGGTGAAACCCTTACAATTAACACTGCAACCTAATTAGATCTATTGTGACCAGTTGATTCTATTTGGTTTTACCGTCCTGATTTGAGATAGATAGTCTGAACGGGGGTTTTACCCTCCATTCGCCGGGAATAGTACCAGCTATTCCCGAAGGTAATAGCTCACGTGCTTGGAGGAAACAGAAATTTTGTCGAAAAGTGTGTTACAACCGGAAATCGAACTCAGGAACTCTGGACTACTGGTAGTAGTCGCAACCGTTACGCCAAGGAGGCTGGAAATGTAAGTACCTATACCTTACTATAAGATGGGTACAATAAAGTTTTCAATTTTCAATTAGTACCTACGTATGTATAATGTATATCTACATATGCATACTCGTGCATATTATGACGTCTCCTAACCCACTGATAATTCAAGGTCCACAACGCTTACAGTCCAGTATTCACCAGTAAAGAATACACAGTTATTTTATTGCTCTACTCATAGCCCTCACTGTAAAGTCAACAATCCCGAATCCTCCCATCATAATATTATTTATTGTCCGTCTGATTACATTGAATATTTATACTATATAAATAGATATAGACAGCACAGGTATAGTTTAACCTCATAGCAACATCCTACTTCCCATGGTTCTCTAATGTTCTGTTTCCGCAACCAGCAACCGTACGGTGAGACAGGTGAGATGATGAGCACCCACTACTTCCAGGATTTTGTTTTTTTTTAGAACATTCCGGGATTGTAGGTAAAAATTGTACATCAAGCAGTAAGAACTAAATGTAAACAAAACAATTCAGGAAGTCAGACAAGATGTTCGGAAATAGACTGGTAAGATTTGGAAGCCAGAGATGTGAACTCACATCTCCTATTCTCAGGAGATGTGAGTTCCTCAAATATAATACATCACACATCGTGCAAGATAATGAAACACTAGCGCGCAGATAAACAAGAAAGAGAGTGAGAAAAAAAAAGTGATGGGTAAATATTTCTTTACTAACTGGTATGGTTATTGCCGTGGCAATCTCTTCTACCCAACCCTTATTCTAGGAGTTGGAAATCGCCCGAAGGCATTGCATCTTTAGCAACGAAGATCCCATAAGCAGCTGATAGCTAGAAGTACGGTTCCAGAACGGATGCATTACCCACCGGTAATCAAGCAGGACGGATTTCACTTACCAGACAAATGTTAGCATGTTACCAGTCACCTGACCTAGACCATCATTACTACCAAGGGAAATACTATTGTGTCGTTACCAGACCCTCTCTGCCACTTATCAACCTCAGTGGTAAGTATTATGAAACCTGCTTGTTAACCAATGACGTACGTTCAAAACATATGACAGACTTTGAAATTTTACTCTCAAAAATGTAAACTTAACAATATTTAACATAATTATGTAGGTAACTGTACCTAATAAATTTTCTTTTGTCCCCTTATTACTAAATCTTTGGTTCTCTGATCTCCAGACATCCCAGAAGAGCTCTTTTGGCTAGTGGCCCTTGTCAGGTGACTCGCTATCTACTGTTACGGATAGCGTCCAGTTGCTCGTGTGTTCCAAGCAGCCAGGTACATGGGAAGTATATTGTTTTTTTTTTAGTTCAACGATATTGACACGGTAAAAAGTACCTATATTAAATAACTATCTCCTCTCCCCCATGCTGTATTGAATACACACGTGGTGGGCCCTTGTTTCATGTCTATGCGAAATAAATTAGGGGCTTTCCAATTCCAGAGTCACAATATACCAACTGTAAGTGTATCTGTTACTTAATTACAACGGAACTATAATTTTATTCATGCTGTTCTTTTTAGAATTCAGTCAGGTGTGTTTTAAACACCTTTAGCTTTGTCAGAAAAGCAGTAACTACTACTATGAGAAATGAGAGTGGTACAATTTGGTATATGAACATTTTGATACTCTTTATCATAGCTCAATAGTAAAGTACTCGCTTGACATGCAGAAAGTTCCTGGTTCAAACCCCAGAGCCGACAAATAATTGTATTCAAAATTTGGTTAACGCTAATTTCAATGTAGGTACTGTACCTAAATTTTGATTACCAGCAGTAATAGTTAAATAACAATTTGAAAGTATGTATACTGCCAAAATTTCTGTTTACCTATTCACCTGAGTTTTGTATACTCCAATCGCTCTGATGGTCAAACGTTTCAAGAAAGCAAAAATTGGATAACAATCGTCTACCCCTGCTTGAATCGATCATGCTTTGGTAGATTTGCGGCCATGCCTTAGTTTATTTTTAGTTCAGTGGTGAAGTCTGGGAAATGGCTAGGGTATCGTTTTTATACCATTGAAAGCCACTGGTAGGAGGATAAGTCCTATCTACATACCTCAATGATACTGTACAGCCACTAGTAGGAGGATACGTCCTATCTACATACCTCAATCATACTGTACAGCCACTAGTAGGAGGATACGTCCTATCTACTTACCTCAACCATACTGTACAGCCACTGGTAGGAGGATACGTCCTATCTACTTACCTCAATCATACTGTACAGCCACTAGTAGGAGTATACGTCCTATCTACATACCTCAACCATACTGTACAGCCACTAGTAGGAGGATACGTCCTATCTACATACCTCAATCATACTGTACAGCCACTAGTAGGAGGATACGTCCTATCTACTTACCTCAACCATACTGTACAGCCACTGGTAGGAGGATACGTCCTATCTACTTACCTCAATCATACTGTACAGCCACTAGTAGGAGTATACGTCCTATCTACATACCTCAACCATACTGTACAGCCACTAGTAGGAGGATACGTCCTATCTACATACCTCAATTATACTGTACAGCCACATACGAGGTTTGGCTATAAAATCGTAGACTCTTTCCATAAAACGATGTGTGTTTAACTTACCCAACTTTAGTAGTTATCCCCTTCAATGTACTACCCTCCTCTATCCCTACAACGTTCTAAGAAAAAATTTCATTGATCGAAACAGTGGTGGAGGTCATTTTGTGTGAGGCCTTTCAAGACTTTTGCCGGTTTTTTCTTAACGTCATTTACACTGTCAAATCTGGTACCTTTCAGGGTAGATTTGATTTTTGGGAATTAGTAAAAGTCGCACGGTGCCAGGTCGGTTGATTAAGGAGGGTGTTCCAACACTGGGATGTTGTACTTGGATAAGAACGTCTTCACGGAGAAGGCACTGTAGACTGGCGCATGGCACCATTTTTGCGAAAACTTTTGTCATGTTGAAATTTTCGTGCAAAATTTGTCTAACACATCATCTATTAATTTTAAGTGTATCAGCCATTAGTCCTAGAGTTAATATACGGTCATAACGAATCATAACACCAATTTTTTCAATGTTTTCGTCAGTTTTTGAGGTTTGGGGGCGACCAGGACGTGGATCGTCCTCAACATCTTCCTGACCATCTTGAAACCGTTTAAACTACTTATAAAGAGTTGATCTTTTCAAACATGACTCCTGGTACACTATCTTTAACAAAGAAAAAGTTTTACAAACAAGTTTTACGTAAAATTCAATAATCACTCGTTGCTCAACGTTTGTATCAATCATAATTCCGGCAAAATTAAAAAAGGTGTCTTGCGCGTCGGGCTATCACAACAGAAATAATTACAGTACAGTCATGTGACAGCTATCAATCAAAACACAAGACTTGAAGATTTCTAAAAAATATGTTCATCATATCTTCCTAGCATGGACAGCTTTTGCGTAGCGGCTCGCGTCTACGAACTTAATAGCCAAACCTCGTATCTGAATCATACTGTACAGCCACTAGAAGGCACCTAACCTTAGTAGTCGTATGTTATCATTTCTAAATTCTAACCAAAATCTGTTGCCTACACAACGTTGCACGACCATGTTAAATAATGATTTTCATCAAAAATGCTCTATGCCTAGATTTCTGTCCGTACAGTATAAAAAACAGGTCAAACAGAATGATTTCTTCCCCTTAATTATTCCATACCATTTTTTGTATATAATATAGGAACCTAATAATTATAATAATATCGCCTTGTTTATACTGCCCGATTAGGACGATGAAGTCCCATTATTCCAGCAGTAAGCCCAAAACGTATTATAATGTGGTAAAAATCCCAAATGGGAGGATAATTTGTCATGTCCCGGCTGGGTTTCGAACCCGTGACTTCTGGAATCTCTGGATTCACAGAGTGCCGCCTTTACCACTGAACTACCGGGACAGACACTAATAGTGAATAATATCCAGAATTAATAATTTCAAACTGATATTTTAGACCAATACTTTGAGCCCATACTCGAGATTGCTAGGTACATAACATATTATATCAGTTTTTAATTTTTCAGTAAGAAAATGTTAAAACAATACATGAAACTTTGTTTAGACGGCTAGCAAGATGGACGCTTACAAGTAGTAATAATACCTTTGTGATATTCAATTATTGAATTCTTCAATTTCCTATTTCTAAGAACCATAAAAAGTACTATTGTTCTAAGGACCTAGTTCATGCTGCACTATTGAATTTGGCAACCGTCGAAATCGACGAAGGTACACAATGATGATGATGAAAGGTACGAATGTCGAAAAAATTATCGGTATGTAATTGCAATTTTCATACGGGTCAAACATATCACATTGTCTGCTTTCATGAATAATAGTATAGTATAGGTGTTTGTTAGAGACACATGGCAACACAGGAGACGAAATTAGAGAATCCAGAGGATGATAGAGCAACAATTGATATTGTTACGATGTGCTGTTGACAATAATTGTATTTTTTGATGTAGGTATATTATGATAATATGTATTGATAATATCATTAGATTTCGCGGTTGGGTATCATCAATTCTTCATCACAAAAATATCAGCTATAGGACAAAAGGTTATGTTATGTTCAGGACGATGTTATTGTATGTCACTCGCGCATGCTGGAGTATATGAATTAGAAAACAAGATTCTTTTTTTTTTCGAAATTCAAGTCTGTTTTTTAGATATTTTGAGTGGCTCCTTTTTCATAATGACCCTGAATGTAGATATGTCATCTTCATTTTATTTTTTGCCATAACGCCTCTTGAACATCTAGGCTATTCGAGACGGGGGTTTTACCCTCCATTCGCTGGATACTCACTACCCACATTCTCACCCAGCCAGGCTTGGGACAGGCATAGGCTGTTTCTGGCCCAACCCGAGCGGGGAGGTTATTGTGCAATGGGTAGCACAGAAGATGGTTTGTACCACTTGGTTTATGCTAAATTTAAATTCCAAGTGTTTGACTTGTGGTATGATTGGGGCAGAGCCAAGCCCATCAGGTTATACTCACATACCCTTGTGGTTTAAAAATCTTCTCGGAAAAAATGGAAACTCACATTGAAGGGTATGATATCTGCCGGAAATCGAAACCCGGTTGGTACATACTTCCTGAGAAGAGAATTCACTTCGGAAGACAATGTTTAGGAAAGGTAATTTTTCCAAATTCTCTTTACATCTAGCGTGTTAGCCATGCATCATTACACTAAATCATACCTATCACAAGCAGATATCTTACCTCCGTGTTTCACAAGCATGAGAGATCCCAGGAAAAAAACAGATGGAAATGGAGTGAGAGGAGGAAGCGAGGCGAAATGAAAACAGCCGGCAGAATTATAAAAATATGTAAATATAATATATTATGCAAAAATGTAGTTACAAACAATCAACACACTGGACATTGGAAGGAAGATAGGTGTAAGTACTGTTTCTTATGTATAATAATATAATATAGGTACTAGTGTTAAATATCAGCTACCAAATACAAAGTTACATTTGAACTAGTACTTAATCATTTAACAATTTAGATATTAAATTTATTTCATTAATGGCCAAGGCAAATAGTATTTACATTAAACAAAATATTGATACATCTTTATAGAAAAATATAAATTAATATTTCCCATTATAAGGTTACCTATTGAACATTATTATATGGTTTTCAACGGCTGGAGGAATAATAAAAACTATATAAAAAAAAACCCACAAACAATGGGAAATATCCAAGAATATGCATTTACATAGTCTGTTATTCTCTACCACCTAGCGCCAGGAGTGCTTTAACATATGGTAACGTGGTTTATACTTACTCAAATATTCTAGGAAAAATTCATGCATTGTTTGGATCCGAACTCACGCATTCCTCCACAAATTTCTTTACCTTAGTGAGTTAGACCACTGCACTAAAACTCATTGTAAAACCGGGGTTCTATTGTACTACTTATTTGTTTTATCTTTACATAAAAATATTAAGGATGGAATTAATACACTCCTGGCTTTGAGTGTGTGTAGTATGTGTGTACACTCTAATAGACTGGTGATGAACAGTTTGCCAGCAGTACAGTCCTGAGTTGAAACCTACTTACCAACACTTCAAAGAATTCTCATCAATTTCAATAAAATATAGATTCATAGCCCTTTCGCAAGAGGCGACAACGTTGTCTGTCAAAATTATTCCAAGTCGCCTCGTGTAAAAGGCCTCAACTTTTGGATGAGGTAACGCTAGTTATAAATCATTTTGAATCATGTAAAAAAACTACTTCAAGGACTTAAATCTAAATTAGTCCTTATAACATAGAGAGTTGTTAAAATGATGTCCTAAAATAAGACAAAACTTATTTTAAATAATTATACATGTTTGGTGTGAAAATAAAGGCTATACAAAACGATACATAATAACTATAATAAAATTGGACTAATAGAGAACCATAAAAAATTCTCAAAAATTAGCAACAATGCACAAATGTGATATTTTTTAACCACACATTGGAGATAAATTATGTAAAAAAAAAAAAAAAAAAAAAAAAAACAAGTAAGCTGGAAATCTTTCACACTTGTGAACAGGAAATAACGTTCATGTTAACATCTTGGGTGAATTACCAACTTGTGAGTAAAAGTTGTATCTAGGATAAGAGGAACGTACCAACTTTCAATTTCTCATACTCAACGCTTCGTAGATATAATATGTACCTCAGAATCTTCAGCTTTGTGGCTTCATTATGTTTAGCCAGTAGCGGAGAACAAATTAGCATCAGGAATACTTTGAAGGCAGTGGCGTCAAGTCGTTAGCAAGGGCCCGGGAATATATTGTCATCAGTCATCAGCATGTCGTAAAAAATGCTTTACAGTTCAGGGCGACCAAGCATAAGAAAGTAAATGACCTAGGCATCATCGCCAACTAACCTCAGGATTTTTTTTCTCAATATTTTTGTGCTCTGTAAATACTATTATTTTGAAAATACGCTACAATGCATCAGGTTATGCAGACGCATCATTTGCATCTACATCCATGGTTCCAAATTCCAAAACAATCAACTGGTCCACTAAGCGGACCCCTAACAATTTTAATAACGGGTTAATTTTTCGTCAATATGCATTACGTACAAATGCTCAAGACTTGGTGAAATTAGGCTGTGAACTAAAGAAGAAACACGCCCATATAAGTACGTATGTACTAGTATACATAAACACACTAGTACACATTGTGTTTAGCTAATTGAGGACGGCAACTATTTGGCTAATATGACAACCTGGACACTGGAAGAGTATACGTCACACCTACGTAGGTAAAGTGGGTGCCATAGTAATGCATCTATCTACACTTGAGAGCAGCAAAAGCGAATCAAACTTTTTGCTCCACCAAATATGCGATATCTTCGAAATTACTAACCTGAGAAATCATTAAGATTCATTCATAACAATGGTGAATCAGTATTTTGTGTTGCCTTCCTGAGCTTTGATCACAGCATTCATTCGATTTGGTATTGACTGGATCACAATAACCACAATTTCTTGGGGCAACCTCTCCCATTCTTTGGTGAGGGCGATCTTGATCTCTGCTACAGTCTGGGGAGCCGGTATTCTGCCTCGAACACTTCGTTTGAGTTAGTCCCACAGATTTTCAATCGGATTGAGGTCGGCACTAAGAGAGGGCTAGTCCAAAGTGTCAATATTCTCCTCACCCAAGAACTCCCAAACACAGTTAGCCGCATGTGGGCGGGCATTGTCGCACATGAGGAGGAACTGGTGGCCCATAATTTGAGAGAGAGGAACCACATGGGTCTACAGGATGTTATCAATGTATCGCTGACTGTCCAGGCCACCTCCCGCACCGCATGTGATGAAAACCAATTCAGTCTTTCTTTCAGTTGAAATCCCACCCCACACCATACAGGAACCACCGCCGAAACTGACAGTTTCTGTGATGCATTACTCAGCATACCTTTCTCCCGCTCTTCGATAGACTCTTTTCCTTCTGTCATCACCAAACAAACACACCCGGCATTCATCAGTGAAGAGAACAGAGCGCCATTGCTTGGGTGTCCAATCCACGTGTTTTATGGCGAATCTGAGTCTCCTTTCCCTGTGCTCTCTGGAGAGTTTGGGTCCAGTTGAAGTTTTTTTTGGTTAAATTCTAGCTTCTTGAAGTTCTGCAGACCCATGTGGTTCTTTTCGGTCAAATTATGGGCGACCAGTTCCTCTTCATGCACGAAAATGCCCGCCCACATGTGGCAACCTGTGTTCGGGAGTTCTTGGGTGAGGAGAATATTGACACTTTGGACTAGCCCTCTCTTAGTGCCGACCTCAATCCGATTGAAAATCTGTGGGACTAACTCAAACGAAGTGTTCGAGGCAGAATACCGGCTCCCCAGACTGTAGCAGAGATCAAGATCGCCCTCACCGAAGAATGGGAGAGGTTGCCCCAAGAAATTGTGGTTATTGTGATCCAGTCAATACCAAATCGAATGAATGCTGTGATCAAAGCTCAGGAAGGCAACACAAAATACTGATTCACCATTGTTATGAATGAATCTTAATGATTTCTCAGGTTATAACGTCTTTTGTTAAAAATAAAAAAATCAAGTTTTTCTTCTTTTTTTGACATCCTGTAGTAAAATTTAATTTTCACGGCTTCTGGTAGGTTTTTTTGAACAATCAAATTAAAAAATTGTAGAAAACAAAATTTACAACATTTTGAGATATCATACGACTTGATAGAAATAGTAATTTCGAAGATATCGCATATTTGGTGGAGGAAAAAGTTTGATTCGCTTTTGCTGCTCTCAAGTGTATAAGTACTTGTATGAGTAATTCGTACATCACTCGCGTCTCCATACGTATCTTCATTTCCCACTGATTACCTAGTGAAATGCAAGTAGTTAACCAAGTGCCTTGTATTATTTTTTGCACACGCAGTATACCAGAGCATAAACTTTTTCTGCGAAAGAAAAAAAAGCAAACTGTTGACAAATATTGGGCAGCCATTATGAAAATTCCGGTTTTATAAGATTCGAAATGACACAACCAAACATATTTTCTCATGAATTTGTAAGTAATTAAAACATCAAAAAAAAACTTTTCTTCTTCTTAAAAGAAAATGTATAACTATACTAGGTAAATTTAATATACCTACTCAAAGTCAATTACCTACGCTTAAGCGTAAACTCATAAAAGAAAGTATTTTTTTTTAATGCTACTAAACCAATTTTAAAATTATTATCCATGGCATTAAGATACTTTTAGTTTACACCACTGATAAAATTATTTAGATTGGCATTCTGAGAGCTGCTAGATTCTCCAGAAGAAGAATGCCTACTATGCAGAATGTAGACTATTCTGAGTGAGAAAAAAGAAATCTCCTTGCAATTTTATTAACACGAAGCTAATCAAAGCACCAGAAAAGTTGGTTGGTAGTTGGTGCCTCGTTGTTCAGAATAAGTGCCAAGGTTGGTGCCTTGGTAGTTGGTACAACGTTGTTCAGTTAAAAAAAAAAAAAAAAAAAAAAAAAAAAAAAAAAAAAAAACCTTCACGAGGCGGCGACATGAATATACATACATAGGTTTTATCAAAAGAGAAAAGTAAAGGATGAATATTGAATAAGTATTTAAGGAATGTATGAAAAGGAACCAAAGAAACATAGAATGACCGACATCACGGGATGGTGGAATTTAAATTGTACAGGTAACTCTGGCTTTTTTTAAATTTCAAAGTTATTTATAATTAATAATATTATTGATGTTAATATAACGGGAAATTTGCAACATTACAACACACGTAAAGTGTGGTTAATTTTGAAATATGACTGATATATAGAGACTTGCCGCCATGTTGATTATACGTAGAGTGGCGAATATATCCGCTTCAAGAGTATGAGTCATTGTTTACATTCTTAATGAGGTCTCTTTGTTCCCAAACTGATAAGACGAATTGCAACCAAGACGTGGAATATTTGCAATGGGGGGACGCCCAACTTGTGCTATCACCATCAGCAAGGAGACATATACAAGGAGACGTGAATATAATATATAATCACGACAAAGAACAAGTCTTATGAGTAAGTATCAGTACTGAGTAGGTATCTACATTGAATTCATACATTAGAAGAGAATGCTTTAGGCATTATCACTTGTCATTATCCTTGATTCAGCTCTGATAATGATTAATTAATTAATGACTTTGAAACTATCACTGAATATAATGTTCCTCGTATAATGATCCTTCATTTGAATATGAGTTCTTGTAGTTAGATATTACCCTAAAAAAAAACAGTATCTATTAACATTTTTAGAGTGAAAGTTATAGAAAAAAGCTTAATGAAGAACAAAAAAGAAACTCTAAAACTGCTCAAGAACAAGCTTCACAGAGGTAGAATTTTAGGGTAAGTTAAACTATTCCATGGGGTAGGACTCATTTTGTATGTTCCTTTAGTACATTAAAAAAAACTATTTCATTTAAAGGACAAGGGAAGAACAGACCAACAATCCACACAATAATATTAATATCATTTTTTAACATGCAAACAAGGAAAACCATAAAAAACATTGATAAACAATCTAAACTTCAACAGTATTAACATAAAACAAACATCGATATCGTACACGTGAAATAAAATAGTGCTGAGAGAAATCGGTTTAAATTCAACAGAAACCTCTCAATGTCAGACCAGTAAAATAAATCATTAAAAATTTAGGAGATAGTGTAAATTGAATGGATAAAATAATATGCTTTTCTCTTTATAAAATCGAATTCATCGAATCATAATGTAAACAATGCATTCATCATGCTTTCATTACATTACATCTTGTTCTGGTAAACTATTTATTTAAAAACTAAAATTATATACCTATTACTCAATTAACAATACAAATTATTGATGTTTAGAAGTTGCCTATGTATAATTTCATGGTCCATAAATATGTTAATTAGAATAATTATGTACTTTTCAATATTGATAGTGAAATCATAATTATATAATAAAATTGGATTCATTAGCTGCTACCTGTTTCTTTTTGGACGGACCAACAGTTTAAAGTAAGGTGAAATATTACTACCTACCAGCATGCTACATTACGATATTATGAAATGAAACTGAAGTGTATCACTTTATTCACTATTATAAATGAAACTGAAGTGTATCACTTTATTCACTATTATCTCGTATGAATAAGTTTTCAAATTTTGATAAGTGTTAGTAATAAATCTATTAATCGAATATAACCTCATATATAATCTATACTTATCAAATCCTCGCAACAGCATACGTCACATTACCTTGACTTCGGAACGACACGACACCCTCGATTAGAAAGCTGCATGGCCAACAGCGGGGACCTGACTGTATTGTTATCACCTATTAAAGTAAGAATGTACTGTTCCATTTCTAGATAAGTTATCTCACCTTCAGAGTGAGTTTCACAACATGTGGGACTGGGACTTCAGACACCTTCAGAGTGAGTTTCACAACATGTGGGACTGGGACTTCAGACACCTTCAGAGTGAGTTTCACAACATGTGGGACTGGGACTTGCAGGACATGAAAGGTTTCTGCAGCACCCAGGGGGAAGTCTCCATCACTCTCAGTAGCAGATCCTCCAAGTAATCCTTCATCTCCTTCTCTCTTCACAGCTTGCTGCTCCACTTCACTTTGCAATTCTGCTAGCATCTCTATCAGATCATCTCTGGACTTGCCTTCA
The DNA here is from genome assembly GCA_024516035.1 of Bactericera cockerelli. Taxonomy (NCBI): domain Eukaryota; kingdom Metazoa; phylum Arthropoda; class Insecta; order Hemiptera; family Triozidae; genus Bactericera; species Bactericera cockerelli. The sequence continues at coordinate 32,704,570 of CM044955.1, read as the reverse complement.
TATTTACTGAGCAACTCAGATGAAAGTCTGGATGTGCTCTGGGGGGGACTAGCTTCTTTCTCTGTTTCTCTTCCTATGATAATCCTCTCCATTGTATCCTTCCACTTGCCTTTGGTTTTCTTTTCTTTTTCACTTCTTGAACATTGTTCTTTACTTTTGATTCTTTTTTCTCTTGTTCATGCATGCTACTCAGTGTGGTTCTTGGTTTAACTTCTCTCTTGTCACTATGAGATGAATCAGAAGAACTTTTGTCACTTTCCGAGACATTGCTAGAGCTTCTAGGTTTCGGACTAGGACTAGGAGACGAGGAGCGGATGATATCTTCATCCATCCAGTGGTGTGTGTTCTCCCATAGCCTTCGCTTGAGGGTATCCCTCCCCCCTCCTGTCAGATCCGGATCAAGACCTTTCCTCGTGTGTAGCTTTTGTTCCCACTCGTCCTCACTCTTCTCCCGCTGTAGGGGGGCAGGGGCGGGTGCTGGGGTAGGAGCAGGGGGCACAGTGCGGGGAGGCTTAGCAGGGGGGACAGTTGCTTCACTGTGTTGGGATGTAGAGTTGCTGTTCTCAGATGTGGTGGTTACATTGTCAAGAGAAGTGTGAGGGGGAGTTTCAGAATGGTTGATATCAAATGACCGCACAGAACTTTTACTAGACAAGTTGTCAAAAGCAAATTCATCTTCATCACTGATAACACCAGGATCTGCATCCCCAATGATCTGCTTGGAAGGAAGATTAACACAAAGTGTGGAGGAGGACAGATTTTTGCTACTGGCTATGTTGCCATTTGACTCGAGTTTTTTGTCCTTGCGAATCATCTTGTTACCAATGGATTTAGCAAACTTTTTGAGGCCTTTCTTTTCACTGTTGATACTCATTAGACTTCCACTGATGCTAGAGGCTGCATGGGAGATGGCACCTAATGAAGACTTATGCTTTTCTTTCTTACTCAGGTTACTTAAGCTTCCAGACCTCACAGTGAAAGTGATTTTAGCTTCTATTTCACCCCTATCCTTGTTCTCTTCCTTACCAGGTTTATTCTTTAATTTGTACCACCGGTTTCTAGGTCTTTCATAGATGTCCATGTCAGCAAGTGGGATGCTTACTTGTCCTAGGAATTCATCCACTCCAAGGAAAGTATGATGCAGAGCTGTCAGGACAATCTCAGCTTTGTTTCCTTGCTTAGGAATTTCCAGCTCACACTCCTCATGCCACTCAACATTTTCTGGAGCTTTTTCTTTGACTGAAGTCTGATATTTTTCTTTGCCAAGACCAATGGTAACAAAAGCATCATTTGTTCCATTTTTTCCTTTTGATATGAGACCTTTAGCTTTTTGTACTGTCACTTGAACATGGGTAGGGCTCCACATTGTGTCTGTTTCTCATACAATAATCTGGGAACAAATAAATAAATGTTTTTTATTCTTCTACATTTTATATTTATAAACTGAGTAATAAACATGTTGGTTAATTTGACATTACTTTTTAAGTGTAAGCAATATTTCACCCCTTTCTATCATGCAAGAAGCTTAACAATTATTTCGTCTTTCACAAAATTATTAATCAAATCAAATTATAACTAACAGCTATGCTTAATAAATGAGTTCAAAAAAGAAGAAACAGTATGGTTGTCTAAGGATGATTGTGGGGGATGAATAATGCATACTAAGAAAATTGTATACTTGAATTTTGGCACGCAGGTCTGTTGTGCATTGGATATGGTAATAGGATAATTTATTCTGATGTCCATATCCAGAGATATCATCCAAAAGGTTTGACTTTTCAAGGTTTATTTCATTTTACCAACTTTTCTGTACTCTAATAGTTCTGATCTTGGAACTTCAAAAACCACTTTACTTTAATTTGACCTCTCATGGGACTTTATTCTGATGCACCTATCCAGACATTATTCTAGCCATACAGGTGTTTCACCTTTAATGTGCCCCATAGGAAGAAAACAATTAAAAATGAATTTTAGAACTTCAAATGGTGGTATTTAACTATTTAAGTTGTACAAAACATGGAACCAGGGGTAATTTCATCAGAGATATCAATTGGAACTAGTTTTCATCAGTCTATGACTTACAGTTGATGAGAAATGGATTCAAAACCTTCTCTATTATTTTAGAAACAACACCAGCTTTCTTTAAAACTCTCATGGGACTTTATTCTGATACACTTATCTAGAGAAATAAGCCATAGAGGTTTTCACCTTTAATGTGCTATCTTTCCAGATCAGCTTTAATGTGCTATCTTTCCAGATCAGCTTTAATGTGCTATCTTGCCAGATCAGCTTTAATGTGCTATCTTTCCAGATCAGCTTTAATGTGCTATCTTGCCAGATCTGGTTCTCCTTCAAGGTTAACTTCAGAATCTTAAATTGGATCAACCTGAACTTATGGCATATTCAGATTCTTAATAAAAATTTGCTGAATAAGCAAATAAATACAATTTAAAAATCCCATTTTCACTTTGATTTTTTTTATGATTGTCATTACAATCATTACAGTCATAAAAACTAATTTTTAATCCTAATTAAAATATGAGAGGTATATAAAATCTATTTACATTAATTCATAACTAATGCAGCTCTGAAATGGCTGTGATAAATGACTCTTAAATTTGTCCCAGAGTCTTATTTGGGAATGTATGAGGGCTGTTCAATAAGTTGGTACTTCAATAAGTTCAATAAGGCTGAAAACAATTGATACAGCTCTGATAACAATAAACTTGTAAAGAACTTGTCAAGTATGATTGATAATAAGTTCATGGGTAAATTTTGATTTAATTTGGTGCATTAGTTTTGATTTGGTGGTCTTTTAAATAAGATGAGATTTGTGTGGTTTTGAAAAATGGAAAAACTTGAGTTTCATGCTGTAATTCTATTTGAAGGGTTTAAAATGAAAACATATTATATCTGAGCTGGATTATGTTCATGGTGAATCTTCTCCTTCGTTTGTAACAGTGTATAATTGGTTTAATAAGTTTAAACTTGGCTGTACATTGACCAATGATGAGCCTTGTCCGGGACGCCCTGTTGAGGTGGCTAGCAAGGAAATGATTGACAAAATCCACAATATAGTGTTGAATGACTGGTGGGTAAAAGTGTGTGAAATAGTTGAGGGTACAGGTGTTTCAAAGGGCACAGTGTTTTCAAATTTACATGAAAAGTTAGATGTGGATTTTTTTTGGGAAGATGGGTGCTGCATTTGTTGACAACTGAGAACAAATACAATAAAGTGTTCAATTCAAAAGTTGGTTTAGGGCTGTTCTAACAAAATCTTGATGAGTTTCTCTGTCGGTACATCACTGAAGACAAAAAATGGATACAATGATACATGCCAGAAACAAAAGAACAATCAAAAGAATGGATTGTAAATTGAGATTTAGTGCCAAAGAAGGCAAAGACAGTGAAATTAGCTGGGAAGGTCATGGCCACTGTGTTTTAGGATTCAGATGGAATAATCTTTGTTGACTACTTGCAAAACGGCCAAACAATTACAGGAGCATAGTATGCATCATTACTTGACTGCTTGAAGAATGAAATCAAAGCGAAATGCTCTCACTTGGCCAGAAAGAGAGTCCTGCTCCATCAAGAAAATGCATTCACATTCACACACGTGTGCTGTTCACACATGTGCTGTTGCAGTGGGTTAAATTGAGTCTCTAAGATTCAAACTGTTGGAACATCCTGCCTATTCACCAGATTTAGCCCCCTGTGATTACTTCCTTTTTTCAAATTTGAAGAAATGGCTGGCTGGAAATTCTTTTGCGTCAATTGAGGAGGTCATTGCCCAAACAAATGCCTATTTTGAGGAGCTTCAGCCATCTTACTTTGAGGATGGTCTAAAGAAGTTGGAGAAATGCTGGGAGAAGTGTATCTCTCTCAAAGGAGACTATGATGAGAAACAGACCCAATCAACCCCAGGTAACTTGCATTTTTAATGTTATTCTAAGTACTTATTATTTTTTTTGGGGATATCAGAACAATTTTTATTAATATTTAACACACTCATTCGTCATAAATTAAAAAAAAAAATATATACATAAAAATGAGGCATTCCCGCTCCGTCTTCATAGGTTTTTTTTTTTTCTAAGTACTTATTGATGTACACCCTCATAGGTGCACAATAAAAAGAGAAAAAAAATATATATTAATAATAGTATTATTTACAATGTTGATGGGTAGTAAATATATATTTGAAGGTGATAATAATAACAACAGATAATGATAATAATAATAAATTTTAAAGTTAGGTACTTAATCCACGGATTAAACATAAATCAATATGGTGGTCTTGGGCATTAGAGATTCACCACAGTGTTTAACTCTTTGACTGCCAGAGCTAATCTTGACATGTTTCCTACCCAGCCAAGCAAAATACGTGTACAATGTACACTTCTCCACCTCCAAATGTAATCTAGTCTGACACAACTCGAGTTGTGCCGTGGCCCTAGAGGTGTGTGTTTTGTAAATTTGCTTAATCACAGGCCATGGCACAACTAATGGTATTTGACAAAATAGATTTAAAAACAGTTCTGGAATCCTCAAGACACAGGCTTTCTGGATATACTAAAAAGAAATCTGTAGTGACACAACTCTAGTTGCGACATTGACCTAAAGATTGTATTTTCAGCACAACTTGAGTTGTGCCATGGCCATGGCTGGGGGGGAAAGTGTACTGGCACAACTTGAGTTGTGCCATGGCTGGGTGGGAAAGTGTACTGGCACAACTTGAGTTGTGCCATGGCAGTCAAAGAGTTAATGTACCTCTATTTGATAAAAAAAAATTATTAAGTATTGCTGACTCACTTGTGAACCTGATTTTGCCCATTATTTTTTCATACCTTAATTTTTGTGGAACTGAAGGTATATTATAAACATTTTGATAGGTAAATTACATGTTAATAAAAAATGAAGGTAGTGACTCAACTCGTAACACTGAGGGGAAACACTGTACCTATACAATAATGGAAAAGTTCAAAATGAGTACCTTGGTATAGGTACTCTCTGAGAATGGAAGACCTTGTACACTATACTCTATAGGAGTATCTCTATTGAATACCTATGAAATCAGAAAAATACCTATATTATGTTATGGAGGAAGGAGGACAGAATCAAAAAAACCAATATAGACCTAATATTTTAATGATGAATTGAATTTCAGTAATAAACAATTTCTTAATGTACGAATAAAACACAAATAAATGGTTTTTTTTATCAACTTACAGTTTATTTTTTTGTGGAGAACTGGAATTTAGATCAGGTAACTGTAAAAATTTACACTCATATTAATACGACAAGATAGGTACAGTCGTCATTGTAACACTTTTGAATTGCTAAACATTCACTTTTGGTGCATTTTTCACTCAAACAACTATTAAATTAATACTTTTCATTACTTAATTCTGGCAAATTCGAGTTTGGTTTTAGTTTCTTATCTTTCAGTGATAATTCTGATTCTGATAAAGAATAATTAACTGATATAAAATCATAAAATATTCATGGAATGTAATGTGATGAGTGTATTTTTTTAAATGATGATTACTTGTGTGAGAAGTTAGCCATTAGCAAATGTTCAAAGTCATGGAGGTTGTAGCTGGAGTGTGGAGTGTAAAATATAGAAAAGTGAGACATAGAAATTTTAAACCTCCGCCAAATCAAAAAGTTAAAAGAGGCTAACATCCTGGAATACGGTACGATTACAAAACCAAGAACATTATTTGCCAAATATGGACACCATAGTCGTATTTTTCTTTCTAACCAAAAAAAATTTCCTGGTTAAGTTTCTTCCAAATATTTCCATTTTATTCCAAGGTCATTCGTAAAAGAAAAATGAGTTTGGTTACTTTTAAAGATAAACAATGGACTTAACCTATAAAAGAACTGGAAGCAAGAATTTTCTACTTCCACTTTGGTTAACTTTGGAAGTGGAAATTTTTCCTCTTCCAAAAGAAAAATGACTTGCTTCCAGTTTGGTTCGTTTTATTCCCGTTTGGTTGGTTAACTTTGGTTAGAAAGAAAAATACGGCTCAAATTTCTTTGAATACACCTTGAGTTCACTTGGAATACACTTGGCAATCAATTATATTAAAGGGCGGACCCCAATTCCTCCGATTTCATACCAATTGATCCGATGTTGAAATAGGAAATCCTAAAGGTACCTATACGCTAATTCCTCCTCTAAAAAATTATAAGAACACTCTTTTCATTTTTTATTAAAAATTCTTGTTTTTATTTTATTCATAAGTGAAAATGAAATTATTGTCTATTGGAATTTGATGCGTAAGTGAATTTTTTGTTAGAGGAATTTTGTAGTTAGATAGGGTTAGGTAATGTTAACAAGGTGAGATTGCACGATAGATCACTGACTTCAGTTTGTCGGGTAGGATGGTTGGGTGAGGGGCTTAGGTTAGGTTAAGCCGGGTCGTGCAGCGACAGCGACCCGGTCTAACCCTGCGCTAATTGCAACCTAACCTAATTAAGCCCCTCATCCAAGCTATCCTTGCCGGCTAACGAAACACAACATTTAGTCTGACAACCGTTTGTCTGACAAGGAGTCTCCTCAAATAAAATAAATTTATCTATGAAGAGAGAAGGAATTCACATGAAAAAGTTTATCTACCTGACCACAGTAATCGGAGGAATTGACCATACACTCCTCGTGTACCCAAAATCAACCGAGAAGGAATTAGAGTCCGGAGCAATTAGATAGTCATTAAATCGCAGGAATGCACATACGTCCATATTAAATTTTCACTATAGCTGTATTTTGTGATTTTTTTAAATACTATATCAATTGTAACTCCTTAACCATTTCTTTTCAAATTTTATTGAATGAGAGAATACCCATGATTTTTAATTGGAATGCTGACCAACGACAGACACAACTTTTTTTAATATTTCAATGTCTATGATAACAACCACTGTATTTTAATATCCTCGGGATCTTGTAAATGAAGCTAGCCACTCTTTCTCAAAATTCTAGATTTTCTAGTCATTTTTGTATAAAAAATAATAATTATATTCATTATAATTATCTAATGTCTAATCAGGACTTTCCAGTAAGTTTATAATAAAAGTAGGTAGTAATAAAAGTAATAAAACAAATTAGGTAATGTGTATAAGAAAGAGCATTATGTAAAAAGGACGAGATTCTCATTTTTGTATAGCACATTGCATAATAAATACTACTTCCGGGAGTTGTATGGTAATAAAAAAAACAACAGAAATGCAAAAACAAAAACAAATCAGTGTGATGTAGGTACTGTGTTGTAATGTTAGGTAGTCCCTAGTGCACAAATTGGAATAGTTCTCTAGTTACATTTTTATAACATAATTCTATAAAAAAAATGAACATTTATTTTTGAATCCGTGTACTTTCCCACGTAACACAGCTAATACGTCATATGAAACTTATCACTAGTAGTAGGTGTCTCTACTGTCACTAGCAGTGTTCAATCTTAACTGGTGCAGTGGTGCCTTATCATTAATCATTACCACTTACCTATCAGGTAATTCAGTATCACACATCAGTGCTGTTAGTTGGTTTTGATTACTTCACCAGGAACTCTACCATTTGTAGATTATCAAAGTGTTGAATTTCAGAACAATATATTTCTCTTATTCACCAGTGACCATTATAAGAACCTCCTTAAATTTTAACTCAACTCTCTTGCAGTTTGTTCAGGCACTTCTAGCTTGTAGCATTCATACAAAAGATAACAAACAGTCCTTACTTCCAGATAGTTGATGAAGATGACTGATGCTGAATGATCACTATAGGTAGGTACCTACCTAGATCCTAATTCTATTGTTTCTTGACCATCAGTTGTTGATGGTGCATGATTATTTAAGCAACCATATTAGTATGGTGTTTTTGTAGGTACCCAAGCACTCCCATGATAGAAATTGTTTTATTGTTTTGAAAGTGTTTTTAAGGTGAAAGGATATTACATTACAGAATGATTTGAATGCTAAATCATAAAACAATCTACTACTTCTTGATTCATCTCAATAAAATATATAGTGCTTAATATCCCTTTCAACTGCTAGCCCTTGTTCCAAAAAGGACTCTCACCCAAATCTCTCTTACAACCTTAACGCAATTCACTCTGATTTGTTATTTTGTTCAAATTAACCAAAGGGTAATTTTGGGTGAGTAAGAGTGCTTTCTGGAATGAAGGCCCTCATTATCAAGAATAGTTTTACCCTGTATAATCTGAATACTTATTAACCAAGTAACCATCTTTGTTTCAAGGAAGTTCTTAACTGATTATCATCCTCTGATACATCTTATATTGCATTCCATACCTACACAACATTTTAAATTAAAATTAGGTGTTATTACTATGTCAATACAACTTTGCTTCAACTCTATTCAGGGAGATACTGAAAAATTGTTTATCCCCTCTATGAAACTCAAACTGAATGTCAGTCCACTATTAAGTCATTACAGCACTCCCAAATTGGACCATGTAGGTATTGAGTTCATTTTGTAAATAATGTTTGATTCATTTCTTAAATAAATTATCAGTTCTATTGGTAATTGCCTTAAACATAACAGTAAACACTATTTAACTCATCTGTAAAATTTATAGATGTATAGGAAACTTGTTTACCTTGGTGACCTTGTCTCATGACCAGAGCTCAAGAACTGGTTCGGTCATGGCTGGCTCAGTGACCTATTGTTGTGACTGACCTATCCTGGATGTTTGTATCTTAGAATTTTTTTCTTTTATTATTGAATATTGGTATGGTTTATGATCAACTTATTTTTCTTCTCAATAAATATTCTTTTCAGTAAAGAAACTATCTACCTAATTTAAGCAAAAAGGCCAAAGCAAAAATAGAACAGGATTAACTTTAACCCTACAAGTCCAAAAACTATTTTTATAGTTTTTCTATTTTTCTATGCACATGTCAAGTCCTGGCATTACATATTTGTAACAGTGAACTTTCTGTGGCCATAGGTAAAAATTATGAATCACTAAAAAACATGTTATATGATGAGTACTAATATATTGTTTTTAATATTAAAAAGAAATCTGCTGACATGTGTTTTGTGTTACATATATGTAACACCAGTACTTGAAGGGTTAAGATATCCCAGACTGTCCCTCAATTTGAGCAATAGTTTGCTGTGATTTCTAGAAACTTTGAGTTAAGGTCTGGCCTATGTTATCCTTGTTTAATAGTTTGGCCCTAATAGTCAAACCAAGCTTTAAGTTACTGTTCAATCCACTTCAATGAAGCCATTTTTCAGTTCTGTTCTGTACTGGAAGAAATTGTACATTAATATGAAATAACATATTAATGTACAATTGTAGATACTATCCTTAAATGAAGGATGAGCAAATTTTCAAAGTATCCAATCATAATACTCACTTTTTATACAGCCATAACCTTCAACTTTAATGATTCTTTAAGTCTCATTAATTCTGTCTGGGATTAAAATTGAAAAATACATACCTATACACTTGATCAACAGAACCTTATTCACTCCATAGATAGTTACTAGGTGATGTCCATGACTGGACCATTTTCAAGAATTTCAAGTTCTTGTAAATAAATCTAGGTACCCTCATAATATTGTAAAATTTATTCATCTACATAACTAATTCATTTTAAACATATTTAACTAAACAGGAAGAAATAAATGTAGATCCTGAGCTGAAAGTTAATTATTTAACAAATTTTTGCTGGGCAGTTGCAAATAGGTGCATTTTTTTAATCTAAATATTGTTAATCTTGCTTCTAAGGTGTCTTTCATCTGAGGAAATAATAACATTTATTTATTATCATATTACTCTAACACTTGGCACAATTCAAATATCATATCTACCTACAAAATTATTCTTTTGACCTTGTACTCATTAAAAGCTTTTGTGGTCCTGACCTTTGTAGTAAGAATTCCTGATAAATTCCTCTTCCTTATTTATCAATACAGTACCTTGCAGGGTTATTTTAATACAAATGATGAGGCTGATATTAATGTAATCTGTTAAGTTGATGTGAACAATTTGTAAAGGGTCTGCCGGTCATACTTTGGCATATATATTATTATTTTTTTTTTTTTTTTTTTTTTTTTTTTTTTTTTTTTTTTTTTTTTAAGGAAGGGCGGGGAAAAATCTTTTAAAGACACCCAGGTCTTAGCCTGGGGTGTGGGATTTCCACCCACTAAAAACCCACCTTTCCTGATAGCATACTGCACCTGGAACCGAAATATTTTCATTACTTCAAGTGCAGTGCTAATAGGGCCTACTGCTCCCGTTGTAGGGCCCTCCCATCTCTCTCTTTTATACGTATGATATCTCTCACCATCTTTTCAACATATTCCCACTTCTCTCGACTCTCTAGCATTTCCTCAATCACACACTCTTGACTCACTACTTTTCCTAGTTTTGAAGAACACTCATCTCTCATTTGCTTAAATCTTTCACATATAAAAAAGGTATGGGCTGGATCATCCTTAATTGCTACACAGTATCTACATTTTTCAGTTCTAACTTTTCCCATTCTCTTAAGGTATGACTGAAAATTTCCATGTCCAGTAAGGAACTGACTCAAATAATATGTTAGACTTCCATTTTTTCTCTCAATCCAAGCTCTCACATCCTTAATCAGTCTCTTGGTCCACTGTCCCTTACTACGCTCGCTCTCCCACTTTCTCATCCACTTTTCTCTCAACTCCACTCTCACTTCCTCTTCTCTCTCTTTTCTCTCATTTTCGTCAGTGATTTTCTGTAGCTCGTACATTTCTACCCTCTCCTGCACCATTAGCTCGACTGGTAAGCTGCCTGATATGATTTGTAATGCAGGAGTTGAGGCAGTCCTGTACGATCTACACAGCCTCAGCATGACCTTTCTCTGCACCTTCTCGAGCTCAGTCACATACTTCTGCCACCTTGTGATCCCTCCCCAGACTGGTGCCCCGTAAAGTAATACAGAGTATACTACGGAGGCCAGTATCTCTCTTTTGTCATTATCAGGTCCACTGATATTTGGCATCAACCTTGCCAAATTTCCTGCCGTTTTTCCTGCTTTTTCCACTGTCTTCTTTACGTGCTCGGCCATTTTTAGATTTTGCTGAAAGTAAACACCCAAGTATTTCGCCGACTTTTTAGACACTATATCTACATCTTGTACTCTCACACTTATCTCTCTACACACTCTTTTGGCAACCAGTAAAACCACCTCTGTCTTATGTGGTGCTATCTTTAGCCTGTGCTGCTCTAGCCAATTTACTATATTTTGCATTACCTCATTTATCTCTGCCTCTAATCCCTCCCTATTTTTACCCTTCGTAATGACCACCAGGTCGTCCGCGTAGGCGACTAACGTAGTGTTGGGTGGTACACTCATACTCAGTACTGGATTATAGTAAATATTCCAGAGAAGTCCTCCTAGCACGGATCCTTGCGGGACCCCGCAGGAGAGGTCCATCACCTCCTTCTCTACCATTAGCTCCCTATGCTCTAAATAGCTGCACATTATGTTTATTAGGTATCCTGGAAGGTCGCGCTCTTTTAATTCCTGTATAATACCTTTCCAGGGCACGGTATTGAAAGCATTTTTTATGTCCACTAGCACCATCGCACATAGCTCACCCTTTCTCTTTGCTTCCTCCCCAAAACTTAACACTCTTTTCATCGCGTCCACTGTCGATCTTCCTTCCCTAAAACCGTATTGACTCTCTGATAGATTTCCTTTTCTCTCAATCTCCTCTATAATTCTCACTTTTAACAATTTCTCCATAACTTTACCTAGCACACTCAAGAGACATATTGGTCTATATGCCATCCTTTCACTCCCTACCTTTTTCCTTTTCTCAATTAAAACCAATTTTCCCTTTTTCCAACATTCAGGGAATTTCCCCGCCAACAACACCCGATTACATAAATCCAGACATACATTAGGGGCCATTTCAAAAAATATTTTAACAACCTCCGCGTTGAGACCATCGGGGCCGGGGGCCTTTTTATTTTTTAAACTACTGAAAGCCTTGGCCGCCTCATCCATACTGAACAATGGTATCTCACACTCCTCTACTTCCAATCTATCCCATTCAACTTTCTCATTTTCAGGAAATAATTCCTTCGCGATTTCATTTTTTTCGTCCTGATTTAGTTTCACTGTCGGTAATAAATTAAACTTTTTACATACTATCTTGTAGCCTTTGCCCCACACATCCCTATTTAAGTCTCTACATAATTCGGCCCACTTGTTGTGTTTTGAATTATTTATTTCTTTTCTCAATTCGTTTTTCCTCCTAAAATATAGGTCCCGCTGCTCTCTTTTCTGGTCCTCTGTAAGATCTCTCCTTCTATTTGCTTTTACCATTTTTCTCTTCTCTCTATGACACTCTTTCCTCTTTTCTGCTATCAGTTCATTCCACCAGTAAACCCCCTTTTTAGATCTTTTTTTACCACACTTAAAAATTTCCTCACACGCCTCCTGTAGTCTCTGTATACACTCCTCCGGCTCTATTTTTTCCTCCCTAAATTTTTCCTTAATTTTATCTTTAAATTCGTTTTTCTTACTCTCTTTATACCTCCATGTTACCTCCTCCTGTGTAATGTTCTCGCCCCCCCTTGTATCTGTGCACTGCTCTACTAACTCAAATAAAATATAATTATGATCACTAAGATTTTCTTCCTCAGAGACTCTCCAGTTTTTTATTTTTGTCACTAAGCTCAGCGAGCATATCGTCACGTCCAGTATAGAGCTACTGCGGCCTCTGACAAAAGTGGGTAAGCATCCTATATTCGCAACTTCCATGCCCATTTCCGTTATCCACTCCGATAATATCGAACCCCTATCATCTTCTACGCTAGAATTCCATGTAAAAGATTTAGCATTTACATCTCCTCCTATAATGATTTGACTGTACTTAGATAAGGAAACCTGGCTTTTTATACTGTCCCAGTAACGAATAAAAGTTTGAATTGTTACGTTTGGCGAGATGTAAACACTAAAAATCTGTATATTATTAATTGCCACCCATATAAATCCATTTCCATTTCCACTGTCTTCCACTCTCAAGTTTGTATCTATCACTTTGATAGCTGAATCACCTTTTTTGTCCTTATACCACCCAACCTGTTCTATATATCTTTTGTTAGGTTCACTCAGTAATACTATGCTAGTGGTCTTATCCATCACATTTTTCTCTAAAAGACTGTGTGCCGCAGGGGACCTATTTAAATTACATTGAAGGATCTTTATCATATGAATTAATTTCAAGTCTGCTCAGTTCCTCTTGTCTGCTCTTCCACCTCCATACCATTTTCATCTGTCTCTCTTTCCTCTCGTTCGTTTCCCGCCGTACTGACTCCTACTTTATCATTGAATTCATAGATTTTTCCTCTATACTCTGGGCATCGTGTAGAATCACTCCTGTGACCTTCCCTGTCACAAGTAGTGCAATAACTTGTGTCAACGCAATCCCTAATCAAATGACCTGGTTTCGCACAATTCAAACACCTTTTTTCTCTTCTTTGCTCCTTGCAAATATCAGAATGATGGCCCATCTGCAGACAATTGTAACATCTAATAACGTCAACTTTGGCTTTAACTCGACATCTCGTCCAACCTACTTTAATATCGCCAGCTTGTATCAGAGCCTCCGCTGCTGGGGCGGGCATGTACACCGTAGCGATCTGTGTTCCTGATCTCGCGAGCCGCAGGTGTTTCACTTGCGTCTCGTATTCCTTTGTCTCTTTTCTAATATACTCTTCCACATCTTTCCCATTTACTGACGCATCTATATCTAGAACTAACAGAGGAATGTTCCGCCTTCTTCCAGTTACCCGAGTTTCAACTCCTGTCACCTTAGCAGCTATTTCTTTATGTAAAGCTTCGGCTTTACCTTCTTCTGTCACAATGATTATCCTTTTGTCTCTTGTTGATTTCACACTCTTTACCTCAATACCCATCACAGCCGGGTCCACAACAGCCCTAATATTTCTTAATGTATCCGCATAGGTACTTACATCTGTTTTAATTAAAACAGCTTCTTCTTTCCTATCCCGTCTGTCTCTGGAGGGATCTCGTACTCCAGCGAACCCTGTAGGTACATAGAACTCCACTTCAATATCTACCTCCTTTATAAACAACACCTCTAAATTTTTCCTAACTAAATCTCTCTGCTCCGCTTTACTTACCGCTGTCACTAAATGTGTACTCCCCTTGCTTTTAAGTTGGCTTATAATTTTGCCTACTGCCTCTTTCAGTGGCTTGTTTTCTTTCACCTCTACGAAGTTAATTCTCCTGTTGAATGTTCCTTTACTTGTTTTAATAGTACTCTCAATAAAAACTATCCTACCATCTTCTCCGTCAGTATTTTCATTTAAGAGTTCTCCAACCTCTGGGTACCTATTTATTACATTTTTTTTAAGCAAAGAATTTTCATTAAAAGTTTCTAAAAAGAAACTTTTAATGAAAATTCTTTGCTTAAAAATTTTATTGGTCTCTAGAGGCTTCTTGGCTGTTATCCATAATTAATATTAGGCTTTGATTAAATTAGTGTGTCAGTAGATCACCGCACCCTTAGTTTCATATATTAGTTTGTTCTGAGATCTAGGAAAAGCACCGAGTCGGTAGTCCCGTGTGAGACCATCACCTTTGACGCTACGGTCCGTAGTAGATAGATCCTGCAATAGTACAACTGATTAACTGAACAAACTACAAGTGAACAACCGGAAAAGGAAGAAGAAATTCATCGCGTTTCTGGTTCAACTCTTACTTCCTCGTCGGTCTTCTCGAATAAATCTTAACATTAAATAGTTGCAATTCCAAAATAACCTGGCGAATTTTCGTATGCACAAAAAAATAAAATTTAAGAAATATTATTCGGTATGGTAGAATGTATATCAGATATCTCTTTAGTATGTAATAGGGTTGATATGGCCATGACATTCACCTTGTGAGTGTGTCAGTGAGTTCCCTGTGTTTGCTAAATTAAAAAAAACTCCATATCATAAGTATGTATGAGCACCTGTCTTCTGAATAATTAACAAACAGAGCAGCAGTAGAGTTTTTATTAAATTTTAATCGATGTTCATAGAAATGTTTTCGAGCCTGAAGTATACCTGACCTACTTAACATCACAATCGACACGATAACAATTATTAACACAAATTACTGGTCACTGACCGGTTTCGAATTCCGCTTTTTTTATTGGGCTTTGGTACTTTGTCTAAACAGTTATATTTTAAGAATATTAGAAATTTATTTCAAGAAGTACAAACTGATGGTAGTACAACTAGCCTATCTATCATGACATTGGTGGTCGAGTGGTCAAGGCCCTTTCCTAGCAATGTAGAGGTAGCTGAGGTAGTGGGTTTGAATCCCACCCAATGCATGAATCCTCATTTACTTGAAACTTTGGCCACATAATAATGGCAGAAAAACAACCGCTTGAATAATGGGAGTCTTTAGTCCTAATCAGGGAGCATAAAGAACGGTCTAATTAGGTAAGCATTATTATCTGGTGTGTGTGACCGAGTCATGGACGTTCATGCCTTCCATTAGATCGTGCAACCTAGGCCCGAATTAATGAACTTCGCTAAAAAGAGAAGTTCGGCCACAACTGAGTCCCAAAAGTCGTCTACGGCCGCGCCCTTAGATAATGATTGATGTAAGAATGTACTGAAATAGCTATTATACAAAAACGAAAGCTACACAAGAAGGGCTATTAAAGTTATTTTAGATTATCTTTTATTACCTATCATACAAGTCCATCAATTTACTGATACTCATGGTTAAAAGCTGTTTTTTATGTTATTCTAGTAAATGTGTCTATTGATCTGCTTGTTCAATATGAATTTCTTTATTTGTAGAGTGCTGGGAAACCTTGAGTTGACCGGGTTTTTCTCGATCTGTATTTAGGTGAAGGAAGCTTAACCGGTGACCAGATACTAGATATGTGCTTTGGCATGCGGGGCTACACTGCATTGCTCATGACCTTTGCAATGATCGTAATCGCCATTGTCCACCAGTAAACACCAGTGGCGTATAATAGAGTAATAACCAGTGGTAGATGCGTTATAGACTTATTTTGTCATTTTGTGTCATTTTCGATTTTGTATTCCAAGTACCTTCAAGCTCTTTGTGAGCTTCAAGTTTATTAGTCATAAGTTCATCTTAAATAGTATCATATTCTTATTGGTTTAAGCAATTAAGCTACAAAGTTTCATTTCAAAGCTGAAAATTTGATAAGAGGTTAAAGGTAGTTTTTGATAAATGTATACCTTTAGATTTGTTTAATTTTTGTTTTTTTTGAGATTTTTTGTTTAGATTTAGATCAATTTACTAACTGTATGGCAAACAAATAATTTTTGTTGTAGATAAGAATGATCTTACCAACCCCAGAGAGAAATTTCAGTCTCCTCATTATTGGTATTTTGAAGTCACTTATTTTCAATCAAATTATCAGTGCGTTTGCTTTTGTCAGAATAGATTTGAAAACGCACAAAAGAAGTTTGCTGGAATCGGGTATAGAGAGTAAAACAAAGCATGCACGAAACACTTAGAACGTGAAACAATGATACTGAATTTTCACAACTCTATTCTCTATACTTCTATAGTTTTATTCTCTTACATTTTTCGATATCTGGAAACCATTTTACGTTTTTTATAAACCCGCCACGAGTTAACGCCCCAGCTGCAGTCAGGCAGACTGTGCTTTTCTGAGTTTCCCTACTATATCTATTCATCTGGTTATAGAAATAGAACCAGCCTGTATCAGTTCCTTTGACTTGATGTCGATGTAGATTACCCACTAGGGTATTCTGTTCAATGAAACTTATGACTTTGAAGAGTTCCAATAAACGAGAATCAACTTTGAATGACAACATGAAGGCTTTTATAGTTCTGACATTTTAATTACTACATGAAGGCTAACAGAATCATTTTATTTGGGATCTCATTAACTATCTTCCCACGAAGCAAAGACGTTGACTTGCTGCAGTCAGGGTTGTGTACCAGTCGGTTTGGTAGTGAAAATTATCTCAAAGTCATCAGGATTTGATTATAATCATCAAAAATCCCGTTCTGTAGGAGGATTTACTGAAGACTTCTCTCTACCTGAAATACCCACATCCCACATATTATTCCAACTCTTTCACGAAAGACATTTCCTCTGACGTTTAAAATTGGCACATACTCTAAACTTGTTCTACTAATCTCATTTGTAAAAGAGGTTTTGTACCACGGGGCTAGTAAATGACACTTGCCTCAACCTTGCCCGTTTTATTATCAACAATTAACAGTCCTTATCTTCAATTATCCGCAGGACAGGACAGTGCATGGCATATTAATGAATCTGAACTCTCGTGGAATTGAGCACTATCAGGAAAGACGTGAATGTTTACAGTATTCTACGTAAGTAGGTACATCAGTTATACATATGTAAAGCTATATACGAGTACATAATATCATCTTCTTCAGTGTATAAAATAAAAATAGGAATACTTCCGTTATTCTAAATATATTCGAGAGTTAAAATTTGAATCCCATGGCGAGATTCGAACTAAGAGTTCAACAGTTCTGAACGGACCTAGAGTTCCCTTAGGCGTTGTAATTTGTAATAATAAAGAAATTATTTTTTAATGTGAAGTTACAACTTACAACACTAGTATGTATTGTATATTCATTCTTGTTAAAGGGATATTGTATATTCATTTTCTATTTTTACAAGCATTTTGGTATTCTACATATGTGGATAAGGGTCTAGATTTTAACATATTGATGGTGGACTATGTACTTTTGTGATGGAGGTAGGCTAATATATTTTTCACTGATTTCACAGAATTTTTTTGCTAGATTTTGTAATATAAGCGATCTCGCGCATTGATCCGTGACCTGTGGATCTGTGGATCGGATCCCACCCAATGCTTGGCTTTTTCATCATTTATTTGAGTATGTGACCACATAATAAAAAAAAAGACTGAGGGTTATGTGGAAAAAAATGCTTTGAGTATTAACCTCGCCTGGTGGTTTGTACCTTCCACGAAAGAGTATTAATATTACTATTATATGTTTATCTAACTGACGTTTCAAGAAAAAGATTGTAATGAACTACTTGCATTTAAGAAAATGATACCAGTCACATGAATTTTCATCATCTGCCTTCGGTTAAATGGACCAAAACAAAACAAAATATTAGTATTAATAAATATATTAATTTTAAAAATAGAATAAAATTACTGACCTTAACTTTTTTTCTTGTTTGACGTACTTAATTTCATCTAATGAACATAAATGTATATCATCAAATCATAAGTGTGTAAGCTCTACAAGCAATTAAGTCAAAATTGCAGGAGGTGCGCATTATGAGCGTGGTGCACAACTGCACACCGTGATTATTATTATTATTATTATTTTTTTTAGTGAAACATTAGTGGTAATTTGGCTAATTCATGTTTTTGTAATTACAAATCACGAATGATTTGTGTTTTTTGATTAATAGACCATGCAAATGAGACATTTTACCGATAATTACTACAGCAATGGAAACTTTTTTAACCCCTTCTAGATGTCCCTAAGGTCTTTTGCGACAGATTCTGGCCGTTGCGTTTCTTGATTTTTATACCCAAAAACTACAAATTTTATATTTTTTTTTTTTTTTGGCGATTTTCGCTTATTAGGTATAAACGAAACACAATATTAAAATTGCGCCTCGAATGACATCACTCGGAAAGCATCACTGTTGTTTTGTCTTACATTCACGCCAAAGTTCGCCAGGTGGCAGTCGAAGAATATTCGGGAGACATCGCTCTTGTTTTGTCTAATCTGCTTAGTCTAAAAAATAAAATGAGCGATTATAGTTAATTTGTCATCTGAAAACATGGACATTGTCATTATTTGCGAATCATTGTTTATAGTTATGTTTATTACAGTGTAAGTAGTTCTTTTCAAGGTTAAAATTTTCAATAGTTTTCGTGGATTCTACGAGCATTAATTTGTTCTCATTTGATGTACCAAGTAACGAAGCTTGGTAGCTTTGAGACCGGTGGTTCCAGTCCCAAGCATGGCGACATTTTCTCTTCCTCATTGCTAAAATCTTTTATCCCGTTAGTTCAATTGATTACAAAATTTTAAAAGCAGAGATACAAAATACCTTAGTCAATAATAACGCTCTTTTAATAGGAAAAATATTCCATAAAAAAAAAATATTTCCATTCCATAAAAAAAAAAAATGCTTAAGGATTCTTAGCACTTCTACTTCACTTCTAGAAGATACATTTATTTATTGATGTTTTCAAATGTATAAATTTCTCACCAATCAATATTTCTTACCCATTTACTGAGAAGTATTAATAATCTTCTTACTTTATGACTTAGCGGGGCATAGAGTCAAGATAAAAATAATGATACAATACCTAGCTTCCATGAGGAAGGAGGTTTCACCCTCCACTGATTGGAAACAGCATTAGCTATCCACCACTAGCTTCACCAAATCTCGTTCGGACAAGCACAATGTCCTCCTTCTTTACTAGACCACTTCGATGGCAACAATTTCTTTTAGAAAACAACCATGATTCGAACTCACGACCACTTGAACTCATAGAATTAGATACAACCACTACACTTGTGGAGTTGGCAACATGTTAATTTCATTTCGTATCATTTCATGGGATATGGTCGATATGGATAATATTATGGGTAAAAAATATTCTTTCTGTTTCATAGATGAGTCGTTGCATGGTATTTTATTATTATTATTTAAACATTTTATGAATCATTTTCTTAACGTCTCTTTCATTTCAAGGTCAATTCAGTTAATTACAATATGTTTTCATTCGTTGTGCCTCTTAATAAATATAAAGGCTTCTTAGTTCTTAGAAGACAGTTGTTAGCACTTATGTTCTTAATCACTCTCATTTATACAAATTGTGACACTATTGTCAAGTTTTCAACTGTACTGCTAATGTGAATTACGGCTGACTTGATGATCAGTATTGCAAAGAATGGCTAAATAATGGACCGAAAATTATGTTGCAAAAATTATGCCATAATAATTGCTATATTGCGAAGTGTGCATCAGAGCGGTAGTGCGAATATGCGTTCGGAAAGCGTGAAATTGGCTGTAGTTTAAATCAATAAAAGTGCTGGCTCATTACTATCCAGGGTAACCACAGTTTAGCAAATAATAGCTCAATCTGAGGCGATAAATCCAAGACAACATCGGCAACTATCAATACCTTAAGCATCGAATGTTTATCTATAGTTTTTCATTTTCAGTGTCTTAGCTTTTGCATAAATTCAGTGGTGTTTAAAATCTCTAAACCTAAACAATGATTGAATTATTTAAAATTATTTAAAAATCACACAGTCGTCACTTTAAGGCTCATCCAGACTGATTTTGTCTTTTTGAGCTTTATTTTCTATGTGACTTAACACCTTAAAACAGACATGACAAACTTTTCTTTTCCTATATTAAATTTGATTAGCGTGTATGTTGTGTTTGAAGTTCGTTGCAATCATGCACTGACAATTAAAAAAAGAAAATCTTAAAAATTGATTGGAATTTTTAATTTCATCGTACGTTTTCAAATTGGATGAAGTTATTATTTGATGACGTTCAAATTTGAACGGGGTGCGGCCATGCTATATGTATTGTATGTCGTATCATTTTCTCAATTCGCGTGATCAATTTAATGTGAGGTCGTCGGCGAATCTCATGAATGTTTCGCTATCTGTTACTGATTTACACCCGTATTTATGAACAGCGAATTTTGCCTGAGCAATGTCTCAAGCAAGGTATTGGCCAATAATATTAAAGAAAATCACACTTCAGACCATGCTCAAACGTCGTTTTCTGTTCATAAATACGACTGTTTAAGTTCCCTGAAGCCAGTCCGTATTAGTGGGCACGGCCATGCGTCTTTTTCTACTTCTTGCTCTATTTTTAGAATCTCGAGGGGCTGGGAGGATTTATAGACGAGGTGATTCTCAATTGTCAAATTTTCCAACTCAGGTTGAGAGATAAGAATAAATAACGATAGGGACTCGGGCTAGCATCTCCCTGTGAGAACCGCATGGATGAAGATGAAGATTTTATCAAACGGAAATTATCTGCCTTATCTCTTACTTCAGATTGGAGCTCAGATAACTTCTGTCAGAACTCAGTGATGATAGTCCTGACATAATTCCTCATCTGTGTGTCTAGTTACCTCAGCCATTGTGATTTGTAATAATATTAATCGTCTATGAAACGGATATGTGGTAAGAAGTGGCCATGTGTAGTAAAGAAGTTAATGGAAGGGAATTTAGTTCTTAAATCCCAAATCCTCATCTGTTAGATTCAATCCACATCCTTTGTGTAGACAGCGAATATCTAGAC
This sequence comes from Bactericera cockerelli, assembly GCA_024516035.1. Lineage (NCBI taxonomy): Eukaryota > Metazoa > Arthropoda > Insecta > Hemiptera > Triozidae > Bactericera > Bactericera cockerelli. Next base: position 32,683,224 of record CM044955.1, on the reverse strand, counting down.
CTGTTATTATCTGTTTGGTATCAACTTTGAAACAGTATACATGACATTCAATTTGACTGTTTCAGGACAAATGAATGAATGTCTTAGTACAGACACACGGAAAAATTGTGGCACTTCTATTTTTTGCCTGAACAAAAATCTAGAAAAAGTTTTTAAGTTACAATTTTTACTGAAACTTTTGGTGGTACAACTTTAGATGTGCTGTATTAAATCGCAATAACCTCTAGCTTGTTGCTATTAATAAAATAAATGTCAATCAATGTAAGATCTCTGATTGATCATGGCCAGAGTTAAACCAAGCAAAACAGACCTGTCCTATTGTTTCGTAGAATTTCATCACTCATGGAACGTGTCATCTCCATGATTTATTTGCTTCTAAACGGATGAAAGTTTTTGCATATAAAGGTTGCGGATTAGTCCCAAGGTTTGCGGGGAAGTTTTTTTTTTGCAAATATCTATGAGAGTAACCAAGTTGTAATTAATATTCTCACTCGTGATATTTTACACTGTAAGCGCGGATTAATAAATCTGGTCGTCTTGAAGGATCAAGGTCTATTCGGGATTGTTCATATCATTCTGTACACTAGACTCTATTAGAGTATGGGTATGATTGACTGATTGAGGCACTCATTTAAATTTCGAATTCATAGATGAAATATCATACAATTGCGCGATTAAGTTTGAAAATAACCTTCTCTTTTTTCCCTCAAATCTTCACTTGGTTCTCCATTTTGAATAATTACGTCTCATTAAACAATTATCTTAATAAGGTAGAAAGATAGTTGGCATACATGAAATAGGTAAGTGCCAATCAGAATATACCAAGTTATTTCGTAATAAATCCTAATATAAAAGATAAATAATAATCAATTTTAAACTAATAACGGAATTATTGTTATTAAACCATAACTAATGTACCATCTTGAGAATGTTAAGCCATCATGTAGTCCTCAGTTCATAATAGACCTTGTGACCTTGTACTGAAACTAACTAAAACCCGGCACTTTGTTTTAGCCCGAGGCTGGCGTCCTATTTGTAAATTTAAAAAAATAAATTCTTAGTAAGTCCTCTACATAACAAATGGAAGCTTTTTGCCAAATTTATAGATTTATAATTAAAACACAGATTAAGGAACAAGAAGAAATAGTTAAGAAAAAATCTAATTTGTAGATTTTGTAAGTATAATTTTCATGGTTGTAAAGGAAAATCTGAATAAAAAAATCCTCTTTGCTCTGATATCCCACAGCTTGATACAGCTATCTGGTATTTGTAAAATATGTTAAAATAAAAATTAAGTTATGACTGGAAAAAAGTCACCATGAAAAGCTAAAGAAATAATTTCAACAGAACTTACCTTTAATTTGAACTGGAACGTAGAATTTAGAACTGTGACTGTAGAATTTGGAACTGATACTGTAGAACTTTCGACCGATACTGTAGAATTTGAACTGATACTGTAGAATTTGAACTGTTACTGTGGAATTTGGAACTGATACTGTAGAATTTGGAACTGATTACTGTGGGAATTTGGAACTGATACTGTAGAATTTGAACTGATACTGTAGAATTTAGAACTGTTACTGTAGAATTTAGAACTGTACTGTGGAATTTGGAACTGATACTATAGAATTTAGAACGTTACTGTGGAATTTGGAACTGATACTGTAGAATTTAGAACTGATACTGTAGAATTTGAACTGATTACTGTGGAATTTGGAACTGATACTGTAGAATTTAGAACTGATACTGTAGAATTTGGAACTGATACTGTAGAATTTAGAACTGATACTGTAGAATTTGGAACTTGATACTGTAGAATTTAGAACTGATACTGTAGAATTTAGAACTATTACTGTAGAATTTAGAACTGTTACTGTGGAATTTGGAACTGATACTGTAGAATTTAGAACTGATACTGTAGAATTTAGAACTGTTACTGTGTTGAATTTACTGGATTTAGATTACTGTAGAATTTAGAACTGTTACTGTGGAATTTAGAACTGTTACTGTGGAATTTGGAACTGATACTGTAGAATTTAGAACTGATTACTGTAGAATTTAGAACTGTTACTGTGGAATTTGGAACTGATACTGTAGAATTTAGAACTGATACTGTAGAATTTAGAACTGTTACTGTAGAATTAGAACTGATACTGTAGAATTTAGAACTGATTACTGTAGAATTTAGAACTGATACTGTAGAATTTGGAACTGATACTGTAGAATTTGGAACTGATACTGTAGAATTTAGAACTTCAACTCATAATTTGGAACACTTACTGGAGAATTTGGAACATGAACGTAGAATTTAGATTTAATACTGTAGAATTCGGAACTTTTATACTGTGTTATACAAAATTTTGCTTTAACTGAATGCTTTGGGAGGAATTGGATAAAACCAGTTACAATAGTGCTTTTCCCAAATTTTACGCGTATCAATATCTTGAGTGGTTCTCGAAATACTGATGCGGGTTGGATGAGACTCAATGCTTACCCTTATATGGCTTTGTCCATAGGCTTGAAGTTGTATGTCTTTTGGAGTTATGGTCCTGTTGTCCTTAGGTCCTGTAGTTTGACGTAGATTGAACTGAACCATATTGCTTCCTGTTAGACCGGTGCACTAGAGTTCTTCTTGGGGAGAGAAGTGACGAAAATTTTGAAACGTAAATAATTTAGGTGAGATAGAAATTATTTTACATTAGAGATTATTTAGACCTTTATTAATTAAATTTACTGGCCAAACAGATAATCATTGTGAAATTGTGAATCACTACTAGGACGTCATTTCAGAAAGAATTCTCACTCGTAATCTCCAAATCTCCCTTTCAATGAAACAAAACTGGGTTAAGGCAAATCGGGAATGAGATTTTATTTTCTGGAATGAGGCCTAAGTGCACAAAAAAGTAAAAAAGAAACAAGAACAACAACAAAAGTTTCAGTAGGTACCTAACTATATACCTATACTGTATGTAAACTGCCGGAATGAAAATGTACTTGACTATAATTAATTGTTGTTTATCTGTTCCCGTATTAGTTTCAAACATGACTCAATTACAGTTATTGTCTCTCAATTTACGATTCAGCAATTACACAGCCTCAGTCCCGTCAGTAGCTTATTGTAAACTCCTGTTCAACAAGGGAACTCCCGTTTTCCGTGATTTATTTAATCCATGCTGTGCTGCCTAACCGGTTCTCGTGAACATAGGAACGTGATAGCAGACTGGTCAGATGGCGATGATTTTAATAGTATTTGACGATCTTAGTTGGTTAATAATAATATCGTGATAAGTCTTGCTGGATCTCACGGTGCCGTGTAGTGGTCTCCGTGTGCGTAGGAAAAGCTAGGGAGATAATAACAAATTTACTGGACAAATAATTATATTAATAATGAAAATGATAACTGGTAAAGGAACTTAATTATAATTTTAGAAATTGAACAACGTCATCGCATCAATTGTTGGCTTGAGTTTCAAATGCAAATAAATCAGGATCTCTGGTTTTGCAAATGCATATTAAAACTACATATTAATTAATAGACAAAATGAATATTGTGTGCCCAGCTCGAATATAAGGCCCAAGATTTTACTATATTCTACAGATTGATTACAAACAAATATTCTTTTTCGAACAAATATTTTTTTTTACCCTGAAGTAATGGCACACGGCGGTTCCAGGGCATAAATAAAAAACGATAAATGAAGGGTTTTTAGACGGTAAAAAACCTTCTCGCTGGCTCACAGGAACTTACCTACGCCGGTGTTTGATGCAAATTTTCCCCTTTTCTTAAAAAAAAAAAATATTCTTTTTCGAGTAGTCTTATTCCATATTAATTCATCCTGCTTGAGGCCCCTAGGTCATTGGGTGAGAATTGAAAGTCTTGATGAACACCCCAGGTCATCAATCGCGAATTTATTATCTACTTTAACTGGGAAATTATTAAGAAAAATATATACGTATACAATTATACATACCTATTTGTACAATAATCATTACATTAGTAACTGACCAGGTTTTATATCTTCTACATTATACATATGTATTTGGAGCCAATTCACTTTTTTCTTCGTTTTTGTTGTTACTTAGAGCCTCCTTAACATCTAGATCATTCGAGACTGGGTTTTATCTTCCACTTGCTGGAAAATCACAAATGAGGTCCCCATATCAACCTCACTCAACCTGGATTGGACCGAAACTAGCCAGTTTACGAGGGATCGATCTGACGGGAACTTGTGTAGTCAACGTGTCGTCGGCGGTGGTTGAATTAAACTTTAATCCGTCTAATATAACCATAACCAGTCCAATAGGTAGAGGCTTGTGTTGACGGAAGATAACTGAGTGAGTAGCGCGAGGCCCAGCGAGTCAACATTAGCCTGCGGTCAATATTGACTCTGGCCATTAGCTGACAACTAGCTATTGACTCGTGGTCAATTCTTTCCAGTGTGTGCGTGTCACCCTGACTTACATACGTGCTTCTGTATCAACCCATCTCCAGTTGATAGCTGATATGTTGTATGAGATGAGTGTTTCTCTGATTTTTCTACTTTTCTTATCCTATAATAAGGAAAGTATGAAAGTATTGTATTCGACAAAAATCTGACCTACCCAGTTTTTCACATTTCTGGACGAATCATGGCCTCAGGATACCAAAAAAGTGAACAAGATATCTCAAAAACGGTAAGAGCTAGAGGCTTGATTTATTTTTATACACCAGACAATTTTTTTAATATCTTGAACTTTTTGGACCTCGGGCCATTTTACCGGTATTTTGGGGGGACCCGATCTGACTGACTTTTTTTTTATTCATCCTAGGTGGTTCTGACATATATGAAATCCAATGATTTTAAGGTGCTGATTAGGAATTTGATGTTTATTTTTAGCTAAACGTTACCTTTGAGTCACCAGTGGTTATTGGTCCCGTGAATGGATTCCTAATAAGTATGATAAGGAAAGTCGTGTGATATTTACACCAGATTTTTTTTAGTTTAGACCCAGATGGGAGATAATTCTCAAGCAGAGCTGCTAGTGCACTGGTAGTCAAGTGGTTAACGCGCTAGTCTGGTAATCCAGGTAGTGTAGGGATCCGTTGTTTCGAATTCCACCCAGTGCATGAATTTTTCCTCAATAATTTGAGTTTGTGACCATATAATAATAAGACTCTGAGGGTTAGGTGGTAGAAAATACGTCATTTCGACTCTGATAGTGTGTGCTGTAGCTGTAGCTCGAATATTAGAAAAGTTCAATTCAGGTGGAAATGGCTCTCAGAACATTCCTGGAGAGCTTCGTTTTCAACAGCTAGATTCATTGCTATAGTATTACTAGCGAGCTGTCGCCCGCTTTGCCGGCCGAGGCATGACCTTGAAAGCAAAAAGTCCTTTTTCGCCAATGGCAGGTGTTTTAGTGGGAATTTCGAAAAATCCCGTCTTATTGCACATCTAGACTATAAGACAAAGCTACCTACCAAATTTCAGCTTCCTAGGACTTACCAGTTCGGAAAAACAGTGATGATCAGTCAGTCAGTGACTTTGACATTTATATATTAAGATTACTGTGTATCATGACTTATTTCTTTTAAAAAATAAGCAAACATAAATGGAAGACTTGGTTCAAAGCGGCCAGTCAGTCCGCAACATACACTATACACTATAGTCTGTCCCGGTAGCCCGGTAGCTCAGTGGTGAAGGCGGCACTCTGTGAATCCAGAAAATCCAGATGTCGTGGGTTCGAAACCCAGCCGGGACATGACAAGTTATCCTACAATATTTAATTTTTTTAAAAAAATTGGGTATCGAACCCTTAACCTACAAGATCAGAGGTTTACATACGTATATGGATTAGATACACATACATATACATATGGATTAGATACTAACTAGGCTGGTTCTTGTGAACTTTGAGTTTTCACTAGCACGGGCTACGCTCATATTCCACGTGTAGGCTTTATCAGTGGGAGAGCTAACTTTATCTCTCAACTTTGACACGTGGGTGTGACGTTGGTCCTGTTGACTGAAGCCTTTTCATTTTCATCAACTTTACGTGTCGGTACCACACAATGGTAAATTATTCGGATCAAACAAACCTATGTTTATTTTCTTTCGTCAAGGTTACTCAAATATCTATCTGGAATAGATTTTCTTTGTCAAGGCGCATGTTGTACGCAATTATTTTTGGAAATTAAACATTTGTTGTACTTTGTCAGGGCTATCGCTCACGATGCAACCAATATGAACTAATTGTTTGTAAAGGGACCACACACAATAAATAGGCAGCCAAGAACTCGTGGCTGCTCTAACGGGGGGGTTAATAAACTAAACCAATAAAATATGATGAATTGAAAATATTTTGAAAGTTTCACTCTTTAATTTAAAAGTATTATGCTTGGTAGATGATTTTCTTTGTTTTAAGGCAACCACAGATTAACTACCCTTACGACAGAAGGTACATAGCCAATACAAGTTTCCGTGTTGAGTGACCTCCGATGCATTAAAAAAAGCACAAAAAAAAAAAAAAAACACTACCTGATCCAGCAATTGTGAAAATCTTTAAAAATAAATCGAAAATCAATGTGGAGAGAAAACAAAGAACATTACGTCACTCGCATTATTCAAGCTCAAAAAAAAAAAAAAAAAAAAAAAAAAAAAAAAAAATACAGACGATAGACGTCAAGACAATTTACTGAAAAAATTACTTTTATCCTTAAGAAAAAAGAAAAAATAATAATAATAATAATAAGGAACTGAGAAAGTGATTTTTTTTATTGACGGAGTTTTTAATGTAGCAATTTATCTTTGCATAATACCTTTCGACTTTTACCGAAAAAAGAGTAAAATATTTTTTTTTTTTTTATGAAAAATAAAATAAATATATGTTTGTCTTTGCTTCAAAAAATAATAATAAGGAACTGAGAAAGTGATTTTTTTAATTGACAAGAGTTTTTTAATGTAGCAATTTATCGTTTCATAATACCTTTCGACTTTTACAGGAAAAAGAGTAAAATACTTTTTTATAAAAAATAAAGTAAATATATTTTTGTCTTTGTTTCAGAACAATATAACATCATCATGATTTATGGGATCATGGGTGCATCGCGCACTTGGTGGATGGGTGTGAAGTCATTAGTCCACCCCATGCAACAGATCATGACCGCCTGAACCAACGAGACTGATTCACTGCTCGGAACTGAATCAGTAGTCATACTACCGGCTCCTCACTCACTTCTTTGATCGAAAGAAGGATAAGGACTAATTTCCATATTTTTCTTAATCGCGTTATACATTTTTAAGTCGATTCTTTATAAATAATTATAAATTTAAATTTCTGAAAAATATTATAAATTATTAATTTATGCGGTATTTTGAATTAAATGTATCTTTATTTTAATTAAAAAAATTCGCGAGTGTTGGCTAAATAAAAACAAGATATTAATCAAATCTATGATCCGTGTCGATTTCAGTTCCTCCCGAATACATGTAACAATAAAAATCGGATATTCGAAGTAATATGTATTCTTAAATACCCTCTTCGATATTAAAAAATACTGAGTGTTATTTTTGAGTTGCTCTAAAAGAGAGCCATATTTTAAAAATGTCGACAACTTTAACCGAAACAAAAAGTGTACGGAAAATTTCGATTAAAAAAATGAATGAGAATAATAACAATAATAATATTAATAATAATAATAACATTACCGAGCCCCTCAAGGAGCATGTGTTCCCCAAGAGGCCTGTGGTTGATATTACCTTCAAGAACGTCAAATTTACTGTGTCCAAATATCACGGATTCAAAAAAGGTAAGAAGCATAATTTTATATTCTCATGATTACCTCGTACCTAATAACGAAATTTCATTCGTAGGTATTTATATACTTTTACTCCATTGCCGTTGGAAACATTGTTCACTTGGATGCTCTTGCTAATAGTGCAGTTTTTTTTTTTTTTTTTTTTTTTTTTTTTTTGATAATAGGTCTTCCATTGATACTAAATCGCAAAAAGGTTCAAAATGTCAAAATGAAGTGTTTAACTATAAAACATTTTGCTATTTCAATAGACTGACACCCTATACGTATATATACGTAGCTCTTGCAGACCTAAGCTTCTCTTCTGACTTCTTCACTTTGGCTTAACACGAGAGGGAATATATTTCACATTTCATTATTTAATGTTTGCTGCTGAGATCAAAATGCTTTAGGTATCATCAAATTATCACCTTTGGTCTAGTAGGAGTCGTCAAAATATCACCTCACATGAAAAGGCCTGAACAATTTTACTTACATGAAAGTTTACATCTTTCAATTTTCCTGTTCATCTCATAAACTTATTTCCCACAAGCTTAATCAAAATAACAACTAAGACTTCACTACTTACACTATACTTTTCGGGAGATAATATCACCAATACTACTGTTGCAGTAAAAGGACTCTGATCGAACAGTAATAAAAAGTGTTTATTATCATTTTCTTTGTTCGTGGAAAGAAGTGAAATTCTGCAAATGAAAATTATGTTTGACAGAGATTGTTTAACATGCGGATGTGAAACTCACAGTAAGATATTTGTTGCAAAATAGGTACATTCAATAACAATGAATTGGCCTTAGGAAACAAGCATTATTAATTTTATTCGAATCTATTGTTTTTGTTTCTTCAATTTCTTCTACTGTGTCGAGAAGAACACTAGTCTAGCAAGATGTGAGAGAAAGTTCCTGCAAGGTGTATTCCGTCGATCCTCTAGTCTTCCTAGGAGTTGACCTGAAAACCATTGTCTAGCTAGTGAGTCTAGTCTCTAGTGAAAACAATACTACAGGAACATCTTTACTTTTAGAGACATCAGAAACGCCTGAATCTGTTGAGAAATAGCCTTGGATCACTTGTATACCTGGTGTTCTGATTTCGTATGTTATGAAACATTAAGCGGATGTAACTAGGCTTAGGCTGTGACACTATTCAACTTCAAACAAGAAGAAGACTAGCAAAACACTAACCACATTATATATGTAAAGTTTTGTTCCAGTTAGCAGAATTGGTAAAAAAAAAAAAAAATCTGACGGTTGTAGGATTTCTAGGGTTCATTAAAAATCTTTGTAAAACAACACCAAAACATAATTGTGTGTTTTCTAGAAATTTGTCAGCACGTTATGTTGATAACTTTAAATCTCATGTGTATTTCTAGTCTAGTCCTAAGTTAGACCGAAAATTGTGGAGTGTTGTGATTGGTTTAAACTCTTTGCCCGCTTTGAGTTTGTATCACAACACTCTGATTAGAAGTAATCCTTAGGGAGAGAGTTACAAAAATTGTAAAAAAAACTAAAATAAATATACATTTTTACATTATTACTATCCCGTGTTGCAAAGTACGGACTATCAGCTAGTAATATTATGTACAATACTGGACTCGAGTGGACACCTGGAGGCCCAGGATATAACCTCCGGTGGACAAGGCTATTGTTCATCAATCTCATCAGGTTTCCTCCTCACCAAGGAAACGCCATGTACTTCAACGTGACTGCTCAACGGATAAAGTCCAATACTTCTTGCCTGTGTTCTATAAAAAGTAGGGCTTTGTCCGGTATTGAGTGCCATACTGCTGATAAGCTCTCTGGCATTGACCTCGACATTCGCAAAATGCAACAGGTGTCATAGGTGGCAGGCTATCAATAGTGCAAATATTCTTCTGATTACTTTGTAAAGTAAAGCTTTTATACTATTCTGTAGTACTGATAATATTTTATACCTCTAAAATGCTATTCTTAAAAAACAGGGCCAAGGTCTATGATTCTTATTACATACAAAAAGTTTCAGCATAAAAAAGTAGTGATACTAGTGAACTCGATTTTTGGAATATTTGTAAAAAGGAAAATCGAATAAAATTCGTTCAAATAAAAAATTCGATACTAAGTCTAAATAACAGTTTTAGTAAGTCACCAAAACTTTTGTTTAATTCTAAATGATCATAATGGGTGTACAAATATGTGGGGGAACAAACAAGTCTCTTTTTATCAGTACTTCAACACGCGCGTGATACATCGACATCCATATTCATACAAAAAAATTCAATTTAGGAAGACTACATAATATTGTCTGATCGGAAGCCGTGGCTCGCTCATTCCAATCCAATGGCCCTGGGGCATACATAATCTACTTCAACACCAGTGACTCACTGTTTACGTCACTTTTTGTACCTACGTAACAATAATATTATTATCTGAGCTGAGAGGATCTCGGTTCAAGGCCGTACGCACACTACGCACAGTCCTTTGTGCATGGGAGCAGACTGTACGCACACTACGCACAGTCCTTTGTGCGTGGAAGGAGACTTGAAAAGTCAAGGCATAGTCGCGTGTCTGCTGCATTAGGTCGCCCATAGTTTCATTATTTACTGACGAGCTGCACTCGCTGAGCCAGACCATCACAACACACACACCACACATACCTGACATCACTTTTAAATTGTCATTTATTTGGTACTTCCCTCGGACACTGCATTCTTCTATTATCCGCAACATTAAGATTACGATCAACTTGTATGAGTCATTAGGTCACCAGATATCACCCCACCCGCTCCCTTCCGTCACCCATGATTTCCTACCCAGGGTCCTTTAGGTCCTGACTAAACATCTCCTCTACCTATCAGGATCCTAATACTCAGGGTCCTTCAGGTCCTGACTAAACATCTCCTCTACATATCAGGATCCTAATACTCAGGGTCCTTCAAGGACTGACTAAACATCTCCTCTATCTATCAGGATCCTAATACTCAGGGTCCTTCAAGGACTGACTAAACATCTCCTCTATCTATCAGGATCCTAATACTCAGGGTCCTTCAAGGACTGACTAAACATCTCCTCTATCTATCAGGATCCTAATACTCAGGGTACTTCAGGTCCTGACTAAACATCTCCTCTATCTATCAGGATCCTAATACTCAGGGTACTTCAGGTCCTGACTAAACATCTCCTCTATCTATCAGGATCCTAATACTCAGGGTCCTTCAGGTCCTGACTAAACATCTCCTCTATCTATCAGGATCCTAATACTCAGGGTACTTCAGGTCCTGACTAAACATCTCCTCTATCTATCAGGATCCTAATACTCAGGGTCCTTCAGGTCCTGACTAAACATCTCCTCTATCTATCAGGATCCTAATACTCAGTGTCCTTCAGGTCCTGACTAAACATCTCCTCTATCTTTCAGGATCCTAATACTCAGGGTCCTTCAGGTCCTGACTAAACATCTCCTCTATCTATCAGGATCCTAATACTCAGGGTCCTTCAGGTCCTGACTAAACATCTCCTCTATCTATCAGGATCCTTATACTCAGGGTCCTTCAGGTCCTGACTAAACATCTCCTCTATCTATCAGGATCCTAATACTCAGGGTCCTTCAGGTCCTGACTAAACATCACCTCTATCTATCAGGATCCTAATACTCAGGGTCCTTCAGGTCCTGACTAAACATCTCCTCTATCTATCAGGATCCTTATACTCAGGGTCCTTCAGGTCCTGACTAAACATCTCCTCTATCTATCAGGATCCTAATACTCAGGGTCCTTCAGGTCCTGACTTAACATCTCCTCTATCTATCAGGATCCTAATACTCAGGGTCCTTCAGGTACTGACTAAACATCTCCTCTATCTATCAGGATCCTAATACTCAGGGTCCCTCAGGTCCTGACTAAACATCTCCTCTACCTATCAGGATCCTAATACTCAGGGTCCCTCAGGTCCTGACTAAACATCTCCTCTATCTATCAGAATCCCAGCAGAGTCCCTCTTGATGCAAGAAGCTGGGAACAACTTTCGTTTTCATCATACGATAGTTCCGAGGATTTCGTAATATGTTATTAAGTGACCACTGACCAGACGCCGCGCCGGACACAGGAGAAAGTGACACGGGAGCGGGGACCTCGAACCAAGTCAAGGATTCATTTCTGGTTTTGGGAGTTCCGTGGGGAATCCTCCCGCTTCTATGTAGTGTGTTTGATTTCAAACATATTTTATTTGAATGTATCAAGTAGTATTTTTGAATGTAGAATGATAGTTTTTGTTGGTGTTGTCAACTCATGTATCAGCCATTCAATGGAGAATTCGACGTTGCTTGAGCATATTTAATAAATTAAGACATGGCTTTTTTGGTGGTGCTTTTGTTATTTTATGTATATTTTATTCTGTACACATTAGAATAGACTAGAATATTTTATGGAGTGTGACTGTCAACTAGTGATTATATAATTGCAATCGAATGATCGTCTAGGAAAACAAAAATCCAGAATTTCTTTATTTAAGGAACTTTAAATTTCTTACTAAAAGTTGGTGAAAAATTAAGTACATCGAGGCAAGACACGTAAAGAAATTACGCTTTATATTTTTATAAATTTACGAGTATCTTCTACTGTTTGGTTATTGTACATTAATGTAGTTCTCGATTTTCGTGAAAATTCACGACAGATGGTCTTAATCTCTAGGGTGTCCAATTTATTATTTGTTTATGTTTTCACAAAAAGCTAATCGACTTACTCCCTGCATGTCCAAGCTATCATATAAATCTACTGGTATTTTATTGGGTTTATTGTAAATTTTAAACATAAACCCTTCATAAAAATGTTTTATAGTTGGTGCCGAATCCATTCAATCATATGAAATGTCATGTTCACAAGTCCGGGGTGCTTGTGGAGCACACGGGTGTCCAGTGTCCATTATTATTATTATTATTGTCCATGTTTGTACAGCTTGTCCTGAACCCCGGGGGGCCAATGTAATTATTCCGAAGCCCCAAGAGCTTATTGCCCAAAAAGAGTCGGTTAAGCTAATGTTCTTTCTGTTAATCTTCTGCAGAATAAATTAAGCATATCGGCCTTGAACTCTACAAACAGACAAATCCAAGAATTTTACTATCCTCTTCTATGGCCTAAAGTTTTACGATTCTTATAACATTTCATACAAACGTGGGCACGTGGTAAACATATGTCAAATTGACTGAGGTACTGAAACCATGTTTCCAAAATGTAATAGATGTGATGCTTATAGCTCTAGCTTAGCAAATTATGAAGGATGACTAAAATTGTTCTTTGAGTAAAAGACGTCAAATTACTGGCAAAGAGTAAATCTATAAATGTCAAGATGTACGGGGTAGGAACCCTGGAAAACGAGTTTCTCTAATTTATGTGTGTAATATTTAGATAGTCTTTTTCTACTATTATAGGTACATTTAAGTTTTTCCGTGCATTTATAATGATTGCCTTTTGTTTTTTGACATTCATCATCAAAAACAATGGGGTTATTGTCTTCTATCACAATCACTGATAAAGTGTGCCCTATTATTGTTGCTGTTTTATGTCTTTCCTCGAAAAATCGAATTCCTACCCCTGATGGTTACTGAAAGAAGTTAGCAATGTTTTGTGTCTCATGGACACCTATACAGTATGTTTCAGAAAAGGTGGCCACCCCCTCGTAACTTTTGAACGCGAAGGAATTTTTCAATTCTGTAAAGTCCTAGGTATAGGAAGTGCCCTATGGCCCATCCTGTGGTCATACTTATTTTTGGCCCCGATCGGCCCTTCCGGCTTTTAGGCCATATTTTTTCATTTTTCTCGCGAATTTTAAATGGAATGCTATATTTTTTATTCCTGTTAATTAAAGTCTAAGTTAGGCTGAGTATAATGAGCTTTTCAAATTTTCAAAAACCTTATCAGGGGCGGAGCTAGTAGGGTGCAAGTTTCAAAACTGTTACACCCTGTATTTCAGCGTTAGTTAGATTTTTTAGTACTTTTTTTATGTTCATAGGTTCAAAATATTGTTTTACACCATATGAAATCAAAAAAACATTTTTGTTTACTTTTAATCAGGGTCATAGTAAGGTTTTTGTAAAAGTACTTTTTTTCTCACGTCAATTTTTCCGTAAATTAATGGTGTTCTCGAAATTGGCATTTCTAGAGGTGAAAGTCTGCAGTCACATATGTTTTTCATGCTTTAAATCGAAAGAAAACTTAACGGAGAAGCGATTAAGATCATAAAAAAAGCCATTTAACCTGCTAGTTTTTTCACGACAGTGTCCGGTAAAGTGGGTGAATTTCGTATTGGATTTTTTTTTGTTGAGGAAACACAATTGGCATAGAAAATAAATAATATCTAATAAGGGAATAATACTTCAATAAACATAACTAAATGCGAAATTAAATGAAAATTATTTATTCTAAATCAGTGCCGGATATTTTTTTTTTTTTTTTTTTTTTTTTTTTTTCTCTCTCTCTTTTTTCACTTTTCAAAGTTCAAGTTGTATCAAAAATAATTATCGGATAATGCTGCTTCTAAAGTCGGCCTAGGGGTCCCCTCTTGAGACAATTTTAGTTGGTAAGTTGGTAAAATCTGTAGAAAACACATTGTCAATAATTCTGGAGTCAGTCCGATGGCGCTTTGAATGCAACGATTCTTGTAGGATCACCGAAGTTAAGCAACGTCTAGCGAGGACAAGACTTCGTGATGCTGGTATTCCGGCCTAACCCAGGCTGGGTGAGATAAATGTGTTTAGGAGGTTGGTGAGTTTCTTGCGAATGGAGGGTAACACCCCCGTTATGATATGACCATGCAGTTGAAACGCGATATTAAACCCAAATTAAAAAAAAAATCATACTGGTGTTGCTAGTAATGAATACCAGGTCTCTAAATAAAAATCTAATGATCTCGAAATTTAAGAGAAAAAAATACCAGGTCAAGTACCAAACTCTTGAGGGTGAAAATTAAACCAATTCAATTATTTTAAAGAGGAGAAGAGAGAGAGAAAAAGAGAGAGAGAAAAAAAATTATCCGGCACTGATTTAGAAGAAATAATCTTCATTTAATTTCGCATTTAATTATGTTAATTGAAGTATTATTCCCTTATTAGGTATTATTTATTTTCTATGCCAATTGTGTTTCCTCAACAACAAAAAAATCCAATACGAAATTCACCCGCTTTACCGGACACTGTCGTGAAAAAATTAGCAGGTTAAATGGCTTTTTTTATGATTTTAATCGCTTTTCCGTTAAGTTTTCTTTCAATTTAAAGCATGAAAAACATATGTCACTGCAGACTTTCACCTCTAAAAATGCCAATTTCGAGAACACCATTAATTTACGGAAAAATTGACGTGAGAAAAAAAGTACTTTTACAAAAACCTTACTATGACCCTGATTAAAAGTAAACAAGAATATTTTTTTGATTTCATATGGTGTAAAACAATATTTTGAACCTATGAACATAAAAAAAGTACTAAAAAATCTAACTAACGCTGAAATACAGGGTGTAACAGTTTTGAAACTTGCACCCTACTAGCTCCGCCCCTGATAAGGTTTTTGAAAATTTGAAAAGCTCATTATACTCAGCCTAACTTAGACTTTAATTAACAGGAATAAAAAATATAGCATTCCATTTAAAATTCGCGAGAAAAATGAAAAAATATGGCCTAAAAGCCGGAAGGGCCGACCGGGGCCAAAAATAAATATGACCACAGGATGGGCCATAGGGCACTTCCTATACCTAAGACTTTACAGAATTGAAAAATTCCTTCGCGTTCAAAAGTTACGAGGGGGTGGCCACCTTTTCTGAAACATACTGTATACTTGTACATGGGTATTTCGTCGATCGTGTTATGTCTTGATTATTTTCTTTAACTTGTAATATCATACATGCCCCGTATAACGTAGGTAATATGTAAATCATTTTATTTACCTACGTTATACCATGTAATCAGTCATCGAATATGGTACACTTTGGTTATAGCCTATCATTTCAATAACGCCAATTACAAGTATTGGAACGTTCAATAGACCCCTGCTCCTACATGAGGGAATTATCCCCCAAAAAACACTACGTGTAAAAATAGTCGTCAAGTGTTGGAATGATCAAAAAGAACTGATATCAAAAACGTCAATTTTCTATGTTTGAAGGAATTATTTTTCACGTAATTAGTCTCTTGATAATTCAACCAAAATAATAGCCTCACAACAACAATACACCTTTGAGCAAACTTCGATTTGGTATTTTGAGAATTAAACCAAAAAAAAGCCACACGACAAAACAATGCTCTTGTAAGAACAATGATTCTGTAATTATGCAACATTGTTCTTACAAGAACATTGTTTTGTCGTGTGGCTTTTTTTTGGTTAAATTCTCAAAATACCAAATCGAAGTTTGCTCAAAGGTGTATTGTTGTTGTGAGGCTATTATTTTGGTTGAATTATCAAGAGACTAATTACGTGAAAAATAATTCCTTCAAACATAGAAAATTGACGTTTTTGATATCAGTTCTTTTTGATCATTCCAACACTTGACGACTATTTTTACACGTAGTGTTTTTTGGGGGATATCACTACTTTTTGATTTAATTGATTTTCCTCTGATAGATGAAATAAAAACTAATCAACAAGCAACAGATAAAAGAAAAAAGACTTTTAATTTAAGGATGTTGCGATACGCAGTAATATTATAAGACTATCATGTAAAATGTTGGGTAGTTTATATTGAACTAGTGAGGTGACACTACTTTGTTTAAGGAAAAAAGTTATAATGAGTTGCAAGCTCGAAAATTATATTGTGACCCAAGTACTGTTCTGTAAATAATTACAATTGCAAGGAGAAAAAAATGATAGAAAAAAAAACATTGAAAGATGCTGAAAGAAAATTTCACAGTACTTGCTGAAGAGAGGGAAAATCTTGAGATAACAGGTGTGATCCTCATTTGAGTGACACTAGATAGCGCCCAGCAATTTTGTTGATCTTTTCAAATTTTGAAACCCACTACCGAGGTTCACTAACAGAAAACTACCCCGTTTCATTATTTTTGGCAATAATTAGGGTGATATCGAGTATTTCATAGAACTGGTACTTCAGTAACCGATTACTTAAAAGTACCGAGTATATATCCAATTACTTTTGTACTTGGTTTTTGAGGCTATGAGAGAGGATGTAAATGGAATAATGAATTCGAGTAATCACTCAAGAACCAAGTACAAAAGCACCGGCTCTTTCATTATTCAGTAAACTAACTAAATCTCACAATTTTGCATTCAGAACGTTTACAGGAAATGAATCTCGGTTCACAAAATTTGTTGGGTGTTTTAGTTTCAAGTGTTTCAATAGATTAGAAGCTCCACCTCCTATTTTATAAACTGAATTACATAATGTACATTTCCCCAAACCGATTGTTTGACAAATAAGTTTCAAATAGAAGACTTGTTTCTACGAGACAACGAGAAAAATATTAGGACACCGACAGCCTGAATATTATTCATAGATAATATCGGAACAATTAAGTACTTCTCGCTGCTGTACCCAGTTCTAGAAATAAAGAAACCAATAATTCCTTTATTTTTAAGAGGATTAATTTTCAGCCAAAAAAAAAAATCTGCCTACACGGCCCCAGTCAGGCTGAACATGGACCAGCTTTAAAATCTTAAATACAATGGTGTGTCTTG
This sequence comes from Bactericera cockerelli, assembly GCA_024516035.1. Taxonomy (NCBI): domain Eukaryota; kingdom Metazoa; phylum Arthropoda; class Insecta; order Hemiptera; family Triozidae; genus Bactericera; species Bactericera cockerelli. The sequence continues at coordinate 32,665,785 of CM044955.1, read as the reverse complement.
TGGTATATTGTTTTAAAGGTGTCTTAAAAATTAAGAAATACGGGTTTTTGCGTTTTTTGATATTTTGAGTCGTTTTCGAGAAACCCAGGCTTGGGTGAGACTTTATGGATGTCCTGTATATGTAGGTAGATATTTGTAAATTTTGAATGAGATATACGTAATTTACGATTCAAAATACAAAAGTATTGATTCAAATAAATGCTTTATTTAGACTGTCAGTGGCCAGCATCCGTGGCGTAATGGTTGTAACTACTGCCCGTAGTCCAGACATTTCGAGTTCCATTCCCGGTTGTTGCATACTTTTCTAATGTTTTTCCCTCTTAACACGTGAGTCTGGAATCACAGCCCTACCCAGGCTGGGTTAGGTAAATGTAGGTACCTGGAACGATTCCCAGCGAATGGAGGGTAAAACCCCCGTCCTTACTTGTTCAAATCATGACGTTAAAACCAAATACAATCAACTGGTCACAATCTTTTTAAAATGAGGTTGGTGTGATAATTGGATAATTGGTGTTTCTTTTGTGGAACTTCAACCAGTATAAATAATAATGAAGAAAAAACACATACCTATTTAGTCTTAAAATCCATTAACAATAATTCATTAATAATCAAGTAGTATTTTAACCTTGTATTGAAAAATTAGTAATGAACTCGTTAAAAAAAAGGACAGCTCGGTTTCGTGGTTTTGTTTATAATACAATTTTAATTATATTATGTGCCTACGTACATGGTAGGTAGATGGAAATTCGATCTTGGCAAAATAAAGAGGGAAATGAAAGTGCCGAGTATTATTGTATGTTCCGAAAGTACCTCTTACTATGGCTCTAAGAAATGTTGAAGTTAGGCAAATACAGGGTGGTCAAAATTTGCACAAAATGATAGGTAAAGAGACCATTTCCAACAAAATTTCCGGAATTTTCCTTAATTATTTGTATTTCAATGCGGCATAACACGTGTGTTTTCAAATATCAAACATGGAAGTTGGCTTGATTTTTAATTTTTCTGTACCACTAGATAAACGAATTGCAATTTAATTGAAATAAATTTTAATAAAATAAGTAAATTATACCCGTTCAATGTTTAATGATCATGCTCATTTAGGCTGTCAAGGTTCTGAACGCACATATTGAAAAAACACACGTTTTGGCCGCCATTTTGAAAACGACAAAAAATAAAGTAAAATGACCGGGAATATTTTTGTTGGAAATGGTCTCTTTTATTACCCCTATCATTTTGGTGCAAACTTTTTGGACCACCCTCTATTTGCCTAACTTCGAGTTGCTAAATATGGTGTCATTTCAGCATAATCAGTAGATATAAACAGAAGAAGTGAGAAATTATACTAGATATACAATTAATAATTATAAATTAAGCAAGCATTATATTCATGGAATATACCCTGAAAATTTCAGCTCGATTGGACAAAACATGCAACCTATATCATGTTACAAACATAGGTAGATGGATAATTAGATTGTGACAAATCAATATTGATCGGGAACCATACTCACTTCGTTCGAAATTAAACGGTCATAGGAGGTTGACTCAAACTACCAACTAACTACTGTTTTTTTTCTCACGAGAAAACCGGACATCCAAAGTACAGAGTAAAAAAAATTCTACCTAGCCGGGATTCGAACACAGGTCACCTTGCAAACTTTGTGTTTAACCTACACCAGTCGACGACCACAGAGACTGCTCAATACATAATATTTTATTATAAATTTATCATTGTTTTGATCTTCATTAATCAATATTTTTCCTCTTACTGGCCAATATTTTATACACTTCTCATAATATAGACCTAGTTTACCTCTTGATGTAGAAATCTTTCAATGAAGTTATAAAACGTTATTATTCCCATTCTGATTAAAACGGTCTGCTGGCAGCTTGGATCAAGCAAAGTCGATTTATCCACCCATATTTTAAGTTATATGTGAGGCGAAGATTTTTTGTTACTCTCATAAATCTAAATTCAGGAATTATACCTGAAAATTTCAGCTCGATTTTGGACAAAACATGAACCATATATCATGTTACAAACATAGGTAGATGGATAATTAGATTTTGTACAAATCAATGTTGATACGGGAAACCATACTACTCGTTCGAATTAAACGGTCATAGGAGGTTGACTCAATACTACCAACTAACTACTGTTTTTTTTCTCACGAGAAAACCGGACATCCAAAGTACAGAGTAAAAAAAAATTATACCTAGCCGGGATTCGAACCCAGGTCACCTTGCAAACTTTGTGTTTAACCTACACAGTCGACGACCACAGAGACTGCTCAATACATAATATTGTTATTATAATGTTATCATTGTTTTGATCTCATTAATCAATATTTTTCCTCTTACTGGCCAATATTTATACACTTCTCTAATATAGACCTAGTTTACCTCTTGATGTAGAAATCTTTCAATGAAGTTATAAAAACGTTATTATTCCCATTCTGATTAAACGGTCTGCTGGCAGCTTGGATCAAGCAAAGCGTTTATATCCCACCCATGATTTTTAAGTTATATGTGGGCGAAGGTTTTTTGTTACTCTCATAAATCTAAATTCATTTTTTCTTTTTTATGTCTCACACTGTCGCTGATTTTTTCTAAAATTTTATTTACATCGTAGTATAATTCTGCGTAATTAGATCTTTAGAAAGAACCTTCAGTCATCAACTTGGGATAACTAGGCGTGGCTCCAGGGTTCATTATAGATATTCCTTTAGAGGGCTTTAAAGACTTTTCTCCTTGTTTCAACCATCTGAAATTAGTGATCTCATTCCCTTTGACTAGACCTTTCTAAAAACACCAGAAATACATCTTTAGGATAACAATAGACGGCTCTGGGCTCCAAAATAAGTATTCCTTTCAAAAGCTATAACTCAAGTTTGGTCCAGTGTAATACTTTGGTTATATTTTTATATTTTTTCCTATGATAAGGCCTTTCGAAAAATACCAGAATCGCAGCTCCAAGATAACCAGGGGCGGCTCTGTGCAACTTTCCGGTTTTATTTTAGAAGGCTTATATCTCCTATCCTATAAAAAATAAATACTTGAAACTATAAAAGGTATGCAGAAATAAAAATTCCCTATCCAAAAAACGTAGCTCACGTCTTTCCACGACAAGCACACACTGGTGTACCCTTGACAGAAAATTGGTCTGAAGAAAAAATATCCTTGTATGATATTTTAATGAAATTCAAGTTTTCGGCGTCGGGTGGCCAGGAGGAGGGAAAAACGACTTTAACTGTACGTAGGAAAACCTCGCGCTTTCGTGAAACACAATCTATTTAAATTTTCGCGTTTCTATTACGAATTTTGAAATTAAAAATTGATAAAATATATCGGGAAGTGGGCGAAGAAAAAACAATAAAACAAAAACCAAAAATACATTATAAACTCTGTTTCGTGTTAATATAGGCCGGTGGGCTTGCGCTACTTGACCGAGCGACGGCGCTCGCCTCCCGGCGAGCTTGATACCTGTTTAAGGAAAAAAGTTATAATGAGTTGCAAGCTCGAAAATTATATTGTGACCCAAGTACTGTTCTGTAAATAATTACAATTGCAAGGAGAAAAAAATGATAGAAAAAAAAACATTGAAAGATGCTGAAAGAAAATTTCACAGTACTTGCTGAAGAGAGGGAAAATCTTGAGATAACAGGTGTGATCCTCATTTGAGTGACACTAGATAGCGCCCAGCAATTTTGTTGATCTTTTCAAATTTTGAAACCCACTACCGAGGTTCACTAACAGAAAACTACCCCGTTTCATTATTTTTGGCAATAATTAGGGTGATATCGAGTATTTCATAGAACTGGTACTTCAGTAACCGATTACTTAAAAGTACCGAGTATATATCCAATTACTTTTGTACTTGGTTTTTGAGGCTATGAGAGAGGATGTAAATGGAATAATGAATTCGAGTAATCACTCAAGAACCAAGTACAAAAGCACCGGCTCTTTCATTATTCAGTAAACTAACTAAATCTCACAATTTTGCATTCAGAACGTTTACAGGAAATGAATCTCGGTTCACAAAATTTGTTGGGTGTTTTAGTTTCAAGTGTTTCAATAGATTAGAAGCTCCACCTCCTATTTTATAAACTGAATTACATAATGTACATTTCCCCAAACCGATTGTTTGACAAATAAGTTTCAAATAGAAGACTTTTTTCTACGAGACAACGAGAAAAATATTAGGACACCGACAGCCTGAATATTATTCATAGATAATATCGGAACAATTAAGTACTTCTCGCTGCTGTACCCAGTTCTAGAAATAAAGAAACCAATATTCCTTTATTTTTAAGAGGAATTAATTTTCAGCCAAAAAAAAAAAAATCTGCCTACACGGCCCCAGTCAGGCTGAACATGGACCAGCTTTAAAATCTTAAATACAATGGTGTGTCTTGTGGTATATTGTTTTAAAGGTGTCTTAAAAATTAAGAAATACGGGTTTTTGCGTTTTTTGATATTTTGAGTCGTTTTCGAGAAACCCAGGCTTGGGTGAGACTTTATGGATGTCCTGTATATGTAGGTAGATATTTGTAAATTTTGAATGAGATATACGTAATTTACGATTCAAAATACAAAAGTATTGATTCAAATAAATGCTTTATTTAGACTGTCAGTGGCCAGCATCCGTGGCGTAATGGTTGTAACTACTGCCCGTAGTCCAGACATTTCGAGTTCCATTCCCGGTTGTTGCATACTTTTCTAATGTTTTTTCCCCTCTTAACACGTGAGTCTGGAATCACAGCCCTACCCAGGCTGGGTTAGGTAAATGTAGGTACCTGGAACGATTCCCAGCGAATGGAGGGTAAAACCCCCCGTCCTTACTTGTTCAAATCATGACGTTAAAACCAAATACAATCAACTGGTCACAATCTTTTTAAAATGAGGTTGGTGTGATAATTGGATAATTGGTGTTTCTTTTGTGGAACTTCAACCAGTATAAATAATAATGAAGAAAAACACATACCTATTTAGTCTTAAAATCCATTAACAATAATTCATTAATAATCAAGTAGTATTTTAACCTTGTATTGAAAAATTAGTAATGAACTCGTTAAAAAAAAGGACAGCTCGGTTTCGTGGTTTTGTTTATAATACAATTTTAATTATATTATGTGCCTACGTACATGGTAGGTAGATGGAAATTCGATCTTGGCAAAATAAAGAGGGAAATGAAAGTGCCGAGTATTATTGTATGTTCCGAAAGTACCTCTTACTATGGCTCTAAGAAATGTTGAAGTTAGGCAAATACAGGGTGGTCCAAAAAGTTTGCACCAAAATGATAGGGGTAATAAAAGAGACCATTTCCAACAAAAATATTCCCGGACATTTTCCTTAATTTTTTGTAGTTTTCAAAATGGCGGCCAAAACGTGTGTTTTCAAATATTCCAACATTGGTTTGGCTTTTGATTTTTTTAATTTTTTCTGTACCACCTAGAATAAAACGAATTGCATTTTTGAATTGAAAATAAAATTTTAATGAAAATAAGTTAAATTAACCCGTTCAATGTTTTAATGATCATGCTCATTTAGGCTGTCAAGGTTCTGAACGCACATATTTGAAAAACACACGTTTTGGCCGCCATTTTGAAAACGACAAAAAATAAAGTAAAATGACCGGGAATATTTTTGTTGGAAATGGTCTCTTTTATTACCCCTATCATTTTGGTGCAAACTTTTTGGACCACCCTCTATTTGCCTAACTTCGAGTTGCTAAATATGGTGTCATTTCAGCATAATCAGTAGATATAAACAGAAGAAGTGAGAAATTATACTAGATATACAATTAATAATTATAAATTAAGCAAGCATTATATTCATGGAATATACCCTGAAAATTTCAGCTCGATTGGACAAAACATGCAACCTATATCATGTTACAAACATAGGTAGATGGATAATTAGATTGTGACAAATCAATGTTGATCGGGAACCATACTCACTTCGTTCGAAATTAAACGGTCATAGGAGGTTGACTCAAACTACCAACTAACTACTGTTTTTTTTCTCACGAGAAAACCGGACATCCAAAGTACAGAGTAAAAAAAATTATACCTAGCCGGGATTCGAACCCAGGTCACCTTGCAAACTTTGTGTTTAACCTACACCAGTCGACGACCACAGAGACTGCTCAATACATAATATTTTATTATAATTTATCATTGTTTTGATCTTCATTAATCAATATTTTTCCTCTTACTGGCCAATATTTTATACACTTCTCATAATATAGACCTAGTTTACCTCTTGATGTAGAAATCTTTCAATGAAGTTATAAAACGTTATTATTCCCATTCTGATAAAAACGGTCTGCTGGCAGCTTGGATCAAGCAAAGACGTTTATATCCCACCCATATTTTAAGTTATATGTGAGGCGAAGGTTTTTTGTTACTCTCATAAATCTAAATTCAGTTTTTTCTTTTTATGTCTCACACTGTCGCTGATTTTTCTAAAATTTTATTTACATCGTAGTATAATTCTGCGTAATTAGATCTTTAGAAAGAACCTTCAGTCATCAACTTGGGATAACTAGGCGTGGCTCCAGGGTTCATTATAAATATTCCTTTAGAGGGCTTTAAAGACTTTTCTCCTTGTTTCAACCATCTGAAATTAAGTGATCTCATTCCCTTTGACTAGACCTTTCTAAAAACACCAGAAATACATCTTTAGGATAACAATAGACGACTCTGGGCTCCAAAATAAGTATTCCTTTCAAAAGCTATAACTCAAGTTTGGTCCAGTGTAATACTTTGGTTATATTTTTATATTTTTTCCTATGATAAGGCCTTTCGAAAAATACCAGAATCGCAGCTCCAAGATAACCAGGGGCGGCTCTGTGCAACTTTCCGGTTTTATTTTAGAAGGCTATATCTCCTATCCTATAAAAAATAAATACTTGAAACTATAAAAGGTATGCAGAAATAAAAATTCCCTATCCAAAAACGTAGCTCACGTCTTTCCACGACAAGCACACACTGCTGTACCCTTGACAGAAAATTGGTCTGAAGAAAAAAAAAACCTGTATGAATATTTTCATGAAATTCAAGATTTTCGGCGTGGCCAGAAAACGACTTTAACTGTACGTAGGAACCTCGCGCTTTCGTGAAACACAATCTATTTTCGCGTCTCATTACGAATTTGAAATAAAAATTGATAAAATTTATCGGGAAGTGGGCGAAAACAATAAAACAAAATACATATAAACTCTGTTTCGTGTTAATATAGGCCGGTGGGCTGGCGCTACTTGACGAGCGCTCGCCTCCCGGCGAGCTTGATACCATGCTGAGAATTGGACCATATTCAGATAACAAAACATTATGTAAAATTTACATATTTCAAGCGTATCCAATGTGACACAGCTGTGTTGTACGTTGCGAAATCTTGGCTATTGTGTTTTAAGAAACACTATGCCTATTATACATAGACATTACTGTGGGTACTTGTTCATAGTGAACCCAAGTAAAAGGCACAGTCATAATTATGCTCGTAATATGAACGTTTTTTGTTACAATTATCTGGGAGAATGTTCAGAAGTTCAGAATCCTATAAATGTGCTTTGAAAATTGATCTTCTTTCTGCCTTCTTATATCGTAAAAGTATAGAATGAATGACTATTTATTTTCTCACAATAACTTAGTACCCCTGCACTACAAGTTACTGCCTTAACCTTATCCATGTACTACAAGTTACTGCCTTAACCTTATCCCTGCACTACAAGTTACTTCCTTAACCTTATCCCTGCACTATAAGCTACTTCTTTCACCTTATGCCTGCACTACAAGTTACTTCCTTCACCTTATCCCTGCACTACATGCTTCTTCCTTCACCTTATCCCTGCACTACATGCTTCTTCCTTCACCTTATCCCTGCACTACATGCTTCTTCCTTCACCTTATCCCTGCACTACATGCTTCTTCCTTCACCTTATCCCTGCACTACATGCTTCTTCCTTCACCTTATCCCTGCACTACATGCTTCTTCCTTCACCTTATCCCTGCACTACATGCTTCTTCCTTCACCTTATCCCTGCACTACATGCTTCTTCCTTCACCTTATCCCTGCACTACATGCTTCTTCCTTCACCTTATCCCTGCACTACATGCTTCTTCCTTCACCTTATCCCTGCACTACATGCTTCTTCCTTCACCTTATCCCTGCACTACAAGCTACTTCATTCACCTTATCCCTGCACTACATGCTTCTTCCTTCACCTTATCTCTGCACTACAAGCTACTTCATTCACCTTATCCCTGCACTACATGCTTCTTCCTTCACCTTATCCCTGCACTACATGCTTCTTCCTTCACCTTATCCCTGCACTACATGCTTCTTCCTTCACCTTATCCCTGCACTACATGCTTCTTCCTTCACCTTATCCCTGCACTACATGCTTCTTCCTTCACCTTATCCCTGCACTACATGCTTCTTCCTTCACCTTATCCCTGCACTACATGCTTCTTCCTTCACCTTATCCCTGCACTACATGCTTCTTCCTTCACCTTATCCCTGCACTACAAGCTTCTTCCTTCACCTTATCCCTGCACTACATGCTTCTTCCTTCACCTTATCCCTGCACTACATGCTTCTTCCTTCACCTTATCCCTGCACTACATGCTTCTTCCTTCACCTTATCCCTGCACTACAAGCTTCTTCCTTCACCTTACAACTACGAGGTCTCCAATAGCATAGTTAGGAGGTACCTCTTGTAAGTTCCTTGTTGTTTTTGATTCCCTGCCGGGGCCAAGTACATATTTCACATCCGCCGCCTTATGGTCGGTCGATATTTATTTCGCAAAAAAAAAAAATCTATTTACTTAGTATTAGGAAAACATAGCCTCAAATTCACACTTGATTCCATTATCCGATAATTTCTGAGTAAAAAAACTAAATCACTTGTGTCTCCAAACATTTTCAACCGATTTTCTTCAAACTTGCTTGATATAATATGTATATGTAGTTTATAGTAGAACCAACTAAGACCCATTTTTTCGCCGTTGAGATTTTTGCCGGTCCCATTAGGTATTAAGTACGCACCTAAATACCAAAAGAGGAGTCATTTGGTCTAGCCGTTTCAGAGTTGTGTTGGTTATTATTAATTAATGTATTTTAAATATATTAAGATAACGTTTTTTTTTTCAATTATTCTAAAGAACAGGCTAACAGCAAATAGCGTGAACGACAGACAGTCTTATAGGTCGGTAAAATCGGAAAACCAGCGAATAGTCAGTGAAATGTACACTTGTACATACATATGGAGGTGACTGCCGGGTGCTGTATGAGGTACGAGTATTCAAGTGTGTAACTGACGTGTTAAGTTCTCATGAGAGCAGAAACTTCATCAGTCTCAGTAAAGAAGTGACTAGCCAGCGTCGATGGCATGTTGAATACACCGGTTCCCTTCAGAACACCGAAGTTAAGCGACATCCAGCGAGGTTAAGACTTGGATGGGTGACCATTCAAATTCTAATTCTCGTGACGCTGGCTTTTCCCGGCCCCACTCAGGCTGGGTGAGGTCAATGTGAGTAGCAGGTTTGTGAGTTTCCTGCGAATGGAGGGTAAAACCCCCGTCGTGATATGACCATGGCAGTTGAAAGCGACGTTAAACCCCACTTAAAAAAAAAAAAAAAAAAAGAAGTGACTTGTTTGCACTAGAAAGTTCTAAGTCACTGGTCACAAGGCTAACTAACTTTGACAGTGGAATTCAGACTTTAAGGTAGCACAGTATCCATAAGTTGGAACCTTAAATAGAAACGTAAAAAAAAAAAATAAGCTCGTAAAGATGTTTTGACGACGATTGTGTAAAATTGTAAGAAGAACAATCAAGGACAGTAATTCAAATTGAATATTTGATGTCTTTTTTATTGTATAAAAGAGACATCAAATAAAGGAGGAACTGTGTGTCAAGTGTTAAGGAGTAATAAACGTGGACTCCATTCCTTCATGAACTTTACATGTCTTTGATTTGTGTGTTAATTAAGGAAATGGTTTTTCTTTAAAAAATATGTAAGTATGCCCGTGGAAATAGTAGTCTTTCAATCAAGCCAATATAATTATTAAATATACCTAGCTCATCATATTTTCAGCAAGTGCTTCGTTTGCCGATATCACACATCTTGTAATATACATAAATCATGTTGTATTTTACCGTCCTGGTGGCTCAATGGTCAAATCGTTAGTCCGGTAATTCAGAGGTCTGCTTTTGTGTCTATTCCCTGTCTCATCTGTTAGTGTATTTCATCAGTCCATTATTTCGAAGGCTCTCAGATATTTGGCACCAGGGGCTATTTCGTTTCTCCTTAATATGTATACAATACATATAACTGTAGGGATGTTGTGAAAATTTTCACTAATCAACGTACTGTCCCAACAGGCGCGGGGCTCGTAACACTTGTAGCCACGTGCTAAAAGTGTTACTACACATTGTTAATCCAGCCTTACTCAGGTTTAAACCTATAGGTTGGATGGTGTATTAGGATTAGGCAGCATTGCTAGTACTTCATAAGTTATAATATTTGGCCAGAAAACCGCAGGTAGCCTCACATGTAGTTTAATGTTAAGTGTAGGTACGTTTATACATAATTATACATATGTCTGAAAGCATTTTCCAATTTCAATCTGAATTACTATGAGTACAAGGAGGAAATCAATGAGCAAATTCGAGTTGGAAAAAATCATTTTGAAATTTAATTATTCTGTTTTCAGGCCAACACTCAAAATTTTATGTTCCCCTTGTAATTAACTACTCTATCCATGCCCTAGGTACCTCTAACACGTGTTTCTCAGACTATTTTGACCAGATCTAGTGTACTCTGCGTCTACTTCCTAGATATTAAAAATAAACTAATGACTCTAATGCGCCATATTTTCGGAATGATACGGTTGAGCCTCATCTCTGTAGTTCGATCCTGTGATGAACACATATGCTGACCTCGGGAGACTAAGAGGCTTCGCAGGAATAATTTAATGGTAATTAACAAATCAATTAACTCAGAAACAGCAAATATATAAATCTTGAGAAACGTAAGGTCAAAATTTTGCACAAATATTGGACAGGGTTTATTAAAAAGGTAGATTGAGCAAAAAGTAACCAAACGATGGTATTCGCAATGCTGCAGACTGTCATAAATAGACTAAAAGAAAGTCAGGTTGAATCGGAGATTACCAGGAAGACCAAAAACATGGTTAAGTCAATTTCTTTTCGTGTTAAGAGTCATCTTGATCCCTGTGCAAACGCAAATACGTCAGAAGATTTGCATTATATATCTACAGTGAGAGTCACCAATTATGTAATTTCATTATTATGTTCTGTACCTACTCTTATTATAAATTATCTTATTGAAAGATTTGAAGGATGACCTCTCTTGCCCCAGAAATTTTGTGTATGAGAAAGGGTATCCATATTGACCATCAGTCCACTGGGATCTCCCGAGAGCCACTCTTACATCAGTCATATGCAGTATATGCACAAACAGCATGGTAAGTCGCGTTACAGTGAACTCTTCACTTGGAATGACATCATGCTCTGTACTCGTCAGACAAACCGCCTCTCAAGTAAAACCATTCTTATTAATTTATATTTGTTTATTAAACAGGACTAACCCAATATACATTAATTAAAAAATGTTATACACAATGTGTGAAATTTGAAAAATAATTTTGATAGTAAATTATTATATCACCCATCTGGATTTGATGGGTGACAAAACCATACTATCAGGGCAAATTTTATTCTTTTGTAAAAACTAAAATTCTATACGCATCTCATTCTCAATGCACTATATCTCATTCTCAAGTCCTATGTTACTGTACAATACTGTCTTGTACATATTTGCATTCAAAATACACTTCTGAGGATCCCTCTACACTAGCTAATTATCTACAAATATTTACTCAAGTCAATGCCATGAGAAGTGCATACTATACTCCAAGCACTTGCTACTCGGCAAGCTTTCTTCCATACAGTCTGCTGACCGGATCTAGAGTGGTGGGTAACAGGAACACCTCTGTTGTTATGGATCAGACATAATATATGAAGAACAGCATCACACTCATGGCCAGGAAGTGGTGTGGACGTAGAGGTATCTAGCAGGCGCGGCTGGTGCTAAGGAGCTGCGGAACTGCAGCACCCCCAGACAAAAACAACAAAAGAGGGGGTTTTCAAATCTTAGCTCGTATAGAGAGAAAATCATTACACATTGCTAAAATAATGAATTTATAATAGTAAAGATTGACATGTGAAACAAAGTAAAACTCGTTAGGTACTATAAGAGCGACTCTATTAATCCCATTTTAGTCTAATTTATGTGGCAGTACCCCCAACACATTTTCCCGCCGGCCGCGCCTGCTATCTAGTATCCACTTCTAGATTTAGAAAAAAAACTTAATACTTAAAAGGAACATAAATACCTTTGTGGTGAAGCACAAAAGTTTTTCACATTTTTTTGTTAGATGTGTTAATATTTCTGGAGCCTCCATTATTACCTCATGACAGTCATGCATGAGGTAATAATGGAGGCTCCTCATGCATGACTGTCATGAGGTATGAATGGACCCCGGACATCAAGGTATAGAGTAGAAAAATTCCTGCCCCGCTGAGGATTGAACCCAGGTCACTGTGCTTACAAGCCCAGTGCGTTACACCACTCGTCCACGTTTACTACCTAGATTTAGAAAAGAAATGCCTAGATAGTTTTTGAGGTTGAACATTTAATTTACCCATTCAACAATGTCTGGAACATACGTATTTCTCAAAACACATTCATTACTTCAGGATTTTTTATGATTATGAATTATCGGTATTTATATCAATGTATTTATTAAGACACAAAACTAGTTATTAAAACGAGGAACCAGACCTATATAATGTACCTTGTACACACGAGAGTATACTGTTATTGAATAATTTCATTCAATAATCCACTCATTTTTGTAGAATTGCTGTCTAGTTTTAGGGTCGTAGGGTGCGCCATGAAGCCATGAACGTTTCACATGGAAAAGTCCTTAGCCCCCAGAACTAAGTACTCGTATGTACCAAACTTCTTCCTCATGCTACGAAATTGTATAGGTACTAAATTCACAGCTTATTTTAGTTAGCCACATCATGAATCTATCTTTTTCTTATGTGCTTATTTCTAGTTATTTTATAATCCTTTATTCTGCAGGAATCATTTGAAACCCTCGGGAGCAGGGAATATACACAACAGCGTGATTTACGTGGTTGATTCTTATGTCTTAAAAGTGAACACTCTGTATCTATCCTGAATTATTAAAAGTTGAATTATCATTTTTATAGCCACCCTGTACAACTCAGGCTTATCAGTTTTCTCAGAGATTAGATTATGTAGCGACTTTACAGCTGGTAATACAGTGTTCATTATCACAGAGATTAGATTTGCAAAGATTGCTATTATAATAGGTTATTTCCTAGCACCTCCACATTAAATGTAGCTTAAAGTAAATAAGATGCATTTTCAATTCTATTCGAAGAACATTTGCCAAGTTTTAACTTCTGTATTACTCAGAGATACAAAATGAGCACACACCTATTGCCTCTTGGTTGTTACAGGCCTACTATATCTACTAGTCGATAACAACACATTGTCCATGTGTCTCGTAGATATTTTCTTACTGTCACTCCGCTGATATTGTACAGGATATTTTTGTTTAAAAAATATCTTTTCGCGCTGTAAATTTGCATATCTGAAGAGTCAATTTGAGAGTGTTTTGATGTTTAAAATTACGTCACTTAAATTTAGAACTAGGTCAGGTTTACTTCTCGTAGACATTAAAATTAATGAATGAATGGTATTTTCTAAGCTATGAGAACTACATAGCAGGTTTAATTTTAATATCTACTTGTGGAAGGCACTAATAAAATAGCAGGTTTCATAAATTAAAAAATATTACGGTGTTCTATTTTTGTTTGTTTCGGAAAGTCATTATGTCGTCACGTCAGGGTTGGTAATTTTGTAGTTTTCTGAGTGCAATTGTTCACAGATTTTCCCGTTTAGTGAAGTATTTCTGAGACATTAAGACGGAATGGTTTTATAGATTCTGGGGTATGTGGGTTTCGAGCCCGAATCCATGCACATTAGTTGGTGGTCCGTAACCAAATATAATAAATAAGTTTTAGGTACTGTGTTACAAACTACTGCCTGGACAATTGTCTACTCATTGGTTTCGTGTATTAATGTATAGGCAGATAACATCAACTAGGCAACCCCAGTCACGTGCTGGGACTGATGGAGAGAGCCAGGATATGATTCCTGCGAAAACCTCTATTAAATTTTACTGCTATTTATATCTCAAAATTATGCGTCCTATAGTCCGCGAAGTATAAGTTGGGTGACCAGGGAAACGCTATTTTTTGCATTTGTAGACATAAGGAGAAAAAGTTGTTAATTTCTCAAGAATTTTATTAAATCCTGGCTATTAGTTCACTAAAGAACGCACATTTGGCAACAGTGTAATCCCACCTTAAACTGAACGGACTATAAACTTACCTAGTCCTACATATAAATGTTATTCATATGCTACTATCTACTGTTATACCCGTTCACTCACGTGTTATACAGAAAACTAATTTGCATATTGGTAATAGTACTATCAATATGTAGATACATGATTTGTTTATCCATTTTCTCTTACATAATTTCATTTTCCTAGTTTTGTACCTAGTGGTAAGTAATTTAGCATGCGATAGTCAAATATTGTAAAGAATGATTGACAGCCATGGTTACTGCCTTGTCTACAAGCTCAGGCCCTCAGATACATGAACCCGGTTTCATTTGAAAATCCACAGCAGTTGTTGTGATTAGCTTAATACACAAGAGAAGCTTAAAATAATTTTAGGCCTAATTGGCTAATTCAATCATGTATCACTATATCAGAGATATTTTTACTTTCCTTATCCTAGAGAAAGGAAAGTAATGTTTCTCCTCCATTGTGTGGGTAGAACCCAACCTACTGAAAGAATTGACTTGAAATATGTATGTCCTGTCATCGGCTCTCCTCGTTTAGTCATTTAGTGTTTCATCAACAACAATAATAATGAGGACATTATTGTTATTATTATAGACTGGTTGGAGTTCTACAAGAGGAGCACCTATTCTCACACCGACCTCTCTTTAGATCTATTGTGACCAGTTGATCCTAATTCTGATGTACGTTCTGATTTGAAATAGTCAGGACGGGGGTTTTACCCTCCATTCGCTGGGAATCGTACCGGCTACCCACATTAAGCTCACCCAACCCGGGTAAGGTCGGAAATGCCAGCCTCACGTGTTTGGATGGAACAGAATTTTCGTCGAAAAGTCTGCCCTAACCGGAATTCGAACTCTGGACTATGGGCAGTAGTCACAAACAGCATTACACCACGGAGGCTATGAGGAGAACAATAAGAGCGGATCTTTCTGATCACTATCCTGAACCTTATGTCCGGTCTAATCCATTAAGACGAAGTTGCGTAGGATTCTCAAATCTGACGGAGACAAATTTTCCATATCCTCATCGTGAATTTCCATTCAGTAGAGTGGAGGTTGGAGAACCGTAGAATAGATAACTAGATTATATAATTAATTGATGTTAATGATTTGATCCTGTATTTTAACTATGTGATTTCGTGTTTTTCTTGATGGTGATTTTCATAATATTCTACCTCTATAGACTCGGGCGATAGAGAGACAATTAGGCATACTATTCAGGCATAACATAATGAACAAACAACACCACTGTTGTACGTCTACATTTCTGTATATCCCCCCTCTCATCTATGTCAGTGGACAACACTGTGGTTTCTGGAGGATCTTGGTTTTGGAATTCGGAAGTGTTGATAGCCTTGTCATTTGACTACTTGATAGACTCAAGTTTCCAGAAAAATCTAGATAACTATTTACTACTGTTACAAAAATATACCGCCATGGAATTTACTCCTGAAATATGTATTCATAAGCACCTTAACAGTTTTTTACTACTAGTAGTTTTGAGGACAGCATGAGGTCAGCAAGACCTTTCATTCAATACCTCACTCGATTTTAAAAAAATACCAACCGGCCCACTTTTGGGACCCTTTTTTCGTATTTTTATCACAGTGCGGCCCCCTTAGCTTTCACGATCACAAAATTTCACTACTCTAAAAAAAACACTAATTTTTTAACGACTCCACAA
The DNA here is from genome assembly GCA_024516035.1 of Bactericera cockerelli. Taxonomy (NCBI): domain Eukaryota; kingdom Metazoa; phylum Arthropoda; class Insecta; order Hemiptera; family Triozidae; genus Bactericera; species Bactericera cockerelli. The sequence goes on along the minus strand of CM044955.1, from coordinate 32,649,603 downwards.
ATTTAAAGTGCCACAAAACTCAATACAATTAAAAACACATTTTCAAATTTCACCAAAACGGCTCCATTGCGGCCCTGAGTGGCCCAAAAACAGTAGAAGCGAAAAACAATAAGAGCGGAAAAGTTTTTTTTCCTCTCTTAAAAAATCGCCCAACAGGTGGAATCGAACCACTCTGACGCTAATCAGCTACAGGTTTGAAGCCTGCACCGCAGACCACTACGGTTCAGCTGGGCACAAGGAGTCGCAGCTAATTCGTTATTTGAACTCGTTGCTGTAAGAAACATGAAAAGTGAGAACCTTGTATAGCGTTATCTGTTGAGAAATTTAAGAACTATCTCCTGTTCAACTTCTCGGAACGAGAGAAAACCCCTTCATTTCAATTAAGCTGTTGGCACTTACCTGACTAGTGACTCACCTATAGATTCCATCTCTATCAGACGACCTGTCTAGTTAGTACTTACATGGTACAAATATAATACAGCTTAGAGAGTCTAACTGTAAAACAACATTCGTTTTTTATACATCTACAATTCTACATATAATTTTATTCTGTATTATAAGAGGGAAACCTACTTACTGACTGTGACTGATCTCTGTTGATATCTCTATGATGACTGCAATATCTTGGAAAGCGGAATATTTGCACATTGGTTTATCTAAGTATCTTTATAGCTGTGCTGTGAGAATATTTCATTTGAAAGAAGGCCCCAGCCACAAGAAACAGTTGCGACGATCTGTGTATTCTACTAATCTGTGGTTTACGCTATTCACGAAATCGCCAGCGATGCAAACATCAATAGCTTTAAATATAAAAAAAGGTTGGGTGGAAAAGATTGTAATAGGCAAAACCCTGCCCTTCTGTTCCTTTCCTGCTTTACAATCTCATGATATCCAAAAAAGTTAAGTATACTCGTAGATATTGCCTGAAGATCTCTGGTGTTCGATTTGAGGGACCGTTAAGGTCTTTTATGTTGGTTCTGGATCAGCTGGCTTTTTTCCATCCTATCTCTTTCCTGCCATTTTGAAATGATGACCTCTACAGTTGAGAGTCACATAGGTCCAATTTTTTTGGGTGATTCCATTACTTTCCTTTCTATAAGATAAGGAAAGAAAAAAGTGATAAAAAGCTATGAATGAGAAATGAATTTAATTTCATCATTAGTTGTTCACTCAAGTCAAGATGCTCATACAATTTCTGGCTCATTGCACTCAATTGACCCTTCAGTTAGTGTGCCAATAACAACAGCCTGTATTATGTATTAACAACCATGATAAGATATTAGTATTTCCATAATACCATTTTTTTATTGTTATTATTATTAGTAGTAGTATAATATTCTGATAATTTGATGAACATACACGCTATCTCTTTTTCAGGATGAGATATCAAAGAATGTTTACACGTGTATTCTAATTTTATTGTAAGAGAAAATCACGTGAGATATTATGTATTATTATCATTGATTCCCATTCAATACTTATATTATGTTAAAGTACATATGTGAAAACTCGATCCCTAATTCTATAAATTTGTCCATTTTCATAAATTAGAAAGAAGGTGATGTCATCGTAGACGATGGAAGGTAAGGCTAAGGGCCAAATTATGAAACAGGATTAAATTTAAGATAAGCTAGACACGCCCTCAAGTCAGAGTTTCAACCCTTACCTTAATTTTAATCCTGTTTTACAATTCGACCCTAATAATTGACAAAGGTCCCGAGAACCATGTCAGTAATACCTAATATTAGATAATAGAATATGTAATTCGCACATAGTTGCTTTCCATCTCAAACTGTGAAGACATTACTTTCAGAAGAAAAAATGAATTGTACAACTATGCCTTTTTGTTAGCTTACATTTACTTCTCGAAAATTATGTCCGATACACTCCAAGCCCATTCTGGAGTTCTCATTCATTGTTCTTATCAATGAGATGGAGGAGAAATAGAATTTCTTTTTGCGCGACAAGGTGCTGGGATTGCGCTAGTACTATTACATAAAAAAAACTCTATGTGTACTTTCTGACTCAGAAAATGTAATACAATTGTCTC